>CM059573.1:51765342-52250342 GCA_030386875.1 Morinoia aosen
AGTTGCCATGCTCTCTTTCCTACCGTACCACCAAGTAAGTTTGGCTCTTAGGATCTGAAGAAATTTTCTGTTCGCACCGTCCAGGTACTAAATGAAAAATATCAAATCAAGCTGTAGCAGCAGCTGGCTTAAAAAAAAATTCATCCAGTCTCAAAAGCCTCATGCAAAATCGATCTATGTGCTCCAAAAAAAATATGCGAATGCCAATTCAACGCCCATGCGCTCCGAGACTATGAAGCAGAAGCTGTTTGATGTTTGCAGGAATTATAAAAATTCGATCCGTAAGCAAATGTCGAAAGTGCTTTTACGTTCATCTGAGAAGGCTCTAATATCGCCCTTCACTTGTATGATTTATCAAGATATGGTCCGCGTTCACGGTTGAAACAGTGAAGCCAGACAGTGTGATTACCTTAGAATTCTAGTGTCTAAAAATTTTTGGTGCATCATTTTTACGGCTACTGTAATGGCCCTGCGTATCAACGTTGCTTTTCGCATTGCTACAGATTTTTGCTAAATCATTTGGCCCGTCACATTTTAATCTTCTCTGATAAGTTTAATTTCTCATTGAGTTTTGTTATTAGTTCCTTTCAATAGTAAGCCTTTCTTCGTCTTATTTGTCGATGTCCGTATTCGAAATTGTTCTGCTTACACGAATTTACACTCTTAGGATCGGCGCGTCTCAGCCCAGAGGAATGCCTCCAGATAAAGGGCGCATAAAAATCGACATCTCTATTTTGACGCTGGAACTCGACGGGAGGAGAGGCGAGGGCGCATAAATGATCCATTACGGACCTTCCTGTGCATTGCGCGCAAATGAGCCCCCCCAATAATCTCCACTCTCATTTCTCGCCTCACTTCCAACCTAGAGATTGGATATTAAAAGACGCCTCTGAAGGCGAACCGATTCCAGAAATACGGAACTCTTTCCTCAATTGAACGGGAAATAGGCGCTCGGAAAATGAGCGAGGGCTTCGAGATTGAGAGAACTTGTAGGACCGGCAGATTATTAAGACTTACAGACCTGCTGGTTCAAGGGGACTTGATGAACCGGTAAAATGAGTGCACTTTCGACCTTGAAGGACTAGTGAATAAGTGAATTTTAAGAATCTGTAGGTCATGAACGTTTATATGTAGAAGTGATAAATCAGATCAACTTACAAATACCGGTAGACTAAAAGGACTTGAGAAGTAATTTTCTGCTTTTTTGCACGTTTCCTTATTGTTCGTTGACTTAGTCTCTTGAATTTACCATTGTGGCTATTTTATCTATGAAAATTAACACTCTCGGGAGTAAAATGTGAACCGGAGTTAGGTATGCCTTCTATTTGTTGAAACAAAGTTTATTTTTTATTTTGTTAAGGAGCATATTTTTTCAAGTATTATCTCATTACTGCCCCTCGTTATTTCCCAAGCGAGTGAAGCTTTTATCACTTCCGCTTCGTGCAACAATTCAACAACTCTTGTCTTGAACCGTCCCGTGATGCACCCCCACTTTGCAGTGTGTCCGCCTGGTCAGTTCAAGCACGGCGTAGGCGAGCTGGAGTGCTCAGGGTGCCCCGAACACAGCGCAGCGCCGCACTCGGGCTCTACAGAGTGTCGCTGCGACACCGGCTACTACCGTGCCAACGACGACCCCAAGGACATGCCTTGTACTCGTGAGTCCTTGTGCTTTATTTTTATCTGAAGTGGAAATTGATGTGTTAGTTGTGACTGAAGTGGGTTTTGATTGTGAATGAGCAATATTGGTTATCTTGACGAGCGGCTTCGATTTCCTTCGTTGTAATGTTGTTTTGGGTGAAAAGAGAATGATTTGGGTGTTGATTTGTGGCAATTGAGACAAGGATTCAGGCGAGTGATCGGCAGCTGGATAAAGGAGAAATAAAGAGACCGTAAGGAGTGGAGAACGCGTTTGGACCAGTATATCTTCGTCTTAGTTCCCATCGAACTCGCCCTCACGCTTTGCTTTCATTTCCAAATTGTGCAAAAGTAAAGATGATTCGTTATCACGCTCGGATTAACTAGGATAGGCTGGTGGGTTTTGTGGTGTTTATATATTTGTATATCCGATGTAGCCAGGATAAAGAATGTAAATCCTTTGTTCAACTTTAACGTTTGTGATCTGACTTGTCTAAGGCCGCTTCTCTGCATCATTCGTTTCCCTGGGAACTTAATTTTAATTTACTAGCATCCAACTTCATCGTAATTCTTGACGTTAACGATAGTTTCCCCGTTCAAGGGAAAAGTGTCATAGAATATGTATAATATTCAACAATAGCAAGCTTTCATGTGATAATTTGTTCGTAATTCTACTTGTTACTGATCTCTTTCTTTACGCAGGCCCCCCTGGCAAACCCCGGAACCTGACGGCGACTGTGCAGGACCAGAGCACTGTGGACCTGTCGTGGCTGCCGCCAGTGCAACATGGAGGGCGCAGTGACACCGTCTACAGGGTCGTGTGTGACTCCTGTGCCAGCCACGTTACCTTCGTGCCAGCTGAAGTGGCTGAGGTGAGGAGGGGCTGTTGTATGACTTTGTAACCGCTGAGGTTGGTGAGGTGAGGGGCAGTAGCGTGATTTAGTGCCCGCTGACGTCGCTAAAATGAGTTACGTTGGTTTGGATTGAGTTTGACTAATATTTTAACAGCTTTTGATTACTTTGTTGTTTGTGAGGTAGTTGTGTATTTACCTGGAGAGCTTTAAGAACAGTATTAGAAATCTTATTACCTAATAAAGTATGTAATGCGCAAGTGAAGTGGATAAGAAATTACACGGGAAGCTCACATCTATAATTAATATACTCAAGTTATGAGACGAGAGTTCCCAAAGATGTGGGAGATGTTCAAGCATTTGTGTTGCATCTAAAAAAGAGATTCGTGAGCGTGTCTTCATTAAGCCAAAGGGGAAAGACTTTTCATTCGTCGTGGAATAATTCTGGTCATTTCTTGGCTAATCATGTGAAAGTCGGAATAGATCTCTATTTCAAAGTCTGATGTTTCACAAACAACTTCTGCTTCCTGGAGCCATTGGCAAAATTTTGACTTTCCCGGAGTAGTCGATGCTGTTTTCAAACTAAGTTGGGCGCCTTTTTCTGGCTCTACAATAGCAGAGACTCGAGGCATATCTACGGGGATCCATCGTAATGAGCGCTTAATGATTCAACATTTTCCTGCGATTGCAGAAGGGATTCAACACGACCGAAGTGAAGGTACGCGGCCTGAACCCCGTCACGGAGTACAGGTTCCAGGTGATGGCTGAGAATGGCGTCTCCGATCAGGCGCCTCACCATTCCTACGTCGGTGTCACCATCACTACCGAGGCCGCAGGTACGGTTCTTCTTCTTTTATTTTGCTAGGTTGATATATTTGCCAAGTTTCTTCTATATCCAGTTGATAGATTTGTTGATTTACTTTTATATCCAGTTGAAAGATTTGCTTTGTGAGGATTTTATGCTCTGTCTGTAGCCGCTTCACCTTGCTGCGCATTTACTAACTGCTCTTAATGTACGTACAAAAATAGACGGTTACTCTGCCATGTGCGCTTTGATCAGTTGGTGGTAACGTGTTTTTCTGCTGTAGCATTAGCGGTCAAATTTTGTAGTACGGATAATTTTAGTTTAAAATTAGGACTTGCGCTCTTTGCTATCATCTTCATCACTGTCGTCAGGATGCAAATGGTTCACCGTTCTTGTTCCATCAACCAATGTCATCGTTTGGTTTTATGTCAAGAAGTAAATTGTATATATCAGAGATTTTGAGTAAGCTTGTATAGCAGAAGAAAGGTGACCACTGAGAAAAGACACCAGGCTAAATACGGTTGTGCTTCACCCGATTACAGCGCCGAAAATGGCAGTGGCAGCTTTACGAACCCAAATCCTAAAATTGTCTTATCTGGGAAGGGTCACATTTTTCACGGCCCACTGCTGCTTTTTCTTTTCATTACCTTTTAATGTATTTTTCAACTTTATTTTGTTCCACACACTTCTTTCAATCTTGCTGTTTCTATGCGTAGGATGTGGGGATAAATCTTGCGCATAGATTCCCCGTTTCCTTAACCCTCTAACGCCCACATTTTTATACTCATATTACCGTTATGACAACCACTATCACTAAACGACACTGGCATTAGGTAGTCACTGTTATCAAGATGGGGAAGGAACTGTCACTCGGCAGTGAAGTTCAAAGGACACATTAGTGAACAAATTGAATAAGAAATACAATATATTATTGTTATTTTTGAATGAGGACCGTACAGTCCACTTGGGCGTTAAAGGGTTAATTCCATACTAAATGGTCCTCTATACTTTGGAAAATTGTTGATACCTCTAATACGAGTAAAATTTTGTCGGTCATTAGTTTTTCCGGCCGACGATGACCTCCGTCTCAGCTCTGCGTTATGAGGTCAATATTTTCTCAGTGCCATACAGGATCCGTTATTGCGCTAATTATTTATGCCTTATTCGTCGAATGTTTTCAATTTTTTTTTAGGTATTATGCACTCGAATTAGTTATTTGTATCTGGTTATCTCATGATAAAGCTTTTGCGGGAAAATTGTGGTTATTTTTGTTATGTTGTATGGATTGAGTAAAGGCTTATGCTAAATTTGTGTGCACAAATTTTGTTCACCTAGAAAAATTGCGTGTAGGAATTCCGGTCGAATTCTGCATCAGGACGCGTTTTAGATATCGAGTACATACAGCGATTCAATTCTCTATTTGTTCATTAGTAGTATTTTTATTATTTATTATTGCCTTCGAAATACGATTACTAATATAAACTTGTGAGTAGGCATTGAAAAAAAGTGAAGTGAAGCATTCCTTTACTTTTCCAGGCTGTAATGTTACTTGTCAAGGCTGGAGTATCACTCTTGTAGGCGGGGATATTACTCCTGTAGACTGACTTATTACCCCTGCAGGCTGTAGTACAATTTTTGTGTGCTGGAGTATTACTTCTGTAGGCTGGACTATTACTTCTTCCTGTGAACTAACATGTTGCTTCAGCAAGCTAGGTATTAGTGGTAAATTGGAATGTAATATTTTAGTGGCTTGTACATTAATTAATAATTTTTGTGTAGCGCTGTATTTTAATTAACCAGCTTTTCTATTCTGGCGTGCAGGAAGCTTTCGTGCCCTACCTTCGGATAATAAAGGTAATTAATTTTTTTTCATGCGAAAGCATTTTCAACACATTTGGCCCATCCCTACTTGGAGGAGTTTTGCTGCCGATAAGGGCAATATTTGGCTTGAAGATGACGATTTTCATTTCGTTTTTTACGAAGCCTTTTTATCAACATATCTGGTAAAACGACAAATTGAATAGATTTGTACAGAAACTCTCCCTGTCCAAAACTCGGGGATTAAATAACATTGTTTGTGAGTGAATCCAAAAGGTTGTTTTTTTGACTAGTCTCAAAAGCTAGTGGAAAAACAGAGTTTTTTTGCTTTTAGAACGTCTCAGCCCATTAGTCATTGTTTACCGTTAATCATGTCACAAATACCTTCTAATAATTATTCGTTCAACAAACATCGTGTCTGTAAAGGAGGCGTCAGCATCATGTGTTTTCTTGATTTCACAGTTATTGCTATGGGATGTGACTCGTCTGTAGAGAAACTAGGTTTTCATCTATACGGACACGTCTGCGAATGCTGATATAGTCTGGGTCGTTGGCAGTGACGAGGAAATGTAAGTTTTTACTGCCTCTAAATGGAGAGCCATTCTTTTCCTCAGACATTCTTCGACATTGAAATAAATATTAGTGCTTGTTGTCATTCGTCGTTTTTAGAAGAAAAAATTTCTATACATCAGAGTGTGCATCAGTTAAATTATGTTACGACTGATAAGAATCTGCCAGTTGATCAGAAGTAATCGTAGTGTAAATTAATGACTTAAAGTTCAATTTTTTTAGGAAGATGATAATAAAAACGCGTAAATTTATTCAATAGAAAAAGAAGAGAGCATATTGGATGCAAGTGATTGCATGTGAAAACGCTGTATGGTTTTGCTCTAATCTTACGCATGATGATATGGTGGTCCGCTTGAGCTGGGACCGTGAATCAAGAGGGTTACATGCTCAATGTTCATTGCTTGTGCAGGGCCGTCGATGGTGCGAAACGTGCGGATCACCAGCGTCAAGAGCACCGAGATATCGTTGGCGTGGAGGCCGCCCCTCGACGCTGCGTCCGAGGTTGAGATGTACGAGGTGCGTGATGCGTCGTTCTTCGTAGGTAAACGAAGTTACGTTGGCTTACTAAGTAACATATTTAGTTGACTTAGGTCGAGATATCGACTATCGACTTAAGCGTAAGCTTTTCCATCCGTTGGTTTGATCATTCTTCATGTGATGGAGCCATGTTAACCGATCCATTTTCTGATGTGTTTGAAAAAGGATATGAAAAGCCTATTTTTCTAATTTAATTTTTTTTTCAGCTATGCACTGCTCATTTGAAACATTTTCTTTGCCACCCACTCTGCGGGTAAACTAAATAATATTTTCAGCGTTGATTTTTTTTCGAGAGTAGTTATAGTATGAAAATATGTACATCACCTCCCTACTATATCAGGTTCTACAATCCTGCTAGAAGCATGGCATACTTGAAAAATAAAATTTGAATACGAGTCATTAAAGCGCGCTAATAGTTTGATGTAAAACATTTTGCGGTTATTGAAAATGATACACGAAATTTACTTTACTTCTCACAGATTAAGCTATGGATTGACTAAGCAATAGCTTGTTTATTATAATTGTGTAAAAACAATGGCATGTGAAGTGCATGTCTATAGCATCGTTCGCTTCGCTTCTACCGCCGACTTTCTTCGTCCTTGTTTTCTGGAGAAGTTCTCGTATTTTTGTTTATTCACGTTTTCTACATGTGTTTACTCATACCTGTGACCGTTCTCAAGAGATGCTCCAGTATTTTTCGTCGTTAATGTTTTTATGGCGACATGGCGACATAATGGTAACGTGACTGGCTCATTCGTGCAGGTCCAGTACTATGTAAAAGGACACGAGAACAACTCGTCCACCATCCTCACCACGAAGGAAGAGTCGTCCCTGACTGGCCTCAAGCATCGCACTGTCTACGGTTTCAGGGTGAGGAGTGCTGTGGGCATTCAATCGGACTCACAATCTTGGGTATTCCAATGTTATATCCCTTCCAATCTTCCAATGTTATATCCCTATTGTCAATCTGCTCTTTCTTTCATTGTGTGTAGTCAGCATACTGAGGTATTTTTCAATAAGGTATGGTTTTTCACAGTCCACAAGAACGCCAGCTGTCATCTGAAAGACCCCACACTTTCGTTTATCTCTGGCACCCTCCACAGTAACATTGAGCATTTTGCTTATAGCTTCTTGGTAACAAACGGCAAAATATATTTTGCACCATGCAGTTGAGCCTTTTGAAACTGTCATCTGAGGCTGCATAATTTTACAGGTGCGGGAGAAGACCGTGGCGGGATGGGGCGAGTATTCTGCGCCCATCTACAAGGAGACTGGCCAGCTCCTCAATACAGGTAAGCGAGGAAAAACTGTTCCATTTATTTTCGAAACTTTGCCGTCCTGAGGTTTTAGCTCAGCTTTAGTTGAATTAATGATAGCTGTTGATGCTAAAATAGTTTGAAAGAAAGCCAACTTCTTACGATAAAGCTTTCCAGAATTTTTTTCCTTTTTTGGTGTATCAAATTATCACATTATTATCTAGTAATTGTATGGATTGAAGAAATGTGAGTGATGAGAATCAACTGTGAGAAAATATTTATTTTTTGTAGGTACTTCATGTTCTGTCATAGTGCGGTTATTCTTTCATTTGCAAGACAGTCCGCTTCTTTAGTTGGCGTGTTATTGGTTGTGTTTTTTGCCAACCGCAGGTTTTATACGATAGTCATGGTATCTGTAACGCGTGTCTGTACTTTTTTTCAAATAATTACTCAACCTTATACCCCCCGAATTTTTTACTCCTGTTGACGATGTTACAATAATTTTAATTAAACTGACACCGTCATCACGTTGTCACCGACATCAGAATATAGAAGAAACACACTCGGCAGTGAACTTCATAGATCTCAGTAGGGTATAAATTAGACAAGAAATGAAAAATGTTGAGCTATCTGGCCATAACAAAAACTAAGTGAGCTAATGAGCTGTCGTGTGCAGCATACGTGGGTGACGAAGACAACACACAAGTACGCATCATTGTGGGCTCCATCATCGGCATATTCGTGGTCATCGTCGTGATCGTGGTCATCGTCCTCCTCCTAATGCGCAGGTCAGTTCTTCGCCGGTTGCCAGCAATCTTATATGCTTGTTCGATCCTTCTTGACACTGTCTGCTCGTAGGATCGGTTTCAAGTGTAGAAGTTTCTTTGGCGGGTTGTGTTTCTTGTCGAACATTTCCTGAATTCATCCCGATGTTTGGGAAACTGATTCTTGGATTGTACGTAGCGTTTTTTTTGAAACCGAGTTCTGAACTGATACTGAAGCTAGTGAATTCTTATTGTCACTCGAGTCAAAAATTGATTTGCAAATTATTCTAACGTCTCTTTTCCAAAATAAGAATAGTTATTTTGTCATTAAAAAATTTTCTTGCGTTATTACCTTGATGAATTTCTGTAAACAACTTGCAAAAATGAATTGGACTGAGTGGAATTACGCGATATCGTAGAAAAGTTGAAATAATTCATTTTTCTGTCATTTTCTTTGGCTAAATTTTACCTTGGCTTACTGTGGCCATCTTTCGATTTAAGTTGTTTCTTATCTCAGTATGAAGACTCGTACTTAGCCATTTAAAAGTAGCACTGGACAGAATGATATATTGCAATGGTCAATAATTTTTCCTTCGTAAATGACTGAGAGTTGAAGGCTCGTTTTGTATTTTTATCTAGTATGAGACTTAACTACATAATAGTGATATGCACAACTTGAAAAGGAAAGGGATCGTTCTACCGAAATCGATTTTTGCATGGATGGTTTCTGAAAAATATTTTATTTGGTTATCAAACATACCTCCAATGTGACCTGAGTCCCTGTAGGCACTGGCGCCCAGTGGCCGATGAAATACTCCACACCTAATCTGCATCAATTAGTTTATACTGCTGTCATTTCTAATCCAGATCTCAAGGCATATATTTCCTAATGTCGTTCTTGTGCTTATGTTTAGCAGAAGCACGGATGAGTGCAATAAGAAGCAGCCATCTGACTGCGACACACTCGAGTACAGGAACGGAGAAGGTAAATACTTTTATTTTTGTTGATATGAGTGTGTCATTCGTGATATGTCCGACGCTTACCCGGGTACTTTTGTATCACGGAGCTGTCTGTCTCTTCTGCCTAAGATCATGTTGAACTCCTAGTCGCTATCCCCCAAGTAATATGATCGTTGTTTCTTTTTTACCGTGCTATGATGGCATTACGCATACAAGCAGCCTTTGGTGCATTTCATGCTTCTGTTTAAGGCAGCCTATTTCTGTCTTGTTTGTTTCGCCTCCATTTTTGTTTAGTTTTGTAAGAGAAAGTCGTATGTACATAATTCGCTATTTATATGTATTTTATTCATTTGTTATTCACCTGTACGCGCACTCAAACTGCCCATACTGCTAAGTGACTATTGTGGATTTGTGGATAAACCTTAATTTAAATTGCGGAGATATTTAGAAGAGCCTTTGTATTTTCTCAATGTGGATGTCGAATATTTGTGACTTCCTAGTAGTTTGTCACTTAGAGACCTTGTATTCCTATGTACTTATTGTGTTGGCTACCCATTGTGCGTGTGGAAGTGTCAAGCTTTTCGTGTGACGCCGCTTTGCATTGAAAAGCTCAATTTCTTTCTAATTTTTTTCTCTCTATTTCCGTTTAAGAATTGTTGCTCACCGATGATTCTTGACGGAACTCACTTAACTTGAAATAAATAACTCTCTAAGCTATGACTATGTTTTTTATTTTACTGTTTTTAGACGTCGTTAGCTGCCAGCGGTATTTAGCGTCTAAGGCCCAATGATTAGTTTTTTTATTCGTATTTCTTAAATGCCTCTTCGTCATAAAAATTATTTCTCAAGTTGTTCACTGCATTAGCTACCTATTTTTGGTCGACGTATTTGATTTTTCAATCGTTTCTTTCCTTGAACAGTTTTTATGGGGGCCATTTTACTATTTTTGCTTTCAAGTGATGAGATCCTCTTCTCTCGTGAAAATAACAAGTTTTCTTGCTTTCGTCGCTGCAGGACTAGTAGTCACCTACAGCAAGTGTGAGTTTTCACCAATTCGTGTGTCTTGTTTGCTTGTTTGACCCTATCGTTCCTGCGATCGCTTACTTCAGCTTCTTAGTTTGTTATCTCACCGTTGAATTTCCCGTTCTACTGCTTGCTTCAGATGTGCCCGACCCCTGCGTTTGAGTTACGTAGACGTTCGTGTGTGTATCTATTCGCATTCCTGCATCAAATAAGTCGTTGTGGCTGCAACAGAGCTTGCATTTGATGTAAAATTTCGTTGAATGACACGCTTTTCACCTGATTTCTTGTGTGTACCATCTCGGCTCTTGTACTCTGGTCACATATTCATATAATAAGCGATATTTTTTCGGTGTATGCTGTTGCACAAATTCTTGTCAACTTGGCTGCCCTAAGCATTTTCTTTTTGTGAGACTTTCTTAAGTAAAACCTTGAACTTAGAGATTCTGGTCAAAATAAACAACACATAAGGTGGCCAAGTCGATTATAAAACTTTCACTGCCGGCTGTACCGTTACAAGGACGTGAATTGTTTGAATATCTTGTCTATGGTCTATTGTCTTCATAGTCCGCGGACGTCGTCTGGCCTCACGCTATGCCGACCAATCATGTTTTTATTTGATTCCTTCATAGCGTTAGTAATTTTTTGCTTTGAGTGCTGGCTTCCGTCTGCGAGCGTTCTTCCCTGGTATGTCCTGAAATTCACTAGGCAAAGCTGACCTGTTTCCATTCTACAAAAAATGTGTGCCTTATTTGTAGAGTATCAGTTTATGATTGTTTTTCCGTGGCAAGGTCTTGGATCACAGTTTCATTATCTGAACCATATCTGGTGATGCAAGTAAAAATCAATTTTTTTTGTCGAATCTCGTATTCTGTAAATTTTCTTTCACATTATAAAAAAACAATTCAAGTTTAAGACACGTATTAGATCAACGTGAGGTAGTATATTTTTTATTTTTAGTACTCTCTGTGCTTCAGTGTGCGCTTTTTCGTTTGGTTCCATCGTTTGTTCGCTTATTTAACTGAATATGCTGGATAATGCACTATTTTGTGTTGCGTGTAATGCGTAAGTGTGATCACCTAATCGTTAACTACACAATGAGCCGCAGCACCGCTCATTTTTGAGTTTCTTTTGTCTTAGTCTTCAAGCCACCACCGTAATTAGTCCTGGAATGGCTTGAAATTATGCTTATTTCAGTTCTTTTTCACGCTCATCCATCATCCCCGATTTTGTTTCAAGTTTCTCTAACATAAGTCGGTAGTATACTCTTTCATAAGCCTCGTTTTAATGCTGATAAATTGAAAGACATAGACTTATATAGAGAGCTAGCATCACAGTTACCTTATCCATCCTTTATTGCCTGTTTCAACTACTATGCGAGAAATTTTCAGCAAAGCAAAGAAATGTTGCAATGCTCGATCATTTCTCTCAAACTCATTCTGAAACTTTATCACTTGAATTTCGATTGCTGTACATTACGGCATCATGTGCACAGCTTTACGATATTTCCCCGATTTCAGTATGAACTTCTGTACCTGTTACTTACCCCCCATTTTAAAATCCGTTGCGTTTCTTGTAAAACCCATTCTCTAGAAGCAATCAAAGTAAATTACTGGCATAATCTCTCTCTTACTGTTCTCTCATATTCTCCTGCCATAGTCTCATCACGTGCACTACTGGACTCCGCTCATATTGAGTAAATGGTGCATTTTTTCTAGCGTAGTCCCCTGTAGCATTGTGCTCTTTACCCCTGCAGTGCACGGTGTCCTGGAGAACCCACCCATAGTTCAGACCCACACGGCAGGAAGCAGTGAGTATATTATTTTCCTTAAATTTTAGTTATTTTTCGCCCATTTGTTATTTTGCTTGTTTTAGTAATTCTTTTATTTGTACATTTTGTGGCTACTGTATGTTTCTTTAGTAAAAGTTATTTTTGGGTGTTTTATAAATTTCATTTTTTTTCATCCGGCTCTTGTGATTATGTTGGAAGTGTGTTTTTTTGTTTGCCATTGGAAGTGTGAATTTTAAATTGTCCATTTGAATTTTGGATACAAGTGATATCCCATACGGTCACTGACTATGATGAATTCTGTGCATTGAACTACGTACATATATTCCATAGAATCCATATTTCTGTTACGTTGAAACAATTCATGAAGGAAAAACTAATTACGAATGTGAGCTTGATAGTAAACGTGAACGTTCATTTGTTTCAAATAGTATACGTGACTGTTCTTGTTGCACGAATCATATCTATCAACTCATTAATCAACTTGAATATCTTTGTGATTATGAAGGAATATGTTTCGTAGACTTGCGCTTCTTCTGCGAAACATCGGAGTGTGTTTTTATGTAGATACGTGGAAGTAATGGAACATCTGTTGAGAAAAGGATATATGCGTGGACGCATTTAATGAAAATTAAAAAACATCTGTGGCTGGACTTCTGTATGGTTCCGACATTAATACTTTTCTCTGTTCGACTAGTGTTACTAGTAATTTAATACTAAGTGACTTATTTCATAAGAAATTTTTTGTGTGAGTATTCGATTTAGTTGTGTGTCAAGCCAATTTTGTACCTGGTAAATTTGGGTTTGTGTGTGTTTTTTTGGGTTTGTGTGAATTCATTGTTCCTTACATTATTGTAAATACCTAAATTACATTTTTACCGTTTCACTTCCTCTTGACAGTTTTTTTCCGAGTTGATGTCGTTGTTTTGATATGTGATCTTGTTTCATGTGTCCATTTATAATTCAGTGGCCATAGATGCTTGGATCTGGTTTCAATATCATTGTATTTAGTAATGTTTTCTTGTTTACGATTAGTTATAGTTTCACTTCAACCGGAATTACTTCATATTTTTCTTAAAATCCTGACTTACGCGGAAAACTCTACGACTTGCATGACTTCAATTAAGCGCTTAAAAATTCTACGGGGGTATAGTATATCTGCACAATTCATTAACAGCTACAGTAAAATAGGATTCACTATTCAAGACTGATGTATTTCTGCGAAGCTGAAAATCTCTTTCAAACATATAGTCGCACTTGGTACTTCTTTTGAGTCGCTATCGTGCTAGGATACGTCATTAAAATTTTTAGGTGTCTCACTACTTATTATTTAGAGCTTAGAAATCGTTATTTACCGCAAACTTTTGGATTATTTTATGTCTCAAGAATAAACTTGATATCGAACAAATTAAGCGGTTGTATGAACGTAGTATCTAAAAAAATTAAACCATTTTCTAGTGAGTTTTTCTTTTCCAGTGACGGCACCTTTGTTTACTCCTGTGGGCCACCACCGCACCTACATCGACCCACATACCTACGAAGATCCGAACCAAGCCATCCGCGAGTTCGCAAGAGAGATAGACGCGTCGTACATTACCATCGAGGCGATCATTGGCGGTGGCGAGTTTGGTGACGTCTGTAAGGGCAAGCTCACGCTGCCTGGAAGACCTGAAATGACTGTGGCCATCAAAACTTTGAAAGTGAGTTCTTCTTGTCAAAGGAGATAGGTGAAGATCGGTAAGGCCTTCGTGAATTACAGACTGGCTAGCTCGTGTTGTTGAATGTACTAAGGATCTGCTGAATCTTTTAAGGAAGCGCTTGAATAACTTTCGATTGACATTTTCTATTTCTCATTTTCTGGTTTCGGGAATCACTTCAAACGAATTTTTTAATGATTTCACCCAATTTCTGCTGGAAGAAATCAAAAGTTATCTGTTGAAGAAATTTCTATTTGTTTTCATTGAAGCAATTTGTAGCCATTTACGGAAATGAAATTAATTTAGGTGAAGTTTCAGAGAAGGTCGTGATGTTTTGGCTTTCTTACCATGTTATGAATGAAAACGGAAGTGACTTTATCCTATAGACAGAGAGCAGCAATTCTATTCAAGAGAACAAGTTCCTAATTATTGGCAAATCAATATAAGCATGTGAATATGCGTGGATGGATTAAAGTAAAATAATAAACATATAAGTGCCGTTGTCTCGCCTAGTACGTTTGTCATTCGACTGTTATAGTTTTTGTATAACTACGTTTCAGTCCCGGAAGTTACTGCAGTAAAGAAAATTAAGTCCGTGTTTTGGAAATGCCAAAAATAATACATTACAGATATTTTTTGCCTAAAATCTACCGTGATTAAATTCTTCATAGCTTAATCATTTCATCGATGTATTATTCTGTCGGTACATTACTGAAATTTCTAAGTACGTTATTTGCTCAACAGCCCGGCTCCTCAGACAAAGCTCGAGTGGATTTCCTGACAGAGGCATCAATTATGGGCCAGTTCGAGCACCCAAATGTGATCTTCCTGCAAGGAGTCGTGACCAGGAGCAACCCTGTCATGATCATCACCGAGTACATGGAGAATGGCTCCCTGGACCACTTTCTTAGGGTCAGCGTCAATAGTTCATACCCTAAAGTTCATTTGAACTCGCACATTCTTACTAGCTTTTCAATAAATGCTGATGCGGGCCGTTTTCAATACTGCTTGTATTCTATGTGTACCTCAAGGTATTTCCCTCTGTCTTTTGCGTATGAAATGTGTTTTAGTTTTTTGTATCTAGTTAGTTAAAGCAGAGTACGTCGGTTCAGTGAATGTTTCTTGGAAAAACTGTTTTGAATTCTCTAAACTAAATTTTGTGCAGCGCATTTTGCTTTCTTTTTGATTTATTAACTAACTTCCAAAGTGATGAAAAGGTGTCTACAAAGAATAAATAAAACGGACGATTTAAAAAACTTCATGCATGAAATGTAGTAACAACCGAGCGGTTTTTAAATTTTCCTAACATCAAGTCCTAAATTGATGGACGAATCATTTGAGGTAGACTATAGCTATGTCAGTGGTTACTTTTATCGAGATATTCCTTGAGTAAAAATTTCGATATTATCACTTCAGTGCTCAATTGCATGAGTTAATTCAATCTCAAATTAATTCCACCCTAGAATTGATTCCAATACTATGTGTGGTGATCAAGTGGTGACCTTGGTGACCAAATGAGTATCTGTATAATTGGTCTTTCAAATAAAAACTTTTCAAATAAAACCTCTTTTCTAACTTGAACTTATATTCTTCAGGTGAACGACGGGAAGTTCCAGGTGCTTCAGCTGGTGGGGATGCTTCGGTGCATCGCGTCCGGCATGCAGTACCTCAGCGAGATGAACTACGTGCACAGGGACCTCGCTGCCAGGAACGTGCTCGTCAACGCGCAGCTCGTCTGTAAAATTGCCGACTTTGGCTTGTCTAGAGAGATCGAAAGCCACACCGAAGCTGCGTATACCACCAGAGTACGTGCAAACTCTACTCTGTAGTTCAGGCTCCCTATGTTTCGTTTTTTTGTTAAATTCAATCTAGTCTACGATGTATTGAACCAATCCGAGCTTGAAGTTTTGATGTTTGACGTTATCTAAACTGATAAGATTTTTTTTGTGTTAGATAATATTAGAAGTTAGTGTTACATTTAATGTGAAGTTCCCTAAGAACTGTGTTGGCAAACAAAAGCTCTTGTTATTCGAGTATCATGGTCATTAATCGCGATAAAGTTCCTGATTTGATGTCGTGTTAGCATTACAGAATTATATGACTAGTTTTTTAATTATACCTACAAAGCCATGACTTCTTCCATGTAAGATTAGGTTTCTTCTAAGCGTAATTTAATTGTATTTTTTTCTTATTCATCAGAAATTTTCAAGTAAATATTTTTCAGTTATAAACAGTCACTATTTCTGCGTCGAGGTAGCCTAGAATAAAAGCTATTAGCCTGAAAAACTTCAATTTTGAAACTTTTAAAATTGTGAATCTACATTTATTCTCCGTGTCATTTTTTCAGAATGTCTCAAAATGTAATTTTAGCGACATTCAAGACGGTCGTCAAGAGTTGCGAGTGTATCAATCACACACCTATTGCGTTAGGTGTACATGCAAAAACCTCATCCAGCACGAAGTGAAGTCAGATTTGATGACTCCAAAAATTACAAATGCGGTTTTCTTCCAGGGCGGGAAGATCCCGGTTCGCTGGACGGCACCTGAAGCGATCGCGTTTCGGAAGTTCACTAGCGCATCTGACGTCTGGAGTTTGGGCATCGTCATGTGGGAAGTGATGAGCTACGGCGAGCGACCTTACTGGAACTGGAGCAACCAAGACGTCATCAAGAGTATAGAGAAGGTTGGTGTCAAGAAAGTCGACCGTCGTTGGGTTCGCTGAAGATTTGCTAGCGATTGTCAGAGAAAGAAATGGTCAAACTGAAAACTGGTTTGCCGTTCTTTCGTTGCCAGGATGATGAGTGCCTATTTAAAAAAACATATTATAGGTCAGTAGCCTTACATGAATGTATGGTGTGGAAACCCTTCAGTGTTTGTCCTATTCAGTGAAGAGGTCAATGGCTGTTACAAAGTACGCACCGCAAAGAAAAGTTAGTGGCGGCTGTAGCCTATACCACATAAAATGTCTACTATCTGCAAATTCTGACAATTATTGACTGTCGGCGAAATATTAAAGATTGAGTATAAAAACTTTTGAACGAAATATTTGATGCTGTTTTTAAAGAAAAATTGATTTGGTACTCTAATTGTATTTTTTTAATAGTTTTGGAGATGTTCAAAATTTGTTGTTCAGACCTATCTTTACTTAACCATGAATTTCAGTTTGGAAGTTGATAAAAACGTACAAATCAGGAATTTTTGCAACTTTTGTTAATTTTCAATTTTTCTAGGCAGTAATACTCCAACATGGAGGTTGCCTCACCGAGTGCGCGAAAGAAGATGCGAAGTTAGGTGAAATTTTATATATTCTACTCCTTTTATGAAGGAAGTTGTAAAATTAAGATTGACGATCATGTTGCTCAGTATCCTATACATAATGATCGTAAAACTTGCGAAAATTTTAAGCAAAAAACGTTCGAACTTATTAATTTACTCTGACGGTAAACTTTAGGTTTGAAAATTCTGAGTGACTTTGTGATAGCGCATGAGTGTGTCTTGCCTCTGGTAACGTTTTTAGTTGAAATTAACGGGAATTATTGAATAAACCAGCTTTTGCACTGATATCTAAGGGTCTTCATAAATGTATGTAAAATAATCCATCTCTAATTGACTGGCTAATATCAAGAATATTTTCTTTTCGGAAAATGACACGAGACAAATGATTTACGCTCACCAATATTATGGTTGTTATGTAAATTCCATTCACAGAATTAGCAGCATTAACAAATGAAAACTACCAAGCCAGTTATATTTAGAAAAATCAATGAGTACTTTAAATACCCCTAACCCTGACTGAACTGAAGTGTGTAGAGATCTCTTGTTTTGCTAACGGTTGTCTCATTGATCTGTTTGAAAGTAAACTAGCGTTTCCTCGTACCAGTTTTTAAAGCTCATTTATTTTACAGGGCTACCGCCTCCCTGCCCCGATGGAGTGTCCCGAGGCCATCTACCAACTCATGCTCGACTGCTGGCAGAAGGAGCGTAACCATCGGCCAAGTTTCGCTTCCATCGTCCACACCCTCGATAACCTTATCAGAACACCCGAAGCACTCGCCAAAGTCGCTCAAAACAGGTACGATTATGAACAGTTTCGCTTTCCGAAACCTGTGATAGTTTTTGTTTCAGCAATTTTGATTTAGCGCCAGTTGAATCATCATTGCGGTATCGCTAAAACTTTTCTATCTAGGTATTACAAATTTTTCTAAATTTCTAAATTTACGTACACGAAATTTTACTAATTAGAGTTGCAGAGTTTTTTTATTTCTTTACGGAGAAGTATTTGTAGAGTAAAACATATTTTCAGTTGTTCCTGCATTCGCAGCAGCTTCTTATTGAAATTTAATTTCACGTTGTTCACTCAGTGTCATAAATGAAGACAAACATTGTTCTGCTGGCTCCGACCGTGAGTGATCGAACACGTGATTCTTTACACTATTTTCACTGTGAACTTTTTCTCCCGTACGTCTACTCAACAACCCTACGTCCATTCTTATCGAAGCTTCCTAGTGCGTGCAACAAACCTGACTTCTATTCAAGGCATTTCTTGACTAATTTGATGAAACTCAGTAGCATGCTCCTACTTCTGTGTAGCTATGTAGGAGTAAAGTGAGTTTCGTTCAAGTGAGGTTGCTGTCGCCCGTTAAGGCTTTCAGCATGATTACTTGAAAAAATGTTTTGTTTTTTGGAGAAAAACTCCATTTCTTATGTGTTGTGCCTTTCAAGAATGCCTTTACGAAGAATTTGGATGTATTGTTGGGAAAAATCATGTGCAGCTTATCGGAACTTAATTGGTCGTTCTGTGGTTATTAGCTGAGGTACCAGATGTTCGATGTTTAATTTATATTCGGTAACTTATTGTCTTCGGGAAGAAGTATTCTTAATCTGTAGTTGTAACATTTTTCTTTTGTAGTTTTGTAACACAGTTCTGACTTCTTCTTACAAATTAGATTTTCCAGAACAGCTTCAAAATTTCCTTCAAATTTGATCAACAATTAATCATAGCGTAGTGTACGTATAGACCGTTTCTTCGCTGTACGTTTGTGAGATAATTATGTATTGTTTATTCTCTATAAATATCAGTCGAACATTTCCCCCTTCGTCCTTGGCTACTTCGTTTTGTAGCAGCTTGTAACCTCCTAAAGTTAGTCTCTAACTGCGGTTCATAATTCCTTCTATCAATACCTTGAAAGTGACGTGTTTTCCCAAACTGCGCCCACTTTCTGAATCTCTTGATCAGTTGACGGTAATAATCTTCCTCTCAGTGAAATTTGGCTAGATTTTATCAATTTAGATACCGTCGTGTGAGTGCTTATAAACACTGTCAGAATGTAGCAAATATCAAACCGAATATTTTCACCGTTTTCGTATTCTTCATGGGGATTCCGCTAACTTGACAGTTTTAAAATAATCTTGGAGAAAGTAAGAGATGGAAGCAAGTTTTTCCGTTCTACGAAGTAGGTCTAACCACGGGTGTAGTAGCTTGACCAGTAGCATTCGTACTGCCTATTCCATTGCTTACAATTGACGTTTCATTGGAAAATACTTATTCCACTTTTAACTGAACAACTAACCACGGACTCCACTTGATAGCTTATATATTATTAACCTTTCTCCCCGATCACCCTATTTCAATAACACCCGTAGATTTGTTTTTGTTAACTCAACCAATGTAAGGTTGGCTCGAGCTGTTGTTTATGGTTCAGTACACCTGTGTTAGGGTGTCGGTAAACTATCTTTCTACACAGAAATATGGTGAAAATTATCGGATCACCGCTGAGATAGTCTTGTATGGCTGCGGTGGTGAAATGAAGAATATAGCAATGATAATTTGTTAGGTTGACGTTTGGTGTGTTGGTTGTCTGCGCAGGCGTCCGGCCCCGCAAAACCCGTACTACACGCCCGTCATGTTGTTCAATAACTCGACCAATCCGTGGCAGACGCAGTAGGCTTAGGCCCTTACATGCAGGCAGAGCGAGCGTGCAGGCAGGTAAAGCTTTTTGCTTTGTGTTTCTCGTTTAGCATCACGCGCTCTTCAATGCCTTTTCTGAGTGTCCATTTCGCTTTGTTTATTTTTGCGTTTGACGCGTTTTGACATCTTGACGTGTTCCGTTCTTCATTCGTTTTCCTTCTCCTTGTTTGCCATTAAAAGCTGCCTCTGGCGGCACCTTCATGGTGTACGTCTTGTGATTTGTCTTTCAATTCTATGCGACGGACTTCGCAACCACGCGTTGTTGCTCTTGCAATCGATACTCACTCGTTTCTTCTGACCCTTCTCTATTTTTCAGTTTATAATTTCATGATGAAAATGTAATACAATTTCATAGACTTCACTATTGAAAATGGTATTTGGAATGAGTGGGCCGGTGTGAATAAAAGGTCTGATGGATTTCAGAGCATTTGTCATTAAACTTAATAAAACTCATGTGTACATTACATACATTTGTATGCGCAATATTCGCTTGAGAAAATTTTTATAGTTAAGAGTGTTTGTTGTAGGAACTTCACTGACAAATGAATGAATTGTATGAAAAGAGTGTTCGAGTTGGTTTTAATATTATGATTTTTTTGACAGTGAGAAAGGGGGGCATAGCCATGGGTCGATACAGTTCAGATGGGACCTTGTTTGTTCTAAAGTTACATGTTTGGGAATGGAGCCTTTACCTTAGTTACCAACTCGAAATACCACCCCTGTCACGGGAAGTACTCAAGATGTTATGTGAATGTGAGCAAGCTCATTGGTTTGAGTAAATGCATTGACTATTTTAAGGCAAGAGTAAAGGCTATGAGTATTGTGAAAGAAGTTATGATTTCCCATTTCCACTTTCTTTAATCCTATTCAGGTTTCACCTAAAATGTATTTATTTCATTCCCTTCGTCTTTTGATGGTTTTGTTAATCATGTCTTTCTAAATTTTGTATGATGCACTCAGTACTTTCCCTTCAAATTGCAATTCTTATGAACTTTATTTTCAGTGCTGATTTATGTGACTTCTATCGCTAAACACTGGTTATGTTCTAAAGGAGCTGCTTGGTTAAGTTTCGAATGTTGAACAAGTCACACAAAAACCATCACTTGGTGGGCACCATGTAGTCATTAACTTTGTACATTGATTACATTACATTTGTAATGCACACTGCCTTGATGAATCCCGTTTCTAGTGTTCCATAAAACTCTACTAAAGTTACATAATACTGATAAAGACTTGAATATTTTGTGAAAAAGTGATGCATGGCATTTTTTTAATGGGTACAAAATTGATCAATTTTCTTTTATGTGTAATTGATGTTATTCCTACTCCCCGTTCTGTTCATTTTTTGTATTAATCACTGCTTGTTCTTCTGTTAATTTCTTTCATTTCAAGATAGGTTTTCTCTACTCCTAATCTGGTCAAGTTTTTGCAGTCTCGTCTGCTCTACTTATTTTATTTCTCTGTGGAAAATTGTGAAAGCTATAAAAAATACTTGAGACTTCTCATCAGCATTGTTGAATTCCTTTATTACTTGTATATTTGTTCTTGTGATGTAGAAAATTAACCTTGTATTCTCGATTTTTCCACATAGTAAATTTTTGCAGTAGAAAACTCGTAGTAGCTTTGGAACTTTGCTCCTTTCATTGTAATCGCTGCTGTGTTCTTCGTACACTATTTAGTCTCCTTTTTATGCTGAACTCGAACCTGACCTCTGACACCTATGGCAGCAATTTTCCCTTTCACGTGAAAAGTTGTCGCGGCTATTTGTCGTGCTTTCATTTTGCTGTCAGTCTGATACACGAACACGAATTGCTACCCCTATACCTAAATCATGAATTAGAAGCTTCATTGCGCAGTTACCTTTAATCAATCGGTAATGCCTTTAACTATAGTTTTGTTTGTTATTTTGAAGAACGAGTTCGTGGTTTTGTTCGATAGTAATTAGTGTTTTTTTGTTTACGTACTACCCACTGGTGGGATGTATCAGTTTACGTTTTTACATTATTTTAAACATTCTCGATTGTGATCCGTTTTGGATTAGGGCTAATGTTATACCCCTAATAAAGATATTTCTCTAATGAACAAATTCCCTTTGGAAGACATTTAACCTTTTCAGCTATATTGGTGTAATTTTAATTGATGAGTTCCCTTTGACGTTGATTTTTCTCATTTTTTCTGAAAAATTTGGCATTACAATCTTGCGCGCTCGCTCTGCCCCAATTTTCTATGTGTCTTTAGATAACTTCAATAATTGATTCTTTTGCAATGTGATTGTAGACATCTACTTTTACTATGGACGTTCTTTTTTAAATTGATGTAACAGGGTTGAAGTTGTTGGCTTTTCGTGTTGTAGCGTTGATGTTGTACTAAGCTCTTCTTTGCTTGAGTTTTTCAATGTGGCTTTTAATTGTGATCTAATTTGAGTCCGTCTACTAATTCTGAATTTATTCTATTGCACATTTTTTGATGTGCTATTCGTGAAGCGACCTTTCGTTTTATAATTTTCAAGCGTTCATTGCTTGCAATACTTTCGAATTATAAGGTGACTAATACAAATATATTCGTTTTTCATTAGCATATCACTTTGTCTCCTATAAAATTATTCATTTGATCTATTAGCGGTAAATTTGGAGGACATTTGAAAGTTTTGCCGCTCATCCTGCTCTAGTATAGTTTCTCTGTCTCTTGCCTTTGGATGTTCGCTCCTGGTATCGTGTGCTTTACAGTCTCCTTTGTATCATTTGTTCTGTAAAATGATTTTGTGGTAACTAATCATTACTTTTATGTTGAATGCCGCTAACGCAACTTGTTTTCTCTTTTGCCTCGAGCTGATCACTGCTTCTCATGAACATCCGTACTTGTCTCATATGTTAACATGTCTGTCGTGTAGTTGCTCGTAGTTTGAATTTTCAATTGTTACAGATTCATTGAGCTCGTTGCAGCGCAGAAATTTTTTTTCCTAAGCGCCAAATTGTACAAGTAAGAAGGCTTAGCGCTTTTTTCAAGATCAAGGAAGAAAAGAAAATGAATAGTTCTTTATTTATTTATTTATCCTAACGGACTCTCATACCTGAGTTTGTGTGAGTTACTATACATTTTGAACTGGACAGTTCGGCTTTTAATCGGAGATGAAGTGATTGTTTAAAATATGAATTCTGAGGAGCTAGACTCTTCGCCCAAAACCTTGAAGATACAACTTACAACAAAGAGCTAAGATTGCGTTTCAAAAGAATCTTACTATGAAGCTTAGTACGCAGGTAGGTAAAAATATGTTGCTTGTTCAATGAAAACTCTATGTTTTTCCGGTCATTGCGATTTGGATCATTTTGATGCTGCTTCTCCTCGCTATTGAATCAACGTCACTATCAAAGATACGTATAGTACTGCTTGTGGTATTGACTGCGTGAGTTTTGCTGACGACGGAAGGCATACATCGTGTGCTCTAGCATATTTTTTTGTGGCTTCAAGGAAGCGGTGATGGAAAACTTCCCTAAATTCTGTGTCCTGGCTTTGAATCTTACGGCGAAGTTTGTTCTCATGTTTCTTGCAGCCTGTTCAGATTATCTAGCGTTAAGGATTTTTACCATTCTTACCATAGCTCTCTAATATTTAGGTACTTTTTTGGCGGCACTTATGCTGAACTGAGACGTTTATTTTAGAGACATGTTTCCTACTAGAGTACCGTTATTTTCCCATTGTTAAGATATTAATACGTTGAAAATAATTTTCTTTTGCCTTCAATCGTTGAGAATTTAACTCTTATATCCAAGTGATAAATGTTTGAACGCTTCTGATAATAGCATGCAATTCTCAACTTGCATCGCATTAACGCAAGAGTTTCGCTTACGCTGTATGATATAGGTGTGCAATGCATAAATTTCTATCAGTTTTCCTTTGGCTGGCCTTCGATTTGTTTACTAATTCTTATCTCTTATTTATTCAATTCGAATTTATCTTCTGCTTTCCCTAATTTCTTCCCTGCGTCTTCAAGTTCATTTTTCTTTCTATAATTTTCTGGAGCCTTTTTCAAGTTTTCTCTTGCTTCCAATTTTTCATTACGGTGCTATACTTTCCCTGCCCTCATCTGTCAGTTCCTTGTCCTACGCACCTTTTGTTGACGCACCTTTTGTTGACTTGCAGATGCCAGACTGCACTCGGAGTGGACTCGACAGATCTGACTCAGCTGGGCTCGGTCGAGGAATGGTTGTCTTCTTTGAAGATGTCTCGATACCTCGAGAACTTCGAAAGCGCCGGTCTTGCGGATGTCCAAGCTGTAGCTCGACTGAACCAGCGAGACCTAACCTCGCTCGGCATAACGCTCGTGGGTCACCAAAAGAAAATATTGCAGAGCATTCAAACTTTGCGGACACAACTCGCTGTGAGTATGGCTGAAGGCTTCTTAGTATAGAGCCGTTCTCCTGTGTAGTAGACATTGTAATAAAATAATAATAAAAGTAATGATAATAGGCCTCTTTAAGTTAGACTCATTACTTATTTAATTGGTGAATCAACTATCCTTTGATTTGGTCTCATTTTGCTAGTTCTATTATTTTTCATATAGTGTATTTGCTTACACTTGAAAATTTTCCTGTGTGGAATTTGCGTCATCCTTGGTTTCTCTTTTTATTAATTTCATGCGCCGTAATCTAAGGTGAATTACGGCGATTCTTTAATTTATTTTGTTGATTGTTTTATATATTATTGTGTAGCTCGCTTTCGTATATTTTAAGAATGGAAATCGACTTATATGTTAGAGAGGATAACGCTTTGTTTCTTATTACTCTGCGTTTCGCTTCTTCCACGTTTTTAGTTTTGAATTGAGAGTCACTGTGAGGTGTTGACCAATGCGAGCTCGATTTAATTACATGAATTATTACTACGAATATGTAATCCTGCCGAGACTAGCGCTTCATGGTCATCTCATTGTCAATAATTTCTCTGATTTTTATGCGGTCTTATGTGATAATGTTAAAGGATTGCCTTTAGTTGTAGCGTGTGAGCATTCATGGAATCAGTTTCTATTTTCTTACAGACTTATAGAGCAAGGAATGCGTAAACGGATTTTAAATGAAAAAATATCTTTTTTCAATTCTATTTCCCTTTAGTTCTGTTCTTGATGTTATATTTCTTGATACGCATACCAAGGCGTATCAAGATAATTAGCTGAATAATTTTAGCTGACGTTAATTTTTAGATTATGCTGCGCCTGCTAGTTTTTCATTGCTGCCCCTTCCTGGAACATATCAACTTCTTATCTCAACTACCGTCGCCATCCTTGCAATAAATTGACCTAAGCTAAGGAATTTATTCACAATTTTGTATGTTTACGGTCATATTTCCTTGTACCGCAGAAACGATTACGGGCAAATTGTAGAGCCTCAATTTTGACTAAGGTTACTTTGAATTATCTTCGCAAATTAAGCAAGACTTTGCTGTCTCCTGTATCGTGGGCAAAATGAAACATTTTTATCAATTACCACTGACATCCGCCATTCCAGTCGCTCATATTAATAATGCTTATAATTTACCTGATATGGTCGTTCTTCTAAACACTTATGTTCTGCAATAGCAGTTGTCAAATACTTTGCTCTCTAGTTTTTAGGAATGGAGGGAGATCTTATACGTTCTTATATCGCATGAAAAGTTTGTTTCAACATTACTTAACATGTGTTTGTAATGATCCAAATGATGTGCAGTGCACTTGAGATTATACGTTACAAACAGTTGATTCAAAAGTTTTCGAATAAAGTGGTAGAATTTAAGCTACGCACGTTCGGTTTTCTAAATTTTCCCGTGAGGATTTCGTTTCTCAAAGTGTGTACTGTCAATGCTGGGTTTAAGTATAAAACCATATAGTATGGACTCATCGATTCTTGTGCGAGTAATAATTCTATTTCCCAACTTTGTATACTTTTAAGTATTCATTTGCGATGTGTATGACGACTCCTTCACTTTGCTCAGCATTAGTCGTCCAAATAAATTTCTGACGATAATTTGTTATGTTAGACAGACATTGGCGGCCGGAATTGACATACTGCACTGGTAGACAAATGAGATACACGTCTTGAAACATTTCATTTTCGCTCTCAAGTATTTCTGAGAGCCCCACAGTAGCGTTTTTCTGTGGTGAACAATTGTTTGTTCACGCACTAGTTTTGGTTTGGTATTTCCGTGTAGCGTGCGTTGACTAATAATTTGCCCTATACTGGGTAAAAATTATTTTCGTTCACTGGGTATAAATATATAATGTAAAATTTCCTTGTCACGTACAATGATAGCGTATAGTGTAAAATTTACAGGTATTTAAACTTTATGCTATGCGATATATGTCGCTGCTCGAACAACATTTCATATCACTGACCCTCATGTGAACGTTCATTCAATGTCCGACGTAAGCAACACTGAAGTTACAATTTCAGCTGTTGCTTTTCAGCGGCAAAAATTGTAGGCAATACCGAAGCTCTGAATGCTTCAAGCGACCGTTACTCAGATCAGTAGTCCATCCATGTTCGATTGTTGTATGGATAGCGTGTATTTTGAATACTAATCTCTGTGTAGGCTCTTAGTATGTCTATGGTAATACTTGTTGATTTGTCATCGTTGGGTAGAGCATAAGAAGTGGCTGTTACTGGTTCGATTGATGGCGCTTGTGTAACTGGTGGGGCACCCGAACATTCAACTTGTCGCTGACTTCTCGGGTTCACTTTACAAATTGAAATATGCGTTGAAAGCAGTTGTAGATCAGTGTATTAAGCAAGCGAATATTGTTTAAATTGGAATCATGGCCACATGTTTCTGCCACGTCTTATCGCTCTCGAGTCGGACCGTTTCGCTTGCTGTGTTTATCGTTAACATCAAGTCCAGTTTCAGTGTATTGTCTATTTCTTACCTTTTTATACAGGTGTTTCAAACTTTTTGGCTGTTTTCAATACATGCGTATAGAAATCGATTTTCTTTATTATACAATTAGTGGTGTTTTCGTTGTTCTTTTATTTTTCAATGGCCAATGCTTAGTTCAACTATAAAAGTGGAACATAAACATCTGTTGACTATCAAATGTATTATCGGATAATTCCTCTCCAGCCAAAGCCCGCATCGTGGAGAACAGTATGGAATTAAATATCCGTTGTTTGAATAATTTTTGTTTTGACTGTACCATTTTTTAAATTGGATACCTTTTTTCTAAGAGACTTCCGCTACTTACAAGAGCTCAGTGCACACTTCTGATAAACGACTAGGGTGCAGATGTGTTTTGAAAACAATGTGTGATGTTTCATTTAATAATGGTAAGATCAACTGACAAAGGTGGTCGTGTACATAAAGAATTTTCTCTTTTACTGAACTTCTAGATTAGCTCATGTAATCCTTCCATGTTCATACTGTTTTCTATTGGATATCAGTATAATATGAAGCTGTTAGCGCTGCGTACGTTGTAGCGAGCGCTCTTTGACGCCTGTGTGTTCGAGTTAAAAAGCTCAATATTTAGCAAGATTTGTGTCTCAAACTTATTGCCCGAAAATCAAAAATATGAGCCTTGAGCAACTTAGATGTTGCGCTTCACTTTTTATTATTGCGCAATGGAATACCATTATTACTCATTAAATATTATTATTGATATGGGGACTTTTGAATGTGGTGGATAGATTAATCAGTACTGATTGTGCGATGCAATTTATTGCCTTTCGGTATTCATAAGACTGGCTTGTCTTCTATGTGTCCTTGAAGCTTAAATGAAAGTGAATGGGGTTTTATTTCAGTTGTCCTGATGAGTCTAACATACTGCGTCGGAGTATTGGCTTACCAGTGTGTTGTACCGGTGCGGAAAAAAAACAACAAAATACTGCGTTCCTAACACACATTTCAATGGAGAATCATATTTGGTTTTAATAATTATTGCACAACTAGTATCCCGACTAAGCAATAAAAAATCTTTCTAAAGTTTTGAAATTTTCGAAATAATGCTAGACGAAAGCTCTGCCCTTCATTCATAGCATCAAATTTCGCCCTCGTTTGGTTGGTAAATATCATCGAGTGATGTTTCTCAAAAACGTGATTAAATTTTATTTTTAATTTGTGCTGGTCTCTCTCCATTGCTAGCCAAGAGTGCAGCCTGAAAAACGCTTTGAATTTGTAAACCGCACTACCGCCACTGTTATGATGCTGTTCCGTCGCAGGGTTTTTTATATCTTGAATGGATAGTGTAAGAAAGAGTTTGTCTTTGGTGTCGGAAGATTCGTGCATCTATCCTTCATGAATCGTGCTACATATTCGAGATGATATTTTTGCTAAGCGACCAGTGATCTTTTAACATGTGTAAATTCTACAGCAAGATCTGTATTCATTTCTTTGTAACTTAACATGTATAACATTTAACGCGTGTAAAATTGCACAGCGGGATTTATATTAATTTTTTTAAATCCACCAACAGCTGGCCGCTAAAGGCAGCGTCTCGTAAGCGTGATCTATATGTATCATAATGTAAATATATGAGATTTGTATAATAGTCCAGAATTATTTTCTATTTTTTAGTTCGTAAGACGAATATGCGATCTCTTTCTCCATCTTTCTCTATCTGTGTAGGCTTCACTATTGAGTGCTGATAACTTCGACGACTATGTGAATTTAGATCATTAAACGAGGAAATTAGTGAACTGGCCTTCATTCACCGCTTATTATGCATTGGCTGGATATTAAACTGCGCTCCCTCGCTCGCTCGAACATGTATCATATACTATGAACTCTTGTATCATTTCTTCCTCTATGAAGAAGAGAATGCCTCTTTTACTGTATATTGCTTACCGTTAGGTTCAAGATCTTCATCCTGCCAAAGGTTCCGCTTGTGTGTAAATAATCAATACCTGTCTAAACAAAGGTTATTTCTCTCACGTTATCCATTGTTTTATTTTTCATTTACACGGGCTTCTTTCTTAACACAGGATTTTAATTACTAGAGCACCACATCATGTTATTGTTCTTTACGTACTTTGAAGGAACTCGTAATTGGGAGCAAAACCCGTATTTCCAAAAATAGAAAGGATGATTCTGATCGAATTTTCTTCATTCTGATCAAATTTGTTTTTTTTTTCGTTGGCGTCAAGTCTCGATGTCTGTCGCAGTGACGCGCAGCTGCGCAGACAGCAATGAAACGTAGGTGCTTCGTTATCGTATCCTTGTATTGCTTTTTTTTGTCTCGGCGGAAAAAATAAAACTTGAGAAAATTCATAGTTTATTTGACCTAACATTTACATATATGTATGTGTACTAGGGTGGCCAGTACTCATAGGGTAGATTTTTTTCACAGAATTTTGTGACGGGACCCCCTAAAAAGGTGAGGTTGATAGAAAAAATAATACTGGTAAAGTTTCAGACCATTTGAACATCGTTAACCCGTGCCCCAACGGCCTCAAAGTTCTGAAAAATGGCATTTTTCGCGATTTTTCAGAACTTTGAGGCCGTTGGGGCACGGGGTTAACGATGTTCAAATGGTCTGAAACTTTACCAGTATCATTTTTTCTATCAACCTCACCTTTTTAGGGGGTCCCGTCACAAAATTATGTGAAAAAAAATCTACCCTATGAGTACTGACCACCCTAATGTGTACACTATCATGTAAAATTTATCTGAATTTTGTTTCAGATATCAGAGAACCCCAGAAAACCACCAATTTCAATCAAACTTGGACTGATTTCAAGTGAAACGCTACGTTTGAAACAGAAATCTTCAAAGTCGGGCTAGACGTGTAAATGTCTAAAATACTAAATATCCAAACTAGTAATGGAACAATGGGTTTACCCCGCTCATGATACATATATTCTTAGCGCCAATACAAAGTTTCGTTCAATTATGAAGCATCAAATGTAGACACAAAAAAATTTCAGATGGGTATTTTTTCTTGAAAATTATTGAAATAGAATGTCCTTCAATTTTGTTTCAGATAACATGAATTGAGTAGCACTGAACTGAGAAGCCCAGACAACCAACAATTACAATTAGTGATGCAAAAATAACGGTTTTATTTGATTGCGGTTTTTTTTGCAAAAAAAAACGTGTTTTTTATGTGTTTTTTTTTGTTTTTTTTGTTTTTTTTGCACACCTAAATTTTGTTAATTAAGCATATGTCTGGGTTTTTGTTTGGACACCTGAAATATATTAATATCCATGTTTTTTAGTAATTTCATTGTTATAAAAACATCAAAAAGAAACCATACAGTAAAAGTGGTGGCAGATAACCCACAATTACCTAGAGGCGTCTAAGAGGAACAGCAGGAGCTACAGAACTTATATTGATGGAGTCAAAATTCAGAGCTTACTATCTCTACTATGCCTGATTTCATTTTTATGTGACCAAAAAAATCAGACTTTGCAGAGATAATAAGGGTAAATCTGAAGGATATGTCAGTTATCGATTTTGTAAATTTTGATGCCTAACCTAAGCATAGTTAATTAGATCGAAATAAACAAGTTTTCTTCTATGCACTTTCCGTCTCAAATGAATATTTTATTAGTTATAGCGGTAAATGACTTACCGCAACTCCTGTGTTCGAAGCGGCAAGTAATTCGAGGAGCACGTCGCACAGCAACACTGCAATGCGCACTCGCTTCCAGTGCGATCGTCATCAAAGACGAAACCAAACCTACCGCTATACCTCGTTAAATACTCTTTTGACGAGAAAAGTGTATAGAAGAAAAGTTGTTTATTTCGATGTTATTACCATGATTCAAGCAACAAAAATTCGAAAATCGATGTGTAGCTGTTTATTCGAGCGCATTCGTCATCAAAGACGAAACTAAACTTATCGCTATAATTCGTAAAATACTCATTTGAGACGGAAGGTGCGTAGAAGAAAACTTGTTTATTTTGATTCAATTAATTAGGTTCAGGCACCAAAAAGTGGAAAATCGATAACTGACATATCGTTCAGACTTACCATAATAAGCTCTGAATTTTGACTCCAATATAAGTTCTGTGGCTCCTGCTGTATCTCTTAGACTCTAGGTAATTGTGGGTTATCTGCCACCACTTTTACTGTATGGTTTCTTTTTCATGTTTTCATTACAAAACAATGACTAAAAACCATAGATATTAATATATTTAAGGTGACCAAAAAAATATGCTGTTTTTTTTAAAACATGTTTTTTTACAAAAAATTCTGGGTCAATGTGAAGTTTAATGCAATCAGAAAATAATAATTAGCGATCCCAGGAATCACTAAAGGAACCCATTTAAGAACGTTTTACACGAATGACATTCTGCTCGCTAATGCGTTATTTTTGAATAATTGAACTTTGAAGTTGGCCTTTGCGCCAAAGGAAGCGAGCGCGTGAAACGGAATTTAATTAATAACGGAAGCTATTACAAACAAAAAGAGGTTGGGTCGGGAGGGGGAGGCACAGTTCTTCTAATGAAAATTATAAATAAAGCTTCTAACCAACCCATTTGGGTGATGACCGCAATCCTGTTGACATCGGCTCTAAGATGGCAGCGCCCATGGTGGTGGCCATCATAGAGCCGATGTAAACAAGATTGTGGTCGTCACGTTAATGGGTGGGTTAGAAGCTTTATTTATAATTTTTGCTAGAAGAACTGTGCCTCCCCCTCACGACCCAACCTCTTTACGTTTGTAACAGGGGGTTAGCTTCTGTTTTTAATTAAATTACGCTCGCTTCCTTTGGCTCGGGAAGTCCAACTTCAAAGTTCAATGATTTGAAAATAAAACATCAGCGAGCAGAATTTCGTTCTTGTAAAACGTTCTTAAATGGGTTCCTTTAGTGATTGTTTGTAATATAATTATTAATTTCCATGATTGCATTAAACTTCACATTGACCAAATTCTGACTAATAAAAATGAATATTAATATATTCTCTGGTACTAAATATAACCATGCTGTTTTTTTTACAAAGAATCATGACTAAAAAACAATATATTTTATGTGACCTAAAAAGTCCCATGCAGTTTTTGAAAAAAAACATGTTTTTTACTAAAAAATCATGACTGAAAAAACATGAATAATATATTTGAGACCAAACAAATGTTTTTGTACTAAAAAATCATGACTAAAAAAACATGAATATATTTATGAGACCTAAAAAACCCCATACTGTTTTTTAAAAAATGTTTTTTTACAAACAATGATGTATAAGAAAACCTGGATATGAATATATTTTATGCGACCAAAAAACCATGCTGTTTTATTTTATGTATTTTTCATAAAAAATCCTTGTGTTTTTAAACATGTTTTTTTATTAAAAAGTTGATATTATTCATTTTTTGGTCACAAATTCTTCGTAAAAAAACACCGCTCAGGGGGATACAATTATTGTATCTATGGGAACTAGCACTCCCAGGGGGACAATGTAAGGGCCCAAGCTGAGAGTTAGGTAGGCCTTCTTTTTGTTGAAATGAAATGCTTTTGTGATGTTAAGGACCACCTTTTTTTCGGTTCACTGCTGTCCTGTTTTTCAGCACCTACTACTGTCTTCATCAACTTTGATCTTGTTTCATAATCTTCCTTCCTCTTTGGATCGCATTTGTTGCTGGGTAGGGAGGCTAAAACTAATGACTAATCTAATCTGTAAAAAAAACATGGATATTAATTTATTTATGTGACCAAAAAACCATGTTTTCTGAAAAAAAAATTTCTTTACAAAAAACATGAGTGTTATTAAATTTTATCTGACCAAAAAAAACATGACATTTTAAAAACCATGTTTTTTTCACCAAAAGTCATTAATTTCCATGTTTTTTAGTCATGATTTTTTTTTGGTTAAGAAAACATGATTTAAAAAAACAGCATGTTTTTTTTGGCACGTAAAATATATTAATATCCACATTTTTTAATCATGATTTTTCTGTAAAAAAGATGTTTATTTTAAAAAATACAGCATGGTTGTTTATGGTAAAATAAAGTATATTAATATCCGTGATTTTTAGTCATCGACTTTTTTGCAACAAAAACATTCAAAAACAGCATGGATTTTTTGGTCACATAAGATATTTTAATATCCATTAGAACCGTACCAGGTCTTAGAATAAAATATCCACAAAGAATCTATTCACTCTATAAAACCTTTTGGAGACTAGCTCCATCCTCAGTAAGTCATTCAGGCAAATGTTTTTCAAAGGAACAGTGAAAATTCATTGTCCATTTCACCAAATTTTACAGAATGACTGAGGATGGAGCTGGTCTCCAAAAGGTTTTATGGAGTGAATAGATTCTATGTAGATATTTTATTCTAAGACCTAGTACAGTTCTTATAAACATGATTTCAATATTAACAGCATTCTTTGTTTATAAGTTTCTAAAGACAATTCGATTAAAGAAAACTAACATTCCTGATATTTACATCCGTGTTTTTTTAGTCATGATTTTTTTTAAATGTTTATAAAAAACTTTTTTGGTTCAATGAAATATAATAGCCATTTCTTTTTAGTCAAGATTTTTCTGTTAAAAAACAATGTTTTAAAAAAACAGCATTGGATTTTTAAGGTCACAAATATATTAATTTTCATGTTTTTTAGTCATAATTTTTGTATAAATAACATGTTTTTTAAAAAAAAAGCATGGTTTTTTAGTCACATCTCTATCAATGACCATAAGTAAAGATATGTTATTATAACACACCATTTTGGGAGTTTAAGGTCATTCACATGTATTGTAAAATAAATGAAATATCAAAGCATGAAACCGCAGAAAATGAAAAAGTTCATAAAACCGTAGAAAACCATCAATTAAGAAGTATGCTGTTTTATTTTGTAATTTGACATGAAAACAAATAAGGTAATGTGGTTCTTTTTCTTGCTGAGTTATTTTCAGACAAAATATTTAAAAAAAAACAAAATATCCACGTTTTTTTTGGCCACGGTTTTTTTTGTAAAAAAAACGTGTTTTTTTTAAAAAAACGGCATGGTTTTTTTTTGAGTCACATCTCTAATTACAATCAAACTTGACTAATATCAAGTGAAACGAGACGTTTGAAACAGAAATATTCAGCATCGGGTCAGACGAATACCAGTTTTTGAAACTAACCAACCGAACAACTTATGCAAGAATGGGCTTACTCCGCTCATGATACATATATTCTTAGCACGCATGCAAAGTTTCGTTCAATTCTGAAGCATCAAATGAAAGCTCGAGGAAATTTCAAAATGAAGACAATAAATTAACTATGTGATATAGTCAAAATACCCTGTTAGTCCTGTTCTAACGAACTCATCTTGATTATTATATGCTACAAATGCACTCTATTTGCCCTAGAATATAATAAAACTCAAATTTTTGGTGCAAAATATCCTTGAAAAACATAAAGGGGTACCATTACAATTTTTTACAGAAAATTAACTTTTTGATATAGTCAAAAATACGTGTCAGTCCTGTTCTAACGAACTCATTTTGATAAATGAATGCTAAAACTGAACTCTATTTGTACTCAAATATGATAAAACTCAAATTCTTGATTCAAAATATCCCTGGAAAATATCGTTAAGGAGTACCCGTGTGATATTTCCCAGAAATTTCCTTCGTGTTACAGTAAAAAAAAACATTTTCATTCCTGTTCTATCGAACTCATTTTGATTATTGAATGCTACAAATGCACACTATTTGCACTAGTTTATGATTAAACTCAAATTTCTGGAGCAAAATATCATTGAAAAATTACGATATTTTCGACTTTTTTAGTCCCTGTTTCCAAAATCAACGAAAGTCTTTGACAACTTCAATATTCGGTTTTACATCAGGAAAACTACTTATTTGACCAGAAATTTTTATAAACATTTCCTAATTCCCGTATGAAAACTCGGTCCATATTTTCAAGTTGAAAATCGGGTCTTTTTTTAGGCGAATCGCGCTGAGAATGACTGTATAACCTCGTTTTCCCATTCTCAAGTCATTCCATGTGAGAAATCAGAGATATTCAAACATTTTTATTTCCCGAAATTTTTGGCAAAAAACGTTAGGGGGCCTAAGGGCCCCCTTAGGTGGGCAGGGTGGGGGCCCTTAGATTCGAGGTGGGACGGGTGGGAACCCTTAGGTTCGATGTGGGCAGGGTGGGGGCCCTTAGGTTCGATGTGGGCAGGGTGGGGGCCCTTAGGTTCGAGGTGGGCAGGGGGGGCCCTTAGGTTCGAGGTGGGACGGGTGGGAACCTTTAGGTTCAATGTGGGCAGGGTGGGGGCCCTTAGGTTCGAGGTGGGCAGGGTGGGGCCCTTAGATTCGATGTGGGCAGGGTGGGGGCCCTTAGGTCGGTTCAAGGTCGGCAGGGCGGGAACCCTTAGGTCCGATGTGGGCAGGGTGGTAAATTTGAAATGCAACTGTGAAGTTTATATCAATTCCGAAACATATGAGTTTAGTGAATTAATAATAAATACCGTTGTTGTAAATTCCCAAAATTTGCATCGTTATAGTGATTTAGCTTCCTGGACTTACACAATGACGATCAAATCTGCAATTGACATTTAGTGATCATATGATGATTTGAATATTCCTGCAATATATGGTTATTCAAAACCTAACGCAAATGTTTGGTATTCGTGGGATGTCCGGAATGAGGGGGATTACCTAGAGGAAGATTTAACGAAAATCACGTTTGGCGGGTAATGACAAAACAGGAGATGGAATTGGTTTATTATCTCGCATCGTAAGTTTGGATGCAGCAATTTGATCGAGAACAATTACTAAAGATGAATAAACACACATTTCGACCAGGTAAATAAATAATAAAAGTCGATGAAACGGAAGGACTGTCGCCCCGTAGAGAGTGACGGGGACAACGTCGCGTCACCTTCCGTCTACCCGCCAAGGACTCGTTCAATGAGAAGCAAGTAACCATCTGTTGAACACAAAAACCGTACTCGTTACTACTAAATTACGAAGAATGCTGCGATCAGGCAAAAGGCTAGGAGATACCTATCTTTAACCTATTTTAGAACGAACTAACCGAAGTCAATTACTATCAATTATCAGTTACTATCAATTATCAGTTACTATCAATTATCAGTTACTATCAATTATCAGTTACTATCAATTATCAGTTGATATCATTTATCCGTTACTATCCATTATCAATTACTATCAATTACTTAAACCGTATTTGTCCAGGCTTCTCATCTTTATTTTTCTGCAGGCTGTGCAGCTAACCCCATGTCTCGGAAAAACCTCGTCACTGACATTCACACGACGACATAAATGTGTGACTTACGGCGTTAGTATCGGAGAAGGGCCTGCGTCTTGGGTCCAATGAAACTCCCAGGGTGAGGCGTCTACTGATGTCCATGACGTCCCAGTCTCACGGGCGTCTACGGAAGTCCATGATGTCCATGATGTCCCAGTCTCCCGGGCGTCGGCCGCCGCAGTCTACTCGGTTGTTGCGGCCATAATTAATGAATCTTGGCTTGCATCAATCAAATGTCATGACGAAGAAGAAAATAGAAAATTACGATGATCACCACGATGAAACCACTGATCGGCTACGATGAAGAGCACCACGATGAAAAGCACCACGATGAACTATTGCCGATCCCCTGGCAAAGCACTGCCTCGAAACTACAGCAGTGTAGGGGGACTTCATCACAGTCCTAGTGAAGCACGAGCAGCATGATCAGCACCGCTTTCCTCAGGAACCAGAAAATAATAGCGACCCCTCCTTCCTCTTCCATGGCCGCCGTTCACAGCTTGCGTTCCATTCTGTAGCTCAAGAATTTGTAATGAATGGAACACAATGATAGAGCGCAATAAACATCACAATTTATGGAATCGATAGAATGCAGTGACGAATAAATAAAATTTAATTTCCCTGTGATTTTTATTATCAAAATTCATTAAATAAATAAGGAATTTTCTACAAGATTATGATAACTTTTTTATGATTTTTTCATTAGTTTTTGTATTGAAATTTACAGATGTATTGGATAATATGTTGATGAATGAAGAAATGAACAAATTTGTTTTTGTATTCTAATGATTACCATCATTTATTAGTTACTCCATCCCAAAGTACCACAAAGTGTAAGGAATGATACTTTCGAGAATGAATTCCCAGAATATGACATTCGGGACGTAAATATGTCTTGTACTTATTGCCGGAAAACTGTAAGTTTGTCATGCAATATATTATGACAGTATACACTGTTATTGTCAAAATATTTGCTGCGACTTCATAGATATGAATAACGAAGATAATCTTTTTTGTTCAGCATAAATTTAACCGATATTGACCCATTTTCATCTATGATAAAATCACCGAAAGCTGGTAGTTGAAGCTCCATGTCTCATTTAGCGTACGAAACCAACTTTTAGTGCTCGCCGTGGCCTAGTGGTTGAGTACGCACTCTTCCGTGAAGGTGTTATGGGTTCGAATCCTGGCGGTGCGCGGTGATTTTCCCCGTTGGGTAAAAGAAAAACTCAACCAAATTGAGCACATTCTGTAAAGTAAACAATTTACACATTCCACACGCAACACATGAGTAGAAGCACTACTCGGAACTACACACCACAAAGGACGTGTTGTAATATAACTCCATGTGAGCCTGACTATGTTCAGTAACTCCTAGGGCATCCTGCTGAGGTCCTATTCTCGGTTTCATCTATTTTCTTCTTTTATTCAGTTCACCGTTGTTTCAAAGTCTTCACCAGCCAGGAGCAGTTAGAAAAAGAGCACTAGCATTAACCGAAAGTATGAATTGAAATAACGAAGTACATTTAGCAATATCATTGATGAACAGAAAAACAGGAGAGGTCCTACGACTGATCCTTGGGGAACGCCACGGCTAGTTAATACCAAGAAGTTCCGAGTGGTAGTAAACCAGTGTAGTAGGTGACTGCTACGAAACCCGTAGCAGTCACCAGCAGCAGTTACAGAGTTCTTACGTCGAAAAAAGCAATCATTTTCGACCCAAAATGACCTAAATCAGGGCAATTTCAAAAACCTCTCATGCACTTGATTTAATGAAAACATTACCTACCTCATCAATGTTGCACCGAAGAATAAGTTAGAAAAGAATTAAAAATGGTGTTGGATTAATAATGATAAATGATGACATGGTGACGGATAAAAGGACGAACTAACTCGAAAACTTTGTTCCTAAAACAAAGGATATGTCCCTGCGATTGCGTCCTTTGCATTTTTTCGAGGATTGTGTTCTCTTAGATACTTAGTTACTTATTCATATTTATATATGTTTTTTTAGTTACTTATATATTGATATTTGTGTTCTTAGTTACTTATATTTTAAGTTCTTTTAGTTACTTAGTTACCTATTCATATATATATATATTTGTGTTCTTAGTTACTTATATATAATTATTTATTATAAAATCAGATCACGCAACGAAGGGAACTCATTTTTGTTCCGCTTTTCAGTCAACCGTTTTTTTGTTTCAACTTTTTACACGGGTGTTACGATACCAATGTGTTATTATTAATTAAGGATTTTAATGTTTGGGTATTTTAAAAACCAATGTTCCAACAGTCCATGTCGAACTTTATTGTAAATGAACTTTTTCTTTAATTGTCTTTTTTTCTTGCGCTTCTGCGAGCCGAGTTGCCGCAGAGAAAAAGACGCCGGTGTCCGCCGTGCGCTGTCCGCCATTTTGGTGTCCACCGTGGCCATGTGAGGGTTATGCTGGTGGCCGCCGTACTCCACATATATTGGGAGCTGCGCATGTGTTATGCAGGTATGTGGGGGTGTTATGTTGGGGTGTGTAGGTATTTAATTCCAGTGCAGGTGTGTAGGTATTTAATTCCAGTGCAGGTGTGAGGTTACGTAGGTGTGTTATGCAGGTAAGTGGGGGTGTGTTATGTAAGGGTGTGTAGGTATTTAATCCTGGTGCAGGTGTGTGGGGGTGTGCAGGCGTGTTATGTAGGTAGGGCTGTGGGTAAATGTGTAGCGTTGGTCAGTAATCGATTTTCCACTTTTCGGTGTCTAATCGTAGTTAATTAGATCGAAATAAACGAGTTTTCTTCTATGCACTTTCCGTCGGAAATGAATATTTTACAAGTTATAGCGGTAAATTAGTTACCGCAACTCCAGTGTTTGAAGCAGAAAGAAATTCATCGATCCCGTGGTGCGGCAACGCTGCAATGAAGTCTCGCTTCCAGCCCGATCGTCATCAAAGACGAAGCCAAACCTACCGCTATACCTCGTTAAATATTCGTTTGACGAAAAAAGTGTATAGAAGAAAAGTTGTTTATTTTGGTGTTATAACCATGATTCAAGCAACAATAATTTAAAAATCGATGAGTTGCTGTTTATTCGAGCGCATTCGTCATCAAAGACGAAACTAAACCTACCGTTATAATTCGTAAAATACTCATGGTCAATGTGAAGTTTATTGCAATCACGGAAAATAATAATTCCGATCCCAGGAATCACTAAAGGAACACATTTCAGAACGTTTTACACGAATGACATTCTGCTCGCTGATGCGTTATTTTCGAATTATTCACCTTTGGAGTTATAGGTGAAATCGCTTTCCCGCGCAAAATGTGCAACACAGATTACGACCAAATTGGGTCGGGGAAGGCAAAGTTCGGATCATGAGGTGATAAAGTTTTCGTCAGAACTTCGTAGAAATAAAAGAATGATAGAAATTGTTAATAAAATAATAAGTAATATTGTTATCAGGTAATAACACAAAAAAGTTAACGTACTATTTCTCGTATTTGGTGCTTTTGACTTTTTTTTAGTTGTCATTATTACGTCGTCACCTTTACAGTCAGCTCATAGATGGCGCCACCCGGTACGGCCGCCGCCGCTATCATGGAGCAAATGTAAACACAATTGTTAACGTGACCTTAATGGTTTGCTTTAAACCTTTATTTATAATTTTCACTAGAAAAACTGGCTTCCCCTCACGACCCAACCTCTTTACGTTCATAATAGGGGGTTAGCTTCCGTTATTAATTAAATTCTGCTCGGCGCGGTCGCTTCCTTTTGCGCGCGAAAGCCAACTTCAAAGTTTAATAATGCGAAAATAACGCATCAGCGAGCAGAATGTCATTCGTGTAAAACGTTTTTAAATGGGTTCCTTTAGTGATGCTCTGGAATAAAATTATTATTTTCGGTGATTGCATTAAACTTCACATTGACCATACTCATTTACGACGGAAAGTGCTTAGAAGAAAACTTATTTATTTCGATCTAATTAACTTTGTTTAGGATTCGAAAAGTGGAAAATCGATTAACATTTAATCCTCAACATTTACCTTCAAATTTACAATATAACCTAGATCCCGCAACGAAATTATTGAAATCGTTGACAACATTAAATTCAATATTGACCTTTAATGCTGATGTAGGTGTGTAATGCCGATGTATTTTTTAGGGGTGTGTAGGTATTCAATCCTAATACAGATGTGTGGGGGAGGCGTAGGCGTATAATGCAGGTGTGTAGGTGTGTAGGGATGTAATGCAGGTGTGTAGGGGTGTAATGCATGTGTGTAGGGGTGTAATGCAGGTGTGTAGGGGTGTAATGCAGGTGTGTAGGGGTGTAATGCAGGTGTGTAGGGGTGTAATGCAGGTGTGTAGGGGTGTAATGTAGGTGTGTAATGCAGGGGTGTAATGTAGGTGTGTAATGCAGGGGTGTAATGCAGGGGTGTAATGCAGGGGTATAATGCAGGTGTGTAGTGCAGGTGTGTAGTGCAGGTGTGTAGTGCAGGTGTGTAGTGCAGGTGTGTAGTGCAGGTGTGTAGTGCAGGTGTGTAGTGCAGGTGTGTAATGCAGGTGTGTAGTGCAAGTGTGTAGGGGTGAAATGCAAGTGTGTAGGGGTGAAATGCAAGTGTGTAGGGGTGAAATGCAAGTGTGTAGGGGTGAAATGCAAGTGTGTAGGGGTGAAATGCAAGTGTGTAGGGGTGAAATGCAAGTGTGTAGGGGTGAAATGCAAGTGTGTAGGGGTGAAATGCAAGTGTGTAGGGGTGAAATGCAAGTGTGTAGGGGTGAAATGCAAGTGTGTAGGGGTGAAATGCAAGTGTGTAGGGGTGAAATGCAAGTGTGTAGGGGTGAAATGCAAGTGTGTAGGGGTGAAATGCAAGTGTGTAGGGGTGAAATGCAAGTGTGTAGGGGTGAAATGCAGGCGTGCAGGCGTCTAATGCGAGAGTGTATTGGTGTAGGTATGAAAAGCTGTGTAATGCAGGTGTTACGTTGTCTAATTCTAAGGTAAATGTGCAGCTTTGGGTAGTAATCGATTTTGCAGTTTTCGGTGCCTAAACATAGTTAACTAATTGGACAGAAATAAACGAGTTTTCTTCAATGCACTTCTCCGTCTGAAATGAGTATTTTACGAGTTATAGCGGTATGTTAATTTCCTTCTTTGATGACGAATGCGATCGAATAAACAGCTGCTAATCGATTTTCGAATTTTGTTGCTTGAATCATGGTAATAACATCGAAATGAACTACTTTTCTTCTATACACTTTTTGCGGCATATGAGTATTCTACGAGTTAGTGCGGTAGGTTTTATTTTTTGCGCGATTGAGCTGAGCTCATTACGACACTAATTTTTATTAAAATAGCATTACTATTACAACGTAGTTAGATAGCATTATTATTAAATAACATTAATTTATGCAGGAAGCCAGCAAGAGATTGCCAGCCCTGCCGCCCCCGGCCCCGCCCCAGCGCCGCAGCAGCCACGCGTAATTATATCTTGTATAAGCTTCGGAAATAAACATTTTTTTTAGGCTTCATGGAGTTTAGTTTTTAGTTTTTCATGAAGATAGGTTTTTAGGTTTCTTGAAAGACGCAAGTTCTTTTGAGTTCTTGAGATGCAGGAATATGTTTTCAGTAATTGATTTATGAACAAAAAACACTGGTTAGCATGTTTTTGAAACGTGTGAGGGTACACACTGCGTGCATAAATTCCCTGTTCCCTTTAACTCCATACCAAATGGTACCACTTTCACCCTTCCTCCCTCCCTCCCTTTCTTTGGACATCATAGTTGGGGTAAAGGAGGCTGTAGCTAATTTGTAGTTAATTAATCAAGTTAATTATATTACACATGTTCCTTGCCTCCATCCGTCGGTGCGTGGCCTTCTTTGTTAGGCTTTCGCTAATGTTTGTTCAGCCTTCCTTCGCCGCTAATGTTTGTTAGGCCTTCGCTAATGTTTGTTAGGCCTTCCTTCGCCGCTAATGTTTGTTTGGCCTTCCTTCGCCGCTAATGTTTGTTAGGCCTTCCTTCGCTAATGTTTGTTAGGCCTTCCTTCGCTAATGTTTGTTAGGCCTTCCTTCGCTAATGTTTGTTAGGCCTTCCTTCGCTAATGTTTGTTAGGCCTTCCTTCGCTAATGTTTGTTAGGCCTTCCTTCGCTAATGTTTGTTAGGCCTTCCTTCGCTAATGTTTGTTAGGCCTTCCTTCGCTAATGTTTGTTAGGCCTTCCTTCGCTAATGTTTGTTAGGCCTTCCTTCGCTAATGTTTGTTAGGCCTTCCTTCGCTAATGTTTGTTAGGCCTTCCTTCGCTCATGTTTGTTAGGCCTTCCTTCGCTCATGTTTGTTAGGCCTTCCTTCGCTCATGTTTGTTAGGCCTTCCTTCGCTCATGTTTGTTAGGCCTTCCTTCGCTCATGTTTGTTAGGCCTTCCTTCGCTCATGTTTGTTAGGCCTTCCTTCGCTCATGTTTGTTAGGCCTTCCTTCGCTCATGTTTGTTAGGCCTTCCTTCGCTCATGTTTGTTAGGCCTTCCTTCGCTCATGTTTGTTAGGCCTTCCTTCGCTCATGTTTGTTAGGCCTTCCTTCGCTACTGTTTGTTAGGCCTTCCTTCGCTACTGTTTGTTAGGCCTTCCTTCGCTACTGTTTGTTAGGCCTTCCTTCGCTACTGTTTGTTAGGCCTTCCTTCGCTACTGTTTGTTAGGCCTTCCTTCGCTACTGTTTGTTAGGCCTTCCTTCGCTACTGTTTGTTAGGCCTTCCTTCGCTACTGTTTGTTAGGCCTTCCTTCGCTACTGTTTGTTAGGCCTTCCTTCGCTACTGTTTGTTAGGCCTTCCTTCGCTACTGTTTGTTAGGCCTTCCTTCGCTACTGTTTGTTAGGCCTTCCTTCGCTACTGTTTGTTAGGCCTTCCTTCGCTCATGTTTGTTAGGCCTTCCTTCGCTCATGTTTGTTAGGCCTTCCTTCGCTCATGTTTGTTAGGCCTTCCTTCGCTCATGTTTGTTAGGCCTTCCTTCGCTCATGTTTGTTAGGCCTTCCTTCGCTCATGTTTGTTAGGCCTTCCTTCGCTACTGTTTGTTAGGCCTTCCTTCGCTACTGTTTGTTAGGCCTTCCTTCGCTACTGTTTGTTAGGCCTTCCTTCGCTACTGTTTGTTAGGCCTTCCTTCGCTACTGTTTGTTAGGCCTTCCTTCGCTACTGTTTGTTAGGCCTTCCTTCGCTACTGTTTGTTAGGCCTTCCTTCGCTACTGTTTGTTAGGCCTTCCTTCGCTACTGTTTGTTAGGCCTTCCTTCGCTACTGTTTGTTAGGCCTTCCTTCGCTACTGTTTGTTAGGCCTTCCTTCGCTACTGTTTGCTAGGCCTTCCTTCGCTACTGTTTGCTAGGCCTTCCTTCGCTACTGTTTGCTAGGCCTTCCTTCGCTACTGTTTGCCACGATATGCTAGTTACGGGAATGGTCACTCGTTACATGGGGGAATTAAGTATCGGTTGTTTAGGTTCTTTATGGTCACGGTTTATTGCGCTTCACGATTCAAAGTTTTGTTAGGAATTTACGACCGCTTTTTTACGTTTGTTAGAATTTTTTATGTTTTTCAGGAATTGGGTTTTAGGTTTTCTAAGGGTTAGTTTGTAGGTTTTATGAGGTTTAATTTTTAGGTTTTCCTAGATTCCATTTTTGGTCTTTCGACGGTTGGTTTTTAGGTTTTCCATGCCCTCAGGGAGATCAATTATATTGTATCATCGGGAATTAGCGCGCTCCCTGGGGGAAATGTGAGGTCTTGAGCTAAAGGTTAGGTATGTCTTCTTTTTGTTGTAGCGTAATGTTTTTGTGCACCGTTTTTTCGGTTCACTGCTGTCCTGTTTTTCAGCACCTACTACTTTTTTCTTCAACGTTGATCTTGTTTCATAATGTTCTTTCCCAACTTACTGTTTCTGTGCTCCTTTAGCGTGGATTCCGCCTTGTCTTAACATACTAAATGGTGCCTACCTCCTTCCTCCCTCCCTTTGAATCGCCTTTGTTACGGATATGGAGGCATAAACTAACAAATCATCTTATAATGTTTGCAAAAATTACTTTTCTGTCGCAATAAATACACGAGGGAAAGGAATATACCAAATTGCGAATTCCGAACATCGGTTTAAGAGGTTTTTTTTGTTATACATATATGGAAAATAAAATGATGACGATATACATATGGAAAATAAAATGATGACGATATACATATGGAAAATAAAATGATGACGATATAGATATGGAAAATAAAAAAACATGGAAAATAAAATGATGACGATATAGATATGGAAAATAAAAAAACATGGAAAATAAAATGATGACGATATAGATATGGAAAATAAAAAAACATGGAAAATAAAATGATGACGACATAGATATGGAAAATAAAAAAACATGGAAAATAAAATGATGACGACATAGATATGGAAAATAAAAAAACATGGAAAATAAAATGATGACGATATAGATATGGAAAATAAAAAAACATGGAAAATAAAATGATGACGATATAGATATGGAAAATAAAATGATGACGATATAGGTATGGAAAATAAAATGATGACGATATAGATATGGAAAATAAAATGATGACGATATAGATATGGAAAATAAAAAAACATGGAAAATAAAATGATGACGATATAGATATGGAAAATAAAATGATGACGATCTAGATATGGAAAATAAAAAAACATGGAAAATAAAATGATGACGATATAGACATGGAAAATAAAAAAACATGGAAAATAAAATGATGACGATATAGACATGGAAAATAAAATGATGACGATATAGATATGGAAAATAAAATGATGACGATATAGATATGGAAAATAAAAAAACATGGAAAATAAAATGATGACGATATAGATATGGAAAATAAAAAAACATGGAAAATAAAATGATGACGATATAGATATGGAAAATAAAAAAACATGGAAAATAAAATGATGACGATATAGATATGGAAAATAAAAAAACATGGAAAATAAAATGATGACGATATAGATATGGAAAATAAAATGATGACGATATAGATATGGAAAATAAAAAAACATGGAAAATAAAATGATGACGATATAGATATGGAAAATAAAATGATGACGATATAGATAAGGAAAATAAAAAAACATGGAAAATAAAATGATGACGATATAGATATGGAAAATAAAAAAACATGGAAAATAAAATGATGACGATATAGATATGGAAAATAAAAAAACATGGAAAATAAAATGATGACGATATAGATATGGAAAATAAAATGATGACGATATACATATGGAAAATAAAATGATGACGATATACATATGGAAAATAAAATGATGACGATATACATATGGAAAATAAAATGATGACGATATACATATGGAAAATAAAAAACATGGAAAATAAAATGATGATATAGATATGGAAAATAAAAAACATGGAAAATAAAATGATGACGATATAGATATGGAAAATAAAAAACATGGAAAATAAAATGATGACGATATAGATATGGAAAATAAAAAACATGGAAAATAAAATGATGACGATATAGATATGGAAAATAAAATGATGACGATATAGATATGGAAAATAAAAAACATGGAAAATAAAATGATGACGATATAGATATGGAAAATAAAAAACATGGAAAATAAAATGATGACGATATAGATATGGAAAATAAAAAACATGGAAAATAAAATGATGACGATATAGATATGGAAAATAAAATGATGACGATATAGATATGGAAAATAAAATGATGACGATATACATATGGAAAATAAAATGATGACGATATAGATATGGAAAATAAAATGATATAGATATGGAAAATAAAATGATGACGATATAGATATGGAAAATAAAATGATGACGATATAGATATGGAAAATAAAAAACATGGAAAATAAAATGATGACGATATAGATATGGAAAATAAAAACCATGGAAAATAAAATGATGACGATATAGATATGGAAAATAAAAAACATGGAAAATAAAATGATGACGATATAGATATGGAAAATAAAAAACATGGAAAATAAAATGATGACGATATAGATATGGAAAATAAAAAACATGGAAAATAAAATGATGACGATATAGATATGGAAAATAAAAAACATGGAAAATAAAATGATGACGATATAGATATGGAAAATAAAATGATGACGATATAGATATGGAAAATAAAATGATGACGATATAGATATGGAAAATAAAATGATGACGATATAGATATGGAAAATAAAATGATGACGATATAGATATGGAAAATAAAATGATGACGATATAGATATGGAAAATAAAAAACATGGAAAATAAAATGATGACGATATAGATATGGAAAATAAAAAACATGAAAAATAAAATGATGACGATATAGATATGGAAAATAAAAAACATGGAAAATAAAATGATGACGATATAGATATGGAAAATAAAAAACATGGAAAATAAGATGATGACGATATAGATATGGAAAATAAAAAACATGGAAAATAAAATGATGACGATATAGATATGGAAAATAAAAAACATGGAAAATAAAATGATGACGATATAGATATGGAAAATAAAAAACATGGAAAATAAAATGATGATATAGATATGGAAAATAAAAAACTTGGAAAATAAAATGATGACGATATAGATATGGAAAATAAAAAACATGGAAAATAAAATGATGACGATATAGATATGGAAAATAAAAAACATGGAAAATAAAATGATGACGATATAGATATGGAAAATAGAAAACATGGAAAATAAAATGATGACGATATAGATATGGAAAATAAAAAACATGGAAAATAAAATGATGACGATATAGATATGGAAAATAAAAAACATGGAAAATAAAATGATGACGATATAGATATGGAAAATAAAAAACATGGAAAATAAAATGATGACGATATAGATATGGAAAATAAAATGATGACGATATAGATATGGAAAATAAAATGATGACGATATAGATATGGAAAATAAAATGATGACGATATAGATATGGAAAATAAAATGATGACGATATAGATATGGAAAATAAAAAACATGGAAAATAAAATGATGACGATATAGATATGGAAAATAAAAAACATGGAAAATACAATGATGACGATATAGATATGGAAAATAAAAAACATGGAAAATAAAATGATGACGATATAGATATGGAAAATAAAAAACATGGAAAATAAAATGATGACGATATAGATATGGAAAATAAAAAACATGGAAAATAAAATGATGACGATATAGATATGGAAAATAAAAAACATGGAAAATAAAATGATGACGGTATAGATATGGAAAATAAAATGATGACGATATAGATATGGAAAATAAAATGATGACGATATAGATATGGAAAATAAAATGATGACGATATAGATATGGAAAATAAAATGATGACGATATAGATATGGAAAATAAAATGATGACGATATAGATATGGAAAATAAAATGATGACGATATAGATATGGAAAATAAAATGATGACGATATAGATATGGAAAATAAAATGATGACGATATAGATATGGAAAATAAAATGATGACGATATAGATATGGAAAATAAAAAACATGGAAAATAAAATGATGACGATATAGATATGGAAAATAAAAAACATGGAAAATAAAATGATGACGATATAGATATGGAAAATAAAAAACATGGAAAATAAAATGATGACGATATAGATATGGAAAATAAAAAACATGGAAAATAAAATGATGACGATATAGATATGGAAAATAAAAAACATGGAAAATAAAATGATGACGATATAGATATGGAAAATAAAAAACATGGAAAATAAAATGATGACGATATAGATATGGAAAATAAAAAAAATGGAAAATAAAATGATGACGATATAGATATGGAAAATAAAAAACATGGAAAATAAAATGATGACGATATAGATATGGAAAATAAAAAACATGGAAAATAAAATGATGACGATATAGATATGGAAAATAAAAAACATGGAAAATAAAATGATGACGATATAGATATGGAAAATAAAAAACATGGAAAATAAAATGATGACGATATAGATATGGAAAATAAAAAACATGGAAAATAAAATGATGACGATATAGATATGGAAAATAAAAAACATGGAAAATAAAATGATGACGATATAGATATGGAAAATAAAATGATGACGATATAGATATGGAAAATAAAATGATGACGATATAGATATGGAAAATAAAATGATGACGATATAGATATGGAAAATAAAATGATGACGATATAGATATGGAAAATAAAATGATGACGATATAGATATGGAAAATAAAATGATGACGATATAGATATGGAAAATAAAATGATGACGATATAGATATGGAAAATAAAATGATGACGATATAGATATGGAAAATAAAATGATGACGATATAGATTTGGAAAATAAAAAACATGGAAAATAAAATGATGACGATATAGATATGGAAAATAAAAAACATGGAAAATAAAATGATGACGATATAGATATGGAAAATAAAAAACATGGAAAATAAAATGATGACGATATAGATATGGAAAGTAAAAAACATGGAAAATAAAATGATGACGATATAGATATGGAAAATAAAATGATGACGATATAGATATGGAAAATAAAATGATGACGATATAGATATGGAAAATAAAATGATGACGATATAGATATGGAAAATAAAATGATGACGATATAGATATGGAAAATAAAATGATGACGATATAGATATGGAAAATAAAATGATGACGATATAGATATGGAAAATAAAATGATGACGATATAGATATGGAAAATAAAATGATGACGATATAGATATGGAAAATAAAATGATGACGATATAGATATGGAAAATAAAAAAACATGGAAAATAAAATGATGACGATATAGATATGGAAAATAAAAAAACACGGAAAATAAAATGATGACGATATAGATATGGAAAATAAAAAAACACGGAAAATAAAATGATGACGATATAGATATGGAAAATAAAAAAACACGGAAAATAAAATGATGACGATATAGATATGGAAAATAAAAAAACATGGAAAATAAAATGATGACGATGTAGATATGGAAAATAAAAAAACATGGAAAATAAAATGATGACGATGTAGATATGGAAAATAAAAAAACATGGAAAATAAAATGATGACGATATAGATATGGAAAATAAAATGATGACGATATAGATATGGAAAATAAAATGATGACGATATAGATATGGAAAATAAAATGATGACGATATAGATATGGAAAATAAAATGATGACGATATAGATATGGAAAATAAAATGATGACGATATAGATATGGAAAATAAAATGATGACGATATAGATATGGAAAATAAAATGATGACGATATAGATATGGAAAATAAAATGATGACGATATAGATATGGAAAATAAAATGATGACGATATAGATATGGAAAATAAAATGATGACGATATAGATATGGAAAATAAAAAACATGGAAAATAAAATGATGACGATATAGATATGGAAAATAAAAAACATGGAAAATACAATGATGACGATATAGATATGGAAAATAAAAAACATGGAAAATAAAATGATGACGATATAGATATGGAAAATAAAAAACATGGAAAATAAAATGATGACGATATAGATATGGAAAATAAAAAACATGGAAAATAAAATGATGACGATATTGATATGGAAAATAAAAAACATGGAAAATAAAATGATGACGGTATAGATATGGAAAATAAAATGATGACGATATAGATATGGAAAATAAAATGATGACGATATAGATATGGAAAATAAAATGATGACGATATAGATATGGAAAATAAAATGATGACGATATAGATATGGAAAATAAAATGATGACGATATAGATATGGAAAATAAAATGATGACGATATAGATATGGAAAATAAAATGATGACGATATAGATATGGAAAATAAAATGATGACGATATAGATATGGAAAATAAAATGATGACGATATAGATATGGAAAATAAAAAACATGGAAAATAAAATGATGACGATATAGATATGGAAAATAAAAAACATGGAAAATAAAATGATGACGATATAGATATGGAAAATAAAAAACATGGAAAATAAAATGATGACGATATAGATATGGAAAATAAAAAACATGGAAAATAAAATGATGACGATATAGATATGGAAAATAAAAAACATGGAAAATAAAATGATGACGATATAGATATGGAAAATAAAAAACATGGAAAATAAAATGATGACGATATAGATATGGAAAATAAAAAAAATGGAAAATAAAATGATGACGATATAGATATGGAAAATAAAAAACATGGAAAATAAAATGATGACGATATAGATATGGAAAATAAAAAACATGGAAAATAAAATGATGACGATATAGATATGGAAAATAAAAAACATGGAAAATAAAATGATGACGATATAGATATGGAAAATAAAAAACATGGAAAATAAAATGATGACGATATAGATATGGAAAATAAAAAACATGGAAAATAAAATGATGACGATATAGATATGGAAAATAAAAAACATGGAAAATAAAATGATGACGATATAGATATGGAAAATAAAATGATGACGATATAGATATGGAAAATAAAATGATGACGATATAGATATGGAAAATAAAATGATGACGATATAGATATGGAAAATAAAATGATGACGATATAGATATGGAAAATAAAATGATGACGATATAGATATGGAAAATAAAATGATGACGATATAGATATGGAAAATAAAATGATGACGATATAGATATGGAAAATAAAATGATGACGATATAGATATGGAAAATAAAATGATGACGATATAGATTTGGAAAATAAAAAACATGGAAAATAAAATGATGACGATATAGATATGGAAAATAAAAAACATGGAAAATAAAATGATGACGATATAGATATGGAAAATAAAAAACATGGAAAATAAAATGATGACGATATAGATATGGAAAGTAAAAAACATGGAAAATAAAATGATGACGATATAGATATGGAAAATAAAATGATGACGATATAGATATGGAAAATAAAATGATGACGATATAGATATGGAAAATAAAATGATGACGATATAGATATGGAAAATAAAATGATGACGATATAGATATGGAAAATAAAATGATGACGATATAGATATGGAAAATAAAATGATGACGATATAGATATGGAAAATAAAATGATGACGATATAGATATTTAAAATAAAATGATGACGATATAGATATGGAAAATAAAATGATGACGATATAGATATGGAAAATAAAAAAACATGGAAAATAAAATGATGACGATATAGATATGGAAAATAAAAAAACACGGAAAATAAAATGATGACGATATAGATATGGAAAATAAAAAAACACGGAAAATAAAATGATGACGATATAGATATGGAAAATAAAAAAACACGGAAAATAAAATGATGACGATATAGATATGGAAAATAAAAAAACATGGAAAATAAAATGATGACGATGTAGATATGGAAAATAAAAAAACATGGAAAATAAAATGATGACGATGTAGATATGGAAAATAAAAAAACATGGAAAATAAAATGATGACGATATAGATATGGAAAATAAAATGATGACGATATAGATATGGAAAATAAAATGATGACGATATAGATATGGAAAATAAAATGATGACGATATAGATATGGAAAATAAAATGATGACGATATAGATATGGAAAATAAAATGATGACGATATAGATATGGAAAATAAAATGATGACGATATAGATATGGAAAATAAAATGATGACGATATAGATATGGAAAATAAAATGATGACGATATAGATATGGAAAATAAAATGATGACGATATAGATATGGAAAATAAAATGATGACGATATAGATATGGAAAATAAAATGATGACGATATAGATATGGAAAATAAAATGATGACGATATAGATATGGAAAATAAAATGATGACGATATAGATATGGAAAATAAAATGATGACGATATAGATATGGAAAATAAAATGATGACGATATAGATATGGAAAATAAAAAAACATGGAAAATAAAATGATGACGATATAGACATGGAAAATAAAATGATGACGATATAGATATGGAAAATAAAATGATGACGATATAGATATGGAAAATAAAAAAACATGGAAAATAAAATGATGACGATATAGATTTGGAAAATAAAAAAACATGGAAAATAAAATGATGACGATATAGATATCGAAAATAAAAAAACATGGAAAATAAAATGATGACGATATAGATATGGAAAATAAAAAAACATGGAAAATAAAATGATGACGATATAGATATGGAAAATAAAAAAACATGGAAAATAAAATGATGACGATATAGATATGGAAAATAAAAAAACATGGAAAATAAAATGATGACGATATAGATATGGAAAATAAAAAAACATGGAAAATAAAATGATGACGATATAGATATGGAAAATAAAATGATGACGATATAGATATGGAAAATAAAAAACATGGAAAATAAAATGATGACGATATAGATATGGAAAATAAAAAACATGGAAAATAAAATGATGACGATATAGATATGGAAAATAAAATGATGACGATATAGATATGGAAAATAAAAAACATGGAAAATAAAATGATGACGATATAGATATGGAAAATAAAATGATGACGATATAGATATGGAAAATAAAAAACATGGAAAATAAAATGATGACGATATAGATATGGAAAATAAAAAACATGGAAAATAAAATGATGACGATATAGATATGGAAAATAAAAAACATGGAAAATAAAATGATGACGATATAGATATGGAAAATAAAAAACATGGAAAATAAAATGATGACGATATAGATATGGAAAATAAAAAACATGGAAAATAAAATGATGACGATATAGATATGGAAAATAAAAAACATGGAAAATAAAATGATGACGATATAGATATGGAAAATAAAAAACATGGAAAATAAAATGATGACGATATAGATATGGAAAATAAAAAACATGGAAAATAAAATGATGACGATATAGATATGGAAAATAAAAAACATGGAAAATAAAATGATGACGATATAGATATGGAAAATAAAATGATGACGATATAGATATGGAAAATAAAAAACATGGAAAATAAAATGATGACGATATAGATATGGAAAATAAAATACATGGAAAATAAAATGATGACGATATGATATGGAAAATAAAAAAACATGGAAAATAAAATGATGACGATATAGATATGGAAAATAAAAAACATAGAAAATAAAATGATGATATAGATATGGAAAATAAAAAAACATGGAAAATAAAATGATGACGATATAGATATGGAAAATAAAAAAACATGGAAAATAAAATGATGACGATATAGATATGGAAAATAAAATGACGATATAGATATGGAAAATAAAAAAACATGGAAAATAAAATGATGACGATATAGATATGGAAAATAAAAAAACATGGAAAATAAAATGATGACGATATAGATATGGAAAATAAAATGATGACGATATAGATATGGAAAATAAAATGATGACGATATAGATATGGAAAATAAAATGATGACGATATAGATATGGAAAATAAAATGATGACGATATAGATATGGAAAATAAAATGATGACGATATAGATATGGAAAATAAAATGATGACGATATAGATATGGAAAATAAAATGATGACGATATAGATATGGAAAATAAAATGATGACGATATAGATATGGAAAATAAAATGATGACGATATAGATATGGAAAATAAAATGATGACGATATAGATATGGAAAATAAAATGATGACGATATAGATATGGAAAATAAAATGATGACGATATAGATATGGAAAATAAAATGATGACGATATAGATATGGAAAATAAAATGATGACGATATAGATATGGAAAATAAAATGATGACGATATAGATATGGAAAATAAAATGATGACGATATAGATATGGAAAATAAAATGATGACGATATACATATGGAAAATAAAATGATGACGATATACATATGGAAAATAAAATGACGATATACATATGGAAAATAAAATGATGACGATATACATATGGAAAATAAAATGATGACGATATACATATGGAAAATAAAATGATGACGATATACATATGGAAAATAAAATGATGACGATATACATATGGAAAATAAAATGATGACGATATAGATATGGAAAATAAAATGATGACGATATACATATGGAAAATAAAATGATGACGATATACATATGGAAAATAAAATGATGACGATATAGATATGGAAAATAAAATGATGACGATATACATATGGAAAATAAAATGATGACGATATACATATGGAAAATAAAATGATGACGATATACATATGGAAAATAAAATGATGACGATATAGATATGGAAAATAAAAAAACATGGAAAATAAAATGATGACGATATAGATATGGAAAATAAAAAAACATGGAAAATAAAATGATGACGATATAGATATGGAAAATAAAAAAACATGGAAAATAAAATGATGACGACATAGATATGGAAAATAAAAAAACATGGAAAATAAAATGATGACGATATAGATATGGAAAATAAAAAAACATGGAAAATAAAATGATGACGATATAGATATGGAAAATAAAAAAACATGGAAAATAAAATGATGACGATATAGATATGGAAAATAAAATGATGACGATATAGGTATGGAAAATAAAATGATGACGATATAGATATGGAAAATAAAATGATGACGATATAGATATGGAAAATAAAAAAACATGGAAAATAAAATGATGACGATATAGATATGGAAAATAAAATGATGACGATCTAGATATGGAAAATAAAAAAACATGGAAAATAAAATGATGACGATATAGACATGGAAAATAAAAAAACATGGAAAATAAAATGATGACGATATAGACATGGAAAATAAAATGATGACGATATAGATATGGAAAATAAAATGATGACGATATAGATATGGAAAATAAAAAAACATGGAAAATAAAATGATGACGATATAGATATGGAAAATAAAAAAACATGGAAAATAAAATGATGACGATATAGATATGGAAAATAAAAAAACATGGAAAATAAAATGATGACGATATAGATATGGAAAATAAAAAAACATGGAAAATAAAATGATGACGATATAGATATGGAAAATAAAATGATGACGATATAGATATGGAAAATAAAAAAACATGGAAAATAAAATGATGACGATATAGATATGGAAAATAAAATGATGACGATATAGATATGGAAAATAAAAAAACATGGAAAATAAAATGATGACGATATAGATATGGAAAATAAAAAAACATGGAAAATAAAATGATGACGATATAGATATGGAAAATAAAAAAACATGGAAAATAAAATGATGACGATATAGATATGGAAAATAAAAAAACATGGAAAATAAAATGATGACGATATAGATATGGAAAATAAAATGATGACGATATACATATGGAAAATAAAATGATGACGATATACATATGGAAAATAAAAAACATGGAAAATAAAATGATGATATAGATATGGAAAATAAAAAACATGGAAAATAAAATGATGACGATATAGATATGGAAAATAAAAAACATGGAAAATAAAATGATGACGATATAGATATGGAAAATAAAAAACATGGAAAATAAAATGATGACGATATAGATATGGAAAATAAAAAACATGGAAAATAAAATGATGACGATATAGATATGGAAAATAAAATGATGACGATATAGATATGGAAAATAAAAAACATGGAAAATAAAATGATGACGATATAGATATGGAAAATAAAAAACATGGAAAATAAAATGATGACGATATAGATATGGAAAATAAAAAACATGGAAAATAAAATGATGACGATATAGATATGGAAAATAAAATGATGACGATATAGATATGGAAAATAAAATGATGACGATATACATATGGAAAATAAAATGATGACGATATAGATATGGAAAATAAAATGATATAGATATGGAAAATAAAATGATGACGATATAGATATGGAAAATAAAATGATGACGATATAGATATGGAAAATAAAAAACATGGAAAATAAAATGATGACGATATAGATATGGAAAATAAAAACCATGGAAAATAAAATGATGACGATATAGATATGGAAAATAAAAAACATGGAAAATAAAATGATGACGATATAGATATGGAAAATAAAAAACATGGAAAATAAAATGATGACGATATAGATATGGAAAATAAAAAACATGGAAAATAAAATGATGACGATATAGATATGGAAAATAAAAAACATGGAAAATAAAATGATGACGATATAGATATGGAAAATAAAAAACATGGAAAATAAAATGATGACGATATAGATATGGAAAATAAAAAACATGGAAAATAAAATGATGATATAGATATGGAAAATAAAAAACTTGGAAAATAAAATGATGACGATATAGATATGGAAAATAAAAAACATGGAAAATAAAATGATGACGATATAGATATGGAAAATAAAAAACATGGAAAATAAAATGATGACGATATAGATATGGAAAATAGAAAACATGGAAAATAAAATGATGACGATATAGATATGGAAAATAAAAAACATGGAAAATAAAATGATGACGATATAGATATGGAAAATAAAAAACATGGAAAATAAAATGATGACGATATAGATATGGAAAATAAAATGATGACGATATAGATATGGAAAATAAAATGATGACGATATAGATATGGAAAATAAAATGATGACGATATAGATATGGAAAATAAAATGATGACGATATAGATATGGAAAATAAAAAACATGGAAAATAAAATGATGACGATATAGATATGGAAAATAAAAAACATGGAAAATACAATGATGACGATATAGATATGGAAAATAAAAAACATGGAAAATAAAATGATGACGATATAGATATGGAAAATAAAAAACATGGAAAATAAAATGATGACGATATAGATATGGAAAATAAAAAACATGGAAAATAAAATGATGACGATATAGATATGGAAAATAAAAAACATGGAAAATAAAATGATGACGGTATAGATATGGAAAATAAAATGATGACGATATAGATATGGAAAATAAAATGATGACGATATAGCTATGGAAAATAAAATGATGACGATATAGATATGGAAAATAAAATGATGACGATATAGATATGGAAAATAAAATGATGACGATATAGATATGGAAAATAAAATGATGACGATATAGATATGGAAAATAAAATGATGACGATATAGATATGGAAAATAAAATGATGACGATATAGATATGGAAAATAAAATGATGCCGATATAGATATGGAAAATAAAAAACATGGAAAATAAAATGATGACGATATAGATATGGAAAATAAAAAACATGGAAAATAAAATGATGACGATATAGATATGGAAAATAAAAAACATGGAAAATAAAATGATGACGATATAGATATGGAAAATAAAAAACATGGAAAATAAAATGATGACGATATAGATATGGAAAATAAAAAACATGGAAAATAAAATGATGACGATATAGATATGGAAAATAAAAAACATGGAAAATAAAATGATGACGATATAGATATGGAAAATAAAAAAAATGGAAAATAAAATGATGACGATATAGATATGGAAAATAAAAAACATGGAAAATAAAATGATGACGATATAGATATGGAAAATAAAAAACATGGAAAATAAAATGATGACGATATAGATATGGAAAATAAAAAACATGGAAAATAAAATGATGACGATATAGATATGGAAAATAAAAAACATGGAAAATAAAATGATGATATAGATATGGAAAATAAAAAACATGGAAAATAAAATGATGACGATATAGATATGGAAAATAAAAAACATGGAAAATAAAATGATGACGATATAGATATGGAAAATAAAATGATGACGATATAGATATGGAAAATAAAATGATGACGATATAGATATGGAAAATAAAATGATGACGATATAGATATGGAAAATAAAATGATGACGATATAGATATGGAAAATAAAATGATGACGATATAGATATGGAAAATAAAATGATGACGATATAGATATGGAAAATAAAATGATGACGATATAGATATGGAAAATAAAATGATGACGATATAGATATGGAAAATAAAATGATGACGATATAGATTTGGAAAATAAAAAACATGGAAAATAAAATGATGACGATATAGATATGGAAAATAAAATGATGACGATATAGATATGGAAAATAAAAAACATGGAAAATAAAATGATGACGATATAGATATGGAAAGTAAAAAACATGGAAAATAAAATGATGACGATATAGATATGGAAAATAAAATGATGACGATATAGATATGGAAAATAAACTGATGACGATATAGATATGGAAAATAAAATGATGACGATATAGATATGGAAAATAAAATGATGACGATATAGATATGGAAAATAAAATGATGACGATATAGATATGGAAAATAAAATGATGACGATATAGATATGGAAAATAAAATGATGACGATATAGATATGGAAAATAAAATGATGACGATATAGATATGGAAAATAAAATGATGACGATATAGATATGGAAAATAAAAAAACATGGAAAATAAAATGATGACGATATAGATATGGAAAATAAAAAAACACGGAAAATAAAATGATGACGATATAGATATGGAAAATAAAAAAACACGGAAAATAAAATGATGACGATATAGATATGGAAAATAAAAAAACACGGAAAATAAAATGATGACGATATAGATATGGAAAATAAAAAAACATGGAAAATAAAATGATGACGATGTAGATATGGAAAATAAAAAAACATGGAAAATAAAATGATGACGATGTAGATATGGAAAATAAAAAAACATGGAAAATAAAATGATGACGATATAGATATGGAAAATAAAATGATGACGATATAGATATGGAAAATAAAATGATGACGATATAGATATGGAAAATAAAATGATGACGATATAGATATGGAAAATAAAATGATGACGATATAGATATGGAAAATAAAATGATGACGATATAGATATGGAAAATAAAATGATGACGATATAGATATGGAAAATAAAATGATGACGATATAGATATGGAAAATAAAATGATGACGATATAGATATGGAAAATAAAATGATGACGATATAGATATGGAAAATAAAATGATGACGATATAGATATGGAAAATAAAATGATGACGATATAGATATGGAAAATAAAATGATGACGATATAGATATGGAAAATAAAATGATGACGATATAGATATGGAAAATAAAATGATGACGATATAGATATGGAAAATAAAAAAACATGGAAAATAAAATGATGACGATATAGACATGGAAAATAAAATGATGACGATATAGATATGGAAAATAAAATGATGACGATATAGATATGGAAAATAAAAAAACATGGAAAATAAAATGATGACGATATAGATTTGGAAAATAAAAAAACATGGAAAATAAAATGATGACGATATAGATATCGAAAATAAAAAAACATGGAAAATAAAATGATGACGATATAGATATGGAAAATAAAAAAACATGGAAAATAAAATGATGACGATATAGATATGGAAAATAAAAAAACATGGAAAATAAAATGATGACGATATAGATATGGAAAATAAAAAAACATGGAAAATAAAATAATGACGATATAGATATGGGAAATAAAAAAACATGGAAAATAAAATGATGACGATATAGATATGGAAAATAAAATGATGACGATATAGATATGGAAAATAAAAAACATGGAAAATAAAATGATGACGATATAGATATGGAAAATAAAAAACATGGAAAATAAAATGATGACGATATAGATATGGAAAATAAAATGATGACGATATAGATATGGAAAATAAAAAACATGGAAAATAAAATGATGACGATATAGATATGGAAAATAAAATGATGACGATATAGATATGGAAAATAAAAAACATGGAAAATAAAATGATGACGATATAGATATGGAAAATAAAAAACATGGAAAATAAAATGATGACGATATAGATATGGAAAATAAAAAACATGGAAAATAAAATGATGACGATATAGATATGGAAAATAAAAACCATGGAAAATAAAATGATGACGATATAGATATGGAAAATAAAAAACATGGAAAATAAAATGATGACGATATAGATATGGAAAATAAAAAACATGGAAAATAAAATGATGACGATATAGATATGGAAAATAAAAAACATGGAAAATAAAATGATGACGATATAGATATGGAAAATAAAAAACATGGAAAATAAAATGATGACGATATAGATATGGAAAATAAAAAACATGGAAAATAAAATGATGACGATATAGATATGGAAAATAAAATGATGACGATATAGATATGGAAAATAAAAAAACATGGAAAATAAAATGATGACGATATAGATATGGAAAATAAAATGATGACGATATAGATATGGAAAATAAAAAAACATGGAAAATAAAATGATGACGATATAGATATGGAAAATAAAAAAACATGGAAAATAAAATGATGACGATATAGATATGGAAAATAAAAAAACATGGAAAATAAAATGATGACGATATAGATATGGAAAATAAAAAAACATGGAAAATAAAATGATGACGATATAGATATGGAAAATAAAAAAACATGGAAAATAAAATGATGACGATATAGATATGGAAAATAAAAAAACATGGAAAATAAAATGATGACGATATAGATATGGAAAATAAAAAACATGGAAAATAAAATGATGACGATATAGATATGGAAAATAAAAAAACATGGAAAATAAAATGATGACGATATAGATATGGAAAATAAAAAAACATGGAAAATAAAATGATGACGATATAGATATGGAAAATAAAAAAACATGGAAAATAAAATGATGACGATATAGATATGGAAAATAAAATGATGACGATATAGATATGGAAAATAAAAAACATGGAAAATAAAATGATGACGATATAGATATGGAAAATAAAAAACATGGAAAATAAAATGATGACGATATAGATATGGAAAATAAAAAACATGGAAAATAAAATGATGACGATATAGATATGGAAAATAAAATGATGACGATATAGATATGGAAAATAAAATGATGACGATATACATATGGAAAATAAAATGATGACGATATAGATATGGAAAATAAAATGATATAGATATGGAAAATAAAATGATGACGATATAGATATGGAAAATAAAAAAACATGGAAAATAAAATGATGACGATATAGATATGGAAAATAAAAAAACATGGAAAATAAAATGATGACGATATAGATATGGAAAATAAAATGATGACGATATAGATATGGAAAATAAAAAACATGGAAAATAAAATGATGACGATATAGATATGGAAAATAAAAAACATGGAAAATAAAATGATGACGATATAGATATGGAAAATAAAAAACATGGAAAATAAAATGATGACGATATAGATATGGAAAATAAAATGATGACGATATAGATATGGAAAATAAAATGATGACGATATACATATGGAAAATAAAATGATGACGATATAGATATGGAAAATAAAATGATGACGATATGGAAAATAAAATGATGACGATATAGATATGGAAAATAAAATGATGACGATATAGATATGGAAAATAAAATGATGACGATATAGATATGGAAAATAAAAAACATGGAAAATAAAATGATGACGATATAGATATGGAAAATGAAAACCATGGAAAATAAAATGATGACGATATAGATATGGAAAATAAAAAACATGGAAAATAAAATGATGACGATATAGATATGGAAAATAAAAAACATGGAAAATAAAATGATGACGATATAGATATGGAAAATAAAAAACATGGAAAATAAAATGATGACGATATAGATATGGAAAATAAAAAACATGGAAAATAAAATGATGACGATATAGATATGGAAAATAAAATGATGACGATATAGATATGGAAAATAAAAAAACATGGAAAATAAAATGATGACGATATAGATATGGAAAATAAAAAAACATGGAAAATAAAATGATGACGATATACATATGGAAAATAAAAAAACATGGAAAATAAAATGATGACGATATAGATATGGAAAATAAAAAAACATGGAAAATAAAATGATGACGATATAGATATGGAAAATAAAAAAACATGGAAAATAAAATGATGACGATATAGATATGGAAAATAAAAAAACATGGAAAATAAAATGATGACGATATAGATATGGAAAATAAAAAAACATGGAAAATAAAATGATGACGATATAGATATGGAAAATAAAATGATGACGATATAGATATGGAAAATAAAAAACATGGAAAATAAAATGATGACGATATAGATATGGAAAATAAAAAACATGGAAAATAAAATGATGACGATATAGATATGGAAAATAAAAAACATGGAAAATAAAATGATGACGATATAGATATGGAAAATAAAAAAACATGGAAAATAAAATGATGACGATGTAGATATGGAAAATAAAAAAACATGGAAAATAAAATGATGACGATATAGATATGGAAAATAAAATGATGACGATATAGATATGGAAAATAAAATGATGACGATATAGATATGGAAAATAAAATGATGACGATATAGATATGGAAAATAAAATGATGACGATATAGATATGGAAAATTAAATGATGACGATATAGATATGGAAAATAAAAAACATGGAAAATAAAATGATGACGATATAGATATGGAAAATAAAATACATGGAAAATAAAATGATGACGATATGATATGGAAAATAAAAAAACATGGAAAATAAAATGATGACGATATAGATATGGAAAATAAAAAACATAGAAAATAAAATGATGATATAGATATGGAAAATAAAAAAACATGGAAAATAAAATGATGACGATATAGATATGGAAAATAAAAAAACATGGAAAATAAAATGATGACGATATAGATATGGAAAATAAAATGACGATATAGATATGGAAAATAAAAAAACATGGAAAATAAAATGATGACGATATAGATATGGAAAATAAAAAAACATGGAAAATAGAATGATGACGATATAGATATGGAAAATAAAATGATGACGATATAGATATGGAAAATAAAATGATGACGATATAGATATGGAAAATAAAATGATGACGATATAGATATGGAAAATAAAATGATGACGATATAGATATGGAAAATAAAATGATGACGATATAGATATGGAAAATAAAATGATGACGATATAGATATGGAAAATAAAATGATGACGATATAGATATGGAAAATAAAATGATGACGATATAGATATGGAAAATAAAATGATGACGATATAGATATGGAAAATAAAATGATGACGATATAGATATGGAAAATAAAATGATGACGATATAGATATGGAAAATAAAATGATGACGATATAGATATGGAAAATAAAAAAACATGGAAAATAAAATGATGACGATATAGATATGGAAAATAAAAAAACATGGAAAATAAAATGATGACGATATAGATATGGAAAATAAAAAAACATGGAAAATAAAATGATGACGATATAGATATGGAAAATAAAAAAACATGGAAAATAAAATGATGACGATATAGATATGGAAAATAAAAAAACATGGAAAATAAAATGATGACGATATAGATATGGAAAATAAAAAAACATGGAAAATAAAATGATGACGATATAGATATGGAAAATAAAAAAACATGGAAAATAAAATGATGACGATATAGATATGGAAAATAAAAAAACATGGAAAATAAAATGATGACGATATAGATATGGAAAATAAAAAAACATGGAAAATAAAATGATGACGATATAGATATGGAAAATAAAAAAACATGGAAAATAAAATGATGACGATATAGATATGGAAAATAAAAAAACATGGAAAATAAAATGATGACGATATAGATATGGAAAATAAAAAAACATGGAAAATAAAATGATGACGATATAGATATGGAAAATAAAAAAACATGGATAATAAAATTATGACGATATAGATATGGAAAATAAAAAAACATGGAAAATAAAATGATGACGATATAGATATGGAAAATAAAAAAACATGGAAAATAAAATGATGACGATATAGATATGGAAAATAAAAAAACATGGAAAATAAAATGATGACGATATAGATATGGAAAATAAAAAAACATGGAAAATAAAATGATGACGATATAGATATGGAAAATAAAAAAACATGGAAAATAAAATGATGACGATATAGATATGGAAAATAAAAAAACATGGAAAATAAAATGATGACGATATAGATATGGAAAATAAAAAAACATGGAAAATAAAATGATGACGATATAGATATGGAAAATAAAAAAACATGGAAAATAAAATGATGACGATATAGATATGGAAAATAAAAAAACATGGAAAATAAAATGATGACGATATAGATATGGAAAATAAAAAAACATGGAAAATAAAATGATGACGATATAGATATGGAAAATAAAATGATGACGATATAGATATGGAAAATAAAATGATGACGATATAGATATGGAAAATAAAAAAACACGGAAAATAAAATGATGACGATATAGATATGGAAAATAAAATGATGACGATGTAGATATGGAAAATAAAATGATGACGATGTAGATATGGAAAATAAAATGATGACGATGTAGATATGGAAAATAAAATGATGACGATATAGATATGGAAAATAAAATGATGACGATATAGATATGGAAAATAAAATGATGACGATATAGATATGGAAAATAAAATGATGACGATATAGATATGGAAAATAAAATGATGACGATATAGATATGGAAAATAAAATGATGACGATATAGATATGGAAAATAAAATGATGACGATATAGATATGGAAAATAAAATGATGACGATATAGATATGGAAAATAAAATGATGACGATATAGATATGGAAAATAAAATGATGACGATATAGATATGGAAAATAAAATGATGACGATATAGATATGGAAAATAAAATGATGACGATATAGATATGGAAAATAAAATGATGACGATATAGATATGGAAAATAAAATGATGACGATATAGATATGGAAAATAAAATGATGACGATATAGATATGGAAAATAAAATGATGACGATATAGATATGGAAAATAAAATGATGACGATATAGATATGGAAAATAAAAAAACATGGAAAATAAAATGATGACGATATAGATATGGAAAATAAAAAAACATGGAAAATAAAATGATGACGATATAGATATGGAAAATAAAAAAACATGGAAAATAAAATGATGACGATATAGATATGGAAAATAAAAAAACATGGAAAATAAAATGATGACGATATAGATATGGAAAATAAAAAAACATGGAAAATAAAATGATGACGATATAGATATGGAAAATAAAAAAACATGGAAAATAAAATGATGACGATATAGATATGGAAAATAAAATGATGACGATATAGATATGGAAAATAAAAAACATGGAAAATAAAATGATGACGATATAGATATGGAAAATAAAAAACATGGAAAATAAAATGATGACGATATAGATATGGAAAATAAAATGATGACGATATAGATATGGAAAATAAAATGATGACGATATAGATATGGAAAATAAAAAACATGGAAAATAAAATGATGACGATATAGATATGGAAAATAAAAAACATGGAAAATAAAATGATGACGATATAGATATGGAAAATAAAATGATGACGATATAGATATGGAAAATAAAAACCATGGAAAATAAAATGATGACGATATAGATATGGAAAATAAAAAACATGGAAAATAAAATGATGACGATATAGATATGGAAAATAAAAAACATGGAAAATAAAATGATGACGATATAGATATGGAAAATAAAAAACATGGAAAATAAAATGATGACGATATAGATATGGAAAATAAAAAACATGGAAAATAAAATGATGACGATATAGATATGGAAAATAAAAAACATGGAAAATAAAATGATGACGATATAGATATGGAAAATAAAATGATGACGATATAGATATGGAAAATAAAAAAACATGGAAAATAAAATGATGACGATATAGATATGGAAAATAAAATGATGACGATATAGATATGGAAAATAAAAAAACATGGAAAATAAAATGATGACGATATAGATATGGAAAATAAAAAAACATGGAAAATAAAATGATGACGATATAGATATGGAAAATAAAAAAACATGGAAAATAAAATGATGACGATATAGATATGGAAAATAAAAAAACATGGAAAATAAAATGATGACGATATAGATATGGAAAATAAAAAAACATGGAAAATAAAATGATGACGATATAGATATGGAAAATAAAAAAACATGGAAAATAAAATGATGACGATATAGATATGGAAAATAAAAAACATGGAAAATAAAATGATGACGATATAGATATGGAAAATAAAAAAACATGGAAAATAAAATGATGACGATATAGATATGGAAAATAAAAAAACATGGAAAATAAAATGATGACGATATAGATATGGAAAATAAAAAAACATGGAAAATAAAATGATGACGATATAGATATGGAAAATAAAATGATGACGATATAGATATGGAAAATAAAAAACATGGAAAATAAAATGATGACGATATAGATATGGAAAATAAAAAACATGGAAAATAAAATGATGACGATATAGATATGGAAAATAAAAAACATGGAAAATAAAATGATGACGATATAGATATGGAAAATAAAATGATGACGATATACATATGGAAAATAAAATGATGACGATATAGATATGGAAAATAAAATGATATAGATATGGAAAATAAAATGATGACGATATAGATATGGAAAATAAAAAAACATGGAAAATAAAATGATGACGATATAGATATGGAAAATAAAAAAACATGGAAAATTAAATGATGACGATATAGATATGGAAAATAAAATGATGACGATATAGATATGGAAAATAAAAAACATGGAAAATAAAATGATGACGATATAGATATGGAAAATAAAAAACATGGAAAATAAAATGATGACGATATAGATATGGAAAATAAAAAACATGGAAAATAAAATGATGACGATATAGATATGGAAAATAAAATGATGACGATATAGATATGGAAAATAAAATGATGACGATATACATATGGAAAATAAAATGATGACGATATAGATATGGAAAATAAAATGATGACGATATGGAAAATAAAATGATGACGATATAGATATGGAAAATAAAATGATGACGATATAGATATGGAAAATAAAATGATGACGATATAGATATGGAAAATAAAAAACATGGAAAATAAAATGATGACGATATAGATATGGAAAATGAAAACCATGGAAAATAAAATGATGACGATATAGATATGGAAAATAAAAAACATGGAAAATAAAATGATGACGATATAGATATGGAAAATAAAAAACATGGAAAATAAAATGATGACGATATAGATATGGAAAATAAAAAACATGGAAAATAAAATGATGACGATATAGATATGGAAAATAAAAAACATGGAAAATAAAATGATGACGATATAGATATGGAAAATAAAATGATGACGATATAGATATGGAAAATAAAAAAACATGGAAAATAAAATGATGACGATATAGATATGGAAAATAAAAAAACATGGAAAATAAAATGATGACGATATAGATATGGAAAATAAAAAAACATGGAAAATAGAATGATGACGATATAGATATGGAAAATAAAAAAACATGGAAAATAAAATGATGACGATATAGATATGGAAAATAAAAAAACATGGAAAATAAAATGATGACGATATAGATATGGAAAATAAAAAAACATGGAAAATAAAATGATGACGATATAGATATGGAAAATAAAAAAACATGGAAAATAAAATGATGACGATATAGATATGGAAAATAAAATGATGACGATATAGATATGGAAAATAAAAAACATGGAAAATAAAATGATGACGATATAGATATGGAAAATAAAAAACATGGAAAATAAAATGATGACGATATAGATATGGAAAATAAAAAACATGGAAAATAAAATGATGACGATATAGATATGGAAAATAAAAAAACATGGAAAATAAAATGATGACGATGTAGATATGGAAAATAAAAAAACATGGAAAATAAAATGATGACGATATAGATATGGAAAATAAAATGATGACGATATAGATATGGAAAATAAAATGATGACGATATAGATATGGAAAATAAAATGATGACGATATAGATATGGAAAATAAAATGATGACGATATAGATATGGAAAATTAAATGATGACGATATAGATATGGAAAATAAAAAACATGGAAAATAAAATGATGACGATATAGATATGGAAAATAAAATACATGGAAAATAAAATGATGACGATATGATATGGAAAATAAAAAAACATGGAAAATAAAATGATGACGATATAGATATGGAAAATAAAAAACATAGAAAATAAAATGATGATATAGATATGGAAAATAAAAAAACATGGAAAATAAAATGATGACGATATAGATATGGAAAATAAAAAAACATGGAAAATAAAATGATGACGATATAGATATGGAAAATAAAATGACGATATAGATATGGAAAATAAAAAACATGGAAAATAAAATGATGACGATATAGATATGGAAAATAAAAAAACATGGAAAATAAAATGATGACGATATAGATATGGAAAATAAAATGATGACGATATAGATATGGAAAATAAAATGATGACGATATAGATATGGAAAATAAAATGATGACGATATAGATATGGAAAATAAAATGATGACGATATAGATATGGAAAATAAAATGATGACGATATAGATATGGAAAATAAAATGATGACGATATAGATATGGAAAATAAAATGATGACGATATAGATATGGAAAATAAAATGATGACGATATAGATATGGAAAATAAAATGATGACGATATAGATATGGAAAATAAAATGATGACGATATAGATATGGAAAATAAAATGATGACGATATAGATATGGAAAATAAAATGATGACGATATAGATATGGAAAATAAAATGATGACGATATAGATATGGAAAATAAAATGATGACGATAAGGATATGGAAAATAAAATGATGACGATATACATATGGAAAATAAAATGATGACGATATACATATGGAAAATAAAATGACGATATACATATGGAAAATAAAATGATGACGATATACATATGGAAAATAAAATGATGACGATATACATATGGAAAATAAAATGATGACGATATACATATGGAAAATAAAATGATGACGATATACATATGGAAAATAAAATGATGACGATATAGATATGGAAAATAAAATGATGACGATATACATATGGAAAATAAAATGATGACGATATACATATGGAAAATAAAATGATAACGATATACATATGGAAAATAAAATGATGACGATATACATATGGAAAATAAAATGATGACGATATACATATGGAAAATAAAATGATGACGATATACATATGGAAAATAAAATGATGACGATATAGATATGGAAAATAAAAAAACATGGAAAATAAAATGATGACGATATAGATATGGAAAATAAAAAAACATGGAAAATAAAATGATGACGATATAGATATGGAAAATAAAAAAACATGGAAAATAAAATGATGACGACATAGATATGGAAAATAAAAAAACATGGAAAATAAAATGATGACGATATAGATATGGAAAATAAAAAAACATGGAAAATAAAATGATGACGATATAGATATGGAAAATAAAAAAACATGGAAAATAAAATGATGACGATATAGATATGGAAAATAAAATGATGACGATATAGGTATGGAAAATAAAATGATGACGATATAGATATGGAAAATAAAATGATGACGATATAGATATGGAAAATAAAAAAACATGGAAAATAAAATGATGACGATATAGATATGGAAAATAAAATGATGACGATCTAGATATGGAAAATAAAAAAACATGGAAAATAAAATGATGACGATATAGACATGGAAAATAAAAAAACATGGAAAATAAAATGATGACGATATAGACATGGAAAATAAAATGATGACGATATAGATATGGAAAATAAAATGATGACGATATAGATATGGAAAATAAAAAAACATGGAAAATAAAATGATGACGATATAGATATGGAAAATAAAAAAACATGGAAAATAAAATGATGACGATATAGATATGGAAAATAAAAAAACATGGAAAATAAAATGATGACGATATAGATATGGAAAATAAAAAAACATGGAAAATAAAATGATGACGATATAGATATGGAAAATAAAATGATGACGATATAGATATGGAAAATAAAAAAACATGGAAAATAAAATGATGACGATATAGATATGGAAAATAAAATGATGACGATATAGATATGGAAAATAAAAAAACATGGAAAATAAAATGATGACGATATAGATATGGAAAATAAAAAAACATGGAAAATAAAATGATGACGATATAGATATGGAAAATAAAAAAACATGGAAAATAAAATGATGACGATATAGATATGGAAAATAAAAAAACATGGAAAATAAAATGATGACGATATAGATATGGAAAATAAAATGATGACGATATACATATGGAAAATAAAATGATGACGATATACATATGGAAAATAAAAAACATGGAAAATAAAATGATGATATAGATATGGAAAATAAAAAACATGGAAAATAAAATGATGACGATATAGATATGGAAAATAAAAAACATGGAAAATAAAATGATGACGATATAGATATGGAAAATAAAAAACATGGAAAATAAAATGATGACGATATAGATATGGAAAATAAAAAACATGGAAAATAAAATGATGACGATATAGATATGGAAAATAAAATGATGACGATATAGATATGGAAAATAAAAAACATGGAAAATAAAATGATGACGATATAGATATGGAAAATAAAAAACATGGAAAATAAAATGATGACGATATAGATATGGAAAATAAAAAACATGGAAAATAAAATGATGACGATATAGATATGGAAAATAAAATGATGACGATATAGATATGGAAAATAAAATGATGACGATATACATATGGAAAATAAAATGATGACGATATAGATATGGAAAATAAAATGATATAGATATGGAAAATAAAATGATGACGATATAGATATGGAAAATAAAATGATGACGATATAGATATGGAAAATAAAATGATGACGATATAGATATGGAAAATAAAAAACATGGAAAATAAAATGATGACGATATAGATATGGAAAATAAAAACCATGGAAAATAAAATGATGACGATATAGATATGGAAAATAAAAAACATGGAAAATAAAATGATGACGATATAGATATGGAAAATAAAAAACATGGAAAATAAAATGATGACGATATAGATATGGAAAATAAAAAACATGGAAAATAAAATGATGACGATATAGATATGGAAAATAAAAAACATGGAAAATAAAATGATGACGATATAGATATGGAAAATAAAATGATGACGATATAGATATGGAAAATAAAATGATGACGATATAGATATGGAAAATAAAATGATGATATAGATATGGAAAATAAAATGATGACGATATAGATATGGAAAATAAAATGATGACGATATAGATATGGAAAATAAAATGATGACGATATAGACATGGAAAATAAAATGATGACGATATAGATATGGAAAATAAAAAACATGGAAAATAAAATGATGACGATATAGATATGGAAAATAAAAAACATGAAAAATAAAATGATGACGATATAGATATGGAAAATAAAAAACATGGAAAATAAAATGATGACGATATAGATATGGAAAATAAAAAACATGGAAAATAAAATGATGACGATATAGATATGGAAAATAAAAAACATGGAAAATAAAATGATGACGATATAGATATGGAAAATAAAAAACATGGAAAATAAAATGATGATATAGATATGGAAAATAAAAAACTTGGAAAATAAAATGATGACGATATAGATATGGAAAATAAAAAACATGGAAAATAAAATGATGACGATATAGATATGGAAAATAAAAAACATGGAAAATAAAATGATGACGATATAGATATGGAAAATAGAAAACATGGAAAATAAAATGATGACGATATAGATATGGAAAATAAAAAACATGGAAAATAAAATGATGACGATATAGATATGGAAAATAAAAAACATGGAAAATAAAATGATGATATAGATATGGAAAATAAAATGATGACGATATAGATATGGAAAATAAAATGATGACGATATAGATATGGAAAATAAAATGATGACGATATAGATATGGAAAATAAAATGATGACGATATAGATATGGAAAATAAAAAACATGGAAAATAAAATGATGACGATATAGATATGGAAAATAAAAAACATGGAAAATACAATGATGACGATATAGATATGGAAAATAAAAAACATGGAAAATAAAATGATGACGATATAGATATGGAAAATAAAAAACATGGAAAATAAAATGATGACGATATAGATATGGAAAATAAAAAACATGGAAAATAAAATGATGACGATATAGATATGGAAAATAAAAAACATGGAAAATAAAATGATGACGGTATAGATATGGAAAATAAAATGATGACGATATAGATATGGAAAATAAAATGATGACGATATAGATATGGAAAATAAAATGATGACGATATAGATATGGAAAATAAAATGATGACGATATAGATATGGAAAATAAAATGATGACGATATAGATATGGAAAATAAAATGATGACGATATAGATATGGAAAATAAAATGATGACGATATAGAAATGGAAAATAAAATGATGACGATATAGATATGGAAAATAAAATGATGACGATATAGATATGGAAAATAAAAAACATGGAAAATAAAATGATGACGATATAGATATGGAAAATAAAAAACATGGAAAATAAAATGATGACGATATAGATATGGAAAATAAAAAACATGGAAAATAAAATGATGACGATATAGATATGGAAAATAAAAAACATGGAAAATAAAATGATGACGATATAGATATGGAAAATAAGAAACATGGAAAATAAAATGATGACGATATAGATATGGAAAATAAAAAACATGGAAAATAAAATGATGACGATATAGATATGGAAAATAAAAAAAATGGAAAATAAAATGATGACGATATAGATATGGAAAATAAAAAACATGGAAAATAAAATGATGACGATATAGATATGGAAAATAAAAAACATGGAAAATAAAATGATGACGATATAGATATGGAAAATAAAAAACATGGAAAATAAAATGATGACGATATAGATATGGAAAATAAAAAACATGGAAAATAAAATGATGACGATATAGATATGGAAAATAAAAAACATGGAAAATAAAATGATGACGATATAGATATGGAAAATAAAAAACATGGAAAATAAAATGATGACGATATAGATATGGAAAATAAAATGATGACGATATAGATATGGAAAATAAAATGATGACGATATAGATATGGAAAATAAAATGATGACGATATAGATATGGAAAATAAAATGATGACGATATAGATATGGAAAATAAAATGATGACGATATAGATATGGAAAATAAAATGATGACGATATAGATATGGAAAATAAAATGATGACGATATAGATATGGAAAATAAAATGATGACGATATAGATATGGAAAATAAAATGATGACGATATAGATTTGGAAAATAAAAAACATGGAAAATAAAATGATGACGATATAGATATGGAAAATAAAAAACATGGAAAATAAAATGATGACGATATAGATATGGAAAATAAAAAACATGGAAAATAAAATGATGACGATATAGATATGGAAAGTAAAAAACATGGAAAATAAAATGATGACGATATAGATATGGAAAATAAAATGATGACGATATAGATATGGAAAATAAAATGATGACGATATAGATATGGAAAATAAAATGATGACGATATAGATATGGAAAATAAAATGATGACGATATAGATATGGAAAATAAAATGATGACGATATAGATATGGAAAATAAAATGATGACGATATAGATATGGAAAATAAAATGATGACGATATAGATATGGAAAATAAAATGATGACGATATAGATATGGAAAATAAAATGATGACGATATAGATATGGAAAATAAAATGATGACGATATAGATATGGAAAATAAAAAAACATGGAAAATAAAATGATGACGATATAGATATGGAAAATAAAAAAACACGGAAAATAAAATGATGACGATATAGATATGGAAAATAAAAAAACACGGAAAATAACATGATGACGATATAGATATGGAAAATAAAAAAACACGGAAAATAAAATGATGACGATATAGATATGGAAAATAAAAAAACATGGAAAATAAAATGATGACGATGTAGATATGGAAAATAAAAAAACATGGAAAATAAAATGATGACGATGTAGATATGGAAAATAAAAAAACATGGAAAATAAAATGATGACGATATAGATATGGAAAATAAAATGATGACGATATAGATATGGAAAATAAAATGATGACGATATAGATATGGAAAATAAAATGATGACGATATAGATATGGAAAATAAAATGATGACGATATAGATATGGAAAATAAAATGATGACGATATAGATATGGAAAATAAAATGATGACGATATAGATATGGAAAATAAAATGATGACGATATAGATATGGAAAATAAAATGATGACGATATAGATATGGAAAATAAAATGATGACGATATAGATATGGAAAATAAAATGATGACGATATAGATATGGAAAATAAAATGATGACGATATAGATATGGAAAATAAAATGATGACGATATAGATATGGAAAATAAAATGATGACGATATAGATATGGAAAATAAAATGATGACGATATAGATATGGAAAATAAAATGATGACGATATAGATATGGAAAATAAAATGATGACGATATAGATATGGAAAATAAAATGATGACGATATAGATATGGAAAATAAAAAAACATGGAAAATAAAATGATGACGATATAGACATGGAAAATAAAATGATGACGATATAGATATGGAAAATAAAATGATGACGATATAGATATGGAAAATAAAAAAACATGGAAAATAAAATGATGACGATATAGATTTGGAAAATAAAAAAACATGGAAAATAAAATGATGACGATATAGATATCGAAAATAAAAAAACATGGAAAATAAAATGATGACGATATAGATATGGAAAATAAAAAAACATGGAAAATAAAATGATGACGATATTGATATGGAAAATAAAAAAACATGGAAAATAAAATGATGACGATATAGATATGGAAAATAAAAAAACATGGAAAATAAAATGATGACGATATAGATATGGAAAATAAAAAAACATGGAAAATAAAATGATGACGATATAGATATGGAAAATAAAATGATGACGATATAGATATGGAAAATAAAAAACATGGAAAATAAAATGATGACGATATAGATATGGAAAATAAAAAACATGGAAAATAAAATGATGACGATATAGATATGGAAAATAAAATGATGACGATATAGATATGGAAAATAAAAAACATGGAAAATAAAATGATGACGATATAGATATGGAAAATAAAATGATGACGATATAGATATGGAAAATAAAAAACATGGAAAATAAAATGATGACGATATAGATATGGAAAATAAAAAACATGGAAAATAAAATGATGACGATATAGATATGGAAAATAAAAAACATGGAAAATAAAATGATGACGATATAGATATGGAAAATAAAAACCATGGAAAATAAAATGATGACGATATAGATATGGAAAATAAAAAACATGGAAAATAAAATGATGACGATATAGATATGGAAAATAAAAAACATGGAAAATAAAATGATGACGATATGGATATGGAAAATAAAAAACATGGAAAATAAAATGATGACGATATAGATATGGAAAATAAAAAATATGGAAAATAAAATGATGACGATATAGATATGGAAAATAAAAAACATGGAAAATAAAATGATGACGATATAGATATGGAAAATAAAATGATGACGATATAGATATGGAAAATAAAAAAACATGGAAAATAAAATGATGACGATATAGATATGGAAAATAAAATGATGACGATATAGATATGGAAAATAAAAAAACATGGAAAATAAAATGATGACGATATAGATATGGAAAATAAAAAAACATGGAAAATAAAATGATGACGATATAGATATGGAAAATAAAAAAACATGGAAAATAAAATGATGACGATATAGATATGGAAAATAAAAAAACATGGAAAATAAAATGATGACGATATAGATATGGAAAATAAAAAAACATGGAAAATAAAATGATGACGATATAGATATGGAAAATAAAAAAACATGGAAAATAAAATGATGACGATATAGATATGGAAAATGAAAAACATGGAAAATAAAATGATGACGATATAGATATGGAAAATAAAAAAACATGGAAAATAAAATGATGACGATATAGATATGGAAAATAAAAAAACATGGAAAATAAAATGATGACGATATAGATATGGAAAATAAAAAAACATGGAAAATAAAATGATGACGATATAGATATGGAAAATAAAATGATGACGATATAGATATGGAAAATAAAAAACATGGAAAATAAAATGATGACGATATAGATATGGAAAATAAAAAACATGGAAAATAAAATGATGACGATATAGATATGGAAAATAAAAAACATGGAAAATAAAATGATGACGATATAGATATGGAAAATAAAATGATGACGATATAGATATGGAAAATAAAATGATGACGATATACATATGGAAAATAAAATGATGACGATATAGATATGGAAAATAAAATGATATAGATATGGAAAATAAAATGATGACGATATAGATATGGAAAATAAAAAAACATGGAAAATAAAATGATGACGATATAGATATGGAAAATAAAAAAACATGGAAAATAAAATGATGACGATATAGATATGGAAAATAAAATGATGACGATATAGATATGGAAAATAAAAAACATGGAAAATAAAATGATGACGATATAGATATGGAAAATAAAAAACATGGAAAATAAAATGATGACGATATAGATATGGAAAATAAAAAACATGGAAAATAAAATGATGACGATATAGATATGGAAAATAAAATGATGACGATATAGATATGGAAAATAAAATGATGACGATATACATATGGAAAATAAAATGATGACGATATAGATATGGAAAATAAAATGATGACGATATAGATATGGAAAATAAAATGATGACGATATAGATATGGAAAATAAAAAACATGGAAAATAAAATGATGACGATATAGATATGGAAAATGAAAACCATGGAAAATAAAATGATGACGATATAGATATGGAAAATAAAAAACATGGAAAATAAAATGATGACGATATAGATATGGAAAATAAAAAACATGGAAAATAAAATGATGACGATATAGATATGGAAAATAAAAAACATGGAAAATAAAATGATGACGATATAGATATGGAAAATAAAAAACATGGAAAATAAAATGATGACGATATAGATATGGAAAATAAAATGATGACGATATAGATATGGAAAATAAAAAAACATGGAAAATAAAATGATGACGATATAGATATGGAAAATAAAAAAACATGGAAAATAAAATGATGACGATATAGATATGGAAAATAAAAAAACATGGAAAATAAAATGATGACGATATAGATATGGAAAATAAAAAAACATGGAAAATAAAATGATGACGATATAGATATGGAAAATAAAAAAACATGGAAAATAAAATGATGACGATATAGATATGGAAAATAAAAAAACATGGAAAATAAAATGATGACGATATAGATATGGAAAATAAAAAAACATGGAAAATAAAATGATGACGATATAGATATGGAAAATAAAATGATGACGATATAGATATGGAAAATAAAAAACATGGAAAATAAAATGATGACGATATAGATATGGAAAATAAAAAACATGGAAAATAAAATGATGACGATATAGATATGGAAAATAAAAAACATGGAAAATAAAATGATGACGATATAGATATGGAAAATAAAAAAACATGGAAAATAAAATGATGACGATGTAGATATGGAAAATAAAAAAACATGGAAAATAAAATGATGACGATATAGATATGGAAAATAAAATGATGACGATATAGATATGGAAAATAAAATGATGACGATATAGATATGGAAAATAAAATGATGACGATATAGATATGGAAAATAAAATGATGACGATATAGATATGGAAAATTAAATGATGACGATATAGATATGGAAAATAAAAAACATGGAAAATAAAATGATGACGATATAGATATGGAAAATAAAATACATGGAAAATAAAATGATGACGATATGATATGGAAAATAAAAAAACATGGAAAATAAAATGATGACGATATAGATATGGAAAATAAAAAACATAGAAAATAAAATGATGATATAGATATGGAAAATAAAAAAACATGGAAAATAAAATGATGACGATATAGATATGGAAAATAAAAAAACATGGAAAATAAAATGATGACGATATAGATATGGAAAATAAAATGACGATATAGATATGGAAAATAAAAAAACATGGAAAATAAAATGATGACGATATAGATATGGAAAATAAAAAAACATGGAAAATAAAATGATGACGATATAGATATGGAAAATAAAATGATGACGATATAGATATGGAAAATAAAATGATGACGATATAGATATGGAAAATAAAATGATGACGATATAGATATGGAAAATAAAATGATGACGATATAGATATGGAAAATAAAATGATGACGATATAGATATGGAAAATAAAATGATGACGATATAGATATGGAAAATAAAATGATGACGATATAGATATGGAAAATAAAATGATGACGATATAGATATGGAAAATAAAATGATGACGATATAGATATGGAAAATAAAATGATGACGATATAGATATGGAAAATAAAATGATGACGATATAGATATGGAAAATAAAATGATGACGATATAGATATGGAAAATAAAATGATGACGATATAGATATGGAAAATAAAATGATGACGATATAGATATGGAAAATAAAATGATGACGATATAGATATGGAAAATAAAATGATGACGATATAGATATGGAAAATAAAATGATGACGATATAGATATGGAAAATAAAATGATGACGATATACATATGGAAAATAAAATGATGACGATATACATATGGAAAATAAAATGACGATATACATATGGAAAATAAAATGATGACGATATACATATGGAAAATAAAATGATGACGATATACATATGGAAAATAAAATGATGACGATATACATATGGAAAATAAAATGATGACGATATACATATGGAAAATAAAATGATGACGATATAGATATGGAAAATAAAATGATGACGATATACATATGGAAAATAAAATGATGACGATATACATATGGAAAATAAAATGATGACGATATAGATATGGAAAATAAAATGATGACGATATACATATGGAAAATAAAATGATGACGATATACATATGGAAAATAAAATGATGACGATATACATATGGAAAATAAAATGATGACGATATAGATATGGAAAATAAAAAAACATGGAAAATAAAATGATGACGATATAGATATGGAAAATAAAAAAACATGGAAAATAAAATGATGACGATATAGATATGGAAAATAAAAAAACATGGAAAATAAAATGATGACGACATAGATATGGAAAATAAAAAAACATGGAAAATAAAATGATGACGATATAGATATGGAAAATAAAAAAACATGGAAAATAAAATGATGACGATATAGATATGGAAAATAAAAAAACATGGAAAATAAAATGATGACGATATAGATATGGAAAATAAAATGATGACGATATAGGTATGGAAAATAAAATGATGACGATATAGATATGGAAAATAAAATGATGACGATATAGATATGGAAAATAAAAAAACATGGAAAATAAAATGATGACGATATAGATATGGAAAATAAAATGATGACGATCTAGATATGGAAAATAAAAAAACATGGAAAATAAAATGATGACGATATAGACATGGAAAATAAAAAAACATGGAAAATAAAATGATGACGATATAGACATGGAAAATAAAATGATGACGATATAGATATGGAAAATAAAATGATGACGATATAGATATGGAAAATAAAAAAACATGGAAAATAAAATGATGACGATATAGATATGGAAAATAAAAAAACATGGAAAATAAAATGATGACGATATAGATATGGAAAATAAAAAAACATGGAAAATAAAATGATGACGATATAGATATGGAAAATAAAAAAACATGGAAAATAAAATGATGACGATATAGATATGGAAAATAAAATGATGACGATATAGATATGGAAAATAAAAAAACATGGAAAATAAAATGATGACGATATAGATATGGAAAATAAAATGATGACGATATAGATATGGAAAATAAAAAAACATGGAAAATAAAATGATGACGATATAGATATGGAAAATAAAAAAACATGGAAAATAAAATGATGACGATATAGATATGGAAAATAAAAAAACATGGAAAATAAAATGATGACGATATAGATATGGAAAATAAAAAAAACATGGAAAATAAAATGATGACGATATAGATATGGAAAATAAAATGATGACGATATACATATGGAAAATAAAATGATGACGATATACGTATGGAAAATAAAAAACATGGAAAATAAAATGATGATATAGATATGGAAAATAAAAAACATGGAAAATAAAATGATGACGATATAGATATGGAAAATAAAAAACATGGAAAATAAAATGATGACGATATAGATATGGAAAATAAAAAACATGGAAAATAAAATGATGACGATATAGATATGGAAAATAAAAAACATGGAAAATAAAATGATGACGATATAGATATGGAAAATAAAATGATGACGATATAGATATGGAAAATAAAAAACATGGAAAATAAAATGATGACGATATAGATATGGAAAATAAAAAACATGGAAAATAAAATGATGACGATATAGATATGGAAAATAAAAAACATGGAAAATAAAATGATGACGATATAGATATGGAAAATAAAATGATGACGATATAGATATGGAAAATAAAATGATGACGATATACATATGGAAAATAAAATGATGACGATATAGATATGGAAAATAAAATGATATAGATATGGAAAATAAAATGATGACGATATAGATATGGAAAATAAAATGATGACGATATAGATATGGAAAATAAAATGATGACGATATAGATATGGAAAATAAAAAACATGGAAAATAAAATGATGACGATATAGATATGGAAAATAAAAACCATGGAAAATAAAATGATGACGATATAGATATGGAAAATAAAAAACATGGAAAATAAAATGATGACGATATAGATATGGAAAATAAAAAACATGGAAAATAAAATGATGACGATATAGATATGGAAAATAAAAAACATGGAAAATAAAATGATGACGATATAGATATGGAAAATAAAAAACATGGAAAATAAAATGATGACGATATAGATATGGAAAATAAAATGATGACGATATAGATATGGAAAATAAAATGATGACGATATAGATATGGAAAATAAAATGATGATATAGATATGGAAAATAAAATGATGACGATATAGATATGGAAAATAAAATGATGACGATATAGATATGGAAAATAAAATGATGACGATATAGATATGGAAAATAAAAAAACATGGAAAATAAAATGATGACGATATAGATATGGAAAATAAAATGATGACGATATAGATATGGAAAATAAAAAAACATGGAAAATAAAATGATGACGATATAGATATGGAAAATAAAAAAACATGGAAAATAAAATGATGACGATATAGATATGGAAAATAAAAAAACATGGAAAATAAAATGATGACGATATAGATATGGAAAATAAAAAAACATGGAAAATAAAATGATGACGATATAGATATGGAAAATAAAATGATGACGATATACATATGGAAAATAAAATGATGACGATATACATATGGAAAATAAAAAACATGGAAAATAAAATGATGATATAGATATGGAAAATAAAAAACATGGAAAATAAAATGATGACGATATAGATATGGAAAATAAAAAACATGGAAAATAAAATGATGACGATATAGATATGGAAAATAAAAAACATGGAAAATAAAATGATGACGATATAGATATGGAAAATAAAAAACATGGAAAATAAAATGATGACGATATAGATATGGAAAATAAAATGATGACGATATAGATATGGAAAATAAAAAACATGGAAAATAAAATGATGACGATATAGATATGGAAAATAAAAAACATGGAAAATAAAATGATGACGATATAGATATGGAAAATAAAAAACATGGAAAATAAAATGATGACGATATAGATATGGAAAATAAAATGATGACGATATAGATATGGAAAATAAAATGATGACGATATACATATGGAAAATAAAATGATGACGATATAGATATGGAAAATAAAATGATATAGATATGGAAAATAAAATGATGACGATATAGATATGGAAAATAAAATGATGACGATATAGATATGGAAAATAAAATGATGACGATATAGATATGGAAAATAAAATGATGACGATATAGATATGGAAAATAAAAAACATGGAAAATAAAATGATGACGATATAGATATGGAAAATAAAAACCATGGAAAATAAAATGATGACGATATAGATATGGAAAATAAAAAACATGGAAAATAAAATGATGACGATATAGATATGGAAAATAAAAAACATGGAAAATAAAATGATGACGATATAGATATGGAAAATAAAAAACATGGAAAATAAAATGATGACGATATAGATATGGAAAATAAAAAACATGGAAAATAAAATGATGACGATATAGATATGGAAAATAAAATGATGACGATATAGATATGGAAAATAAAATGATGACGATATAGATATGGAAAATAAAATGATGATATAGATATGGAAAATAAAATGATGACGATATAGATATGGAAAATAAAATGATGACGATATAGATATGGAAAATAAAATGATGACGATATAGATATGGAAAATAAAATGATGACGATATAGATATGGAAAATAAAAAACATGGAAAATAAAATGATGACGATATAGATATGGAAAATAAAAAACATGAAAAATAAAATGATGACGATATAGATATGGAAAATAAAAAACATGGAAAATAAAATGATGACGATATAGATATGGAAAATAAAAAACATGGAAAATAAAATGATGACGATATAGATATGGAAAATAAAAAACATGGAAAATAAAATGATGACGATATAGATATGGAAAATAAAAAACATGGAAAATAAAATGATGACGATATAGATATGGAAAATAAAAAACATGGAAAATAAAATGATGATATAGATATGGAAAATAAAAAACTTGGAAAATAAAATGATGACGATATAGATATGGAAAATAAAAAACATGGAAAATAAAATGATGACGATATAGATATGGAAAATAGAAAACATGGAAAATAAAATGATGACGATATAGATATGGAAAATAAAAAACATGGAAAATAAAATGATGACGATATAGATATGGAAAATAAAAAACATGGAAAATAAAATGATGACGATATAGATATGGAAAATAAAATGATGACGGTATAGATATGGAAAATAAAATGATGACGATATAGATATGGAAAATAAAATGATGACGATATAGATATGGAAAATAAAATGATGACGATATAGATATGGAAAATAAAATGATGACGATATAGATATGGAAAATAAAAAACATGGAAAATAAAATGATGACGATATAGATATGGAAAATAAAAAACATGGAAAATACAATGATGACGATATAGATATGGAAAATAAAAAACATGGAAAATAAAATGATGACGATATAGATATGGAAAATAAAAAACATGGAAAATAAAATGATGACGATATAGATATGGAAAATAAAAAACATGGAAAATAAAATGATGACGATATAGATATGGAAAATAAAAAACATGGAAAATAAAATGATGACGGTATAGATATGGAAAATAAAATGATGACGATATAGATATGGAAAATAAAATGATGACGATATAGATATGGAAAATAAAATGATGACGATATAGATATGGAAAATAAAATGATGACGATATAGATATGGAAAATAAAATGATGACGATATAGATATGGAAAATAAAATGATGACGATATAGATATGGAAAATAAAATGATGACGATATAGATATGGAAAATAAAATGATGACGATATAGATATGGAAAATAAAATGATGACGATATAGATATGGAAAATAAAAAACATGGAAAATAAAATGATGACGATATAGATATGGAAAATAAAAAACATGGAAAATAAAATGATGACGATATAGATATGGAAAATAAAAAACATGGAAAATAAAATGATGACGATATAGATATGGAAAATAAAAAACATGGAAAATAAAATGATGACGATATAGATATGGAAAATAAAAAACATGGAAAATAAAATGATGACGATATAGATATGGAAAATGAAAAACATGGAAAATAAAATGATGACGATATAGATATGGAAAATAAAATGATGACGATATAGATATGGAAAATAAAATGATGACGATATACATATGGAAAATAAAATGATGACGATATAGATATGGAAAATAAAATGATATAGATATGGAAAATAAAATGATGACGATATAGATATGGAAAATAAAATGATGACGATATAGATATGGAAAATAAAATGATGACGATATAGATATGGAAAATAAAATGATGACGATATAGATATGGAAAATAAAAAACATGGAAAATAAAATGATGACGATATAGATATGGAAAATAAAAAACATGGAAAATAAAATGATGACGATATAGATATGGAAAATAAAAAACATGGAAAATAAAATGATGACGATATAGATATGGAAAATAAAAAACATGGAAAATAAAATGATGACGATATAGATATGGAAAATAAAAAACATGGAAAATAAAATGATGACGATATAGATATGGAAAATAAAATGATGACGATATAGATATGGAAAATAAAATGATGACGATATAGATATGGAAAATAAAATGATGATATAGATATGGAAAATAAAATGATGACGATATAGATATGGAAAATAAAATGATGACGATATAGATATGGAAAATAAAATGATGACGATATAGATATGGAAAATAAAATGATGACGATATAGATATGGAAAATAAAAAACATGGAATATAAAATGATGACGATATAGATATGGAAAATAAAAAACATGAAAAATAAAATGATGACGATATAGATATGGAAAATAAAAAACATGGAAAATAAAATGATGACGATATAGATATGGAAAATAAAAAACATGGAAAATAAAATGATGACGATATAGATATGGAAAATAAAAAACATGGAAAATAAAATGATGACGATATAGATATGGAAAATAAAAAACATGGAAAATAAAATGATGACGATATAGATATGGAAAATAAAAAACATGGAAAATAAAATGATGATATAGATATGGAAAATAAAAAACTTGGAAAATAAAATGATGACGATATAGATATGGAAAATAAAAAACATGGAAAATAAAATGATGACGATATAGATATGGAAAATAGAAAACATGGAAAATAAAATGATGACGATATAGATATGGAAAATAAAAAACATGGAAAATAAAATGATGACGATATAGATATGGAAAATAAAAAACATGGAAAATAAAATGATGACGATATAGATATGGAAAATAAAATGATGACGATATAGATATGGAAAATAAAATGATGACGATATAGATATGGAAAATAAAATGATGACGATATAGATATGGAAAATAAAATGATGACGATATAGATATGGAAAATAAAATGATGACGATATAGATATGGAAAATAAAAAACATGGAAAATAAAATGATGACGATATAGATATGGAAAATAAAAAACATGGAAAATACAATGATGACGATATAGATATGGAAAATAAAAAACATGGAAAATAAAATGATGACGATATAGATATGGAAAATAAAAAACATGGAAAATAAAATGATGACGATATAGATATGGAAAATAAAAAACATGGAAAATAAAATGATGACGATATAGATATGGAAAATAAAAAACATGGAAAATAAAATGATGACGGTATAGATATGGAAAATAAAATGATGACGATATAGATATGGAAAATAAAATGATGACGATATAGATATGGAAAATAAAATGATGACGATATAGATATGGAAAATAAAATGATGACGATATAGATATGGAAAATAAAATGATGACGATATAGATATGGAAAATAAAATGATGACGATATAGATATGGAAAATAAAATGATGACGATATAGATATGGAAAATAAAATGATGACGATATAGATATGGAAAATAAAATGATGACGATATAGATATGGAAAATAAAAAACATGGAAAATAAAATGATGACGATATAGATATGGAAAATAAAAAACATGGAAAATAAAATGATGACGATATAGATATGGAAAATAAAAAACATGGAAAATAAAATGATGACGATATAGATATGGAAAATAAAAAACATGGAAAATAAAATGATGACGATATAGATATGGAAAATAAAAAACATGGAAAATAAAATGATGACGATATAGATATGGAAAATAAAAAACATGGAAAATAAAATGATGACGATATAGATATGGAAAATAAAAAAAATGGAAAATAAAATGATGACGATATAGATATGGAAAATAAAATGATGACGATATAGATATGGAAAATAAAAAACATGGAAAATAAAATGATGACGATATAGATATGGAAAATAAAAAACATGGAAAATAAAATGATGACGATATAGATATGGAAAATAAAAAACATGGAAAATAAAATGATGACGATATAGATATGGAAAATAAAAAACATGGAAAATAAAATGATGACGATATAGATATGGAAAATAAAAAACATGGAAAATAAAATGATGACGATATAGATATGGAAAATAAAATGATGACGATATAGATATGGAAAATAAAATGATGACGATATAGATATGGAAAATAAAATGATGACGATATAGATATGGAAAATAAAATGATGACGATATAGATATGGAAAATAAAATGATGACGATATAGATATGGAAAATAAAAAACATGGAAAATAAAATGATGACGATATAGATATGGAAAATAAAAAACATGGAAAATAAAATGATGACGATATAGATATGGAAAATAAAAAACATGGAAAATAAAATGATGACGATATAGATATGGAAAATAAAAAACATGGAAAATAAAATGATGACGATATAGATATGGAAAATAAAAAACATGGAAAATAAAATGATGACGATATAGATATGGAAAATAAAAAACATGGAAAATAAAATGATGACGATATAGATATGGAAAATAAAAAAAATGGAAAATAAAATGATGACGATATAGATATGGAAAATAAAATGATGACGATATAGATATGGAAAATAAAAAACATGGAAAATAAAATGATGACGATATAGATATGGAAAATAAAAAACATGGAAAATAAAATGATGACGATATAGATATGGAAAATAAAAAACATGGAAAATAAAATGATGACGATATAGATATGGAAAATAAAAAACATGGAAAATAAAATGATGACGATATAGATATGGAAAATAAAAAACATGGAAAATAAAATGATGACGATATAGATATGGAAAATAAAATGATGACGATATAGATATGGAAAATAAAATGATGACGATATAGATATGGAAAATAAAATGATGACGATATAGATATGGAAAATAAAATGATGACGATATAGATATGGAAAATAAAATGACGATATAGATATGGAAAATAAAATGATGACGATATAGATATGGAAAATAAAATGATGACGATATAGATATGGAAAATAAAATGATGACGATATAGATATGGAAAATAAAATGATGACGATATAGATTTGGAAAATAAAAAACATGGAAAATAAAATGATGACGATATAGATATGGAAAATAAAAAACATGGAAAATAAAATGATGACGATATAGATATGGAAAATAAAAAACATGGAAAATAAAATGATGACGATATAGATATGGAAAGTAAAAAACATGGAAAATAAAATGATGACGATATAGATATGGAAAATAAAATGATGACGATATAGATATGGAAAATAAAATGATGACGATATAGATATGGAAAATAAAATGATGACGATATAGATATGGAAAATAAAATGATGACGATATAGATATGGAAAATAAAATGATGACGATATAGATATGGAAAATAAAATGATGACGATATAGATATGGAAAATAAAATGATGACGATATAGATATGAAAAATAAAAAACATGGAAAATAAAATGATGATATAGATATGGAAAATAAAAAACATGGAAAATAAAATGATGACGATATAGATATGGAAAATAAAAAACATGGAAAATAAAATGATGACGATATAGATATGGAAAATAAAATGATGATATAGATATGGAAAATAAAAACATGGAAAATAAAATGATGACGATATAGATATGGAAAATAAAAAACATGGAAAATAAAATGATGACGATATAGATATGGAAAATAAAAAACATGGAAAATAAAATGATGACGATATAGATATGGAAAATAAAAAACATAGAAAATGAAATGATGACGATATAGATATGGAAAATAAAAAACATGGAAAATAAAATGATGACGATATAGATATGGAAAATAAAAAACATGGAAAATAAAATGATGACGATATAGATATGGAAAATAAAATGATGACGATATAGATATGGAAAATAAAAAACATGGAAAATAAAATGATGACGATATAGATATGGAAAATAAAAAACATGGAAAATAAAATGATGACGATATAGATATGGAAAATAAAAAACATGGAAAATAAAATGATGACGATATAGATATGGAAAATAAAATGATGACGATATAGATATGGAAAATAAAATGATGACGATATAGATATGGAAAATAAAATGATGACGATATAGATATGGAAAATAAAATGATGACGATATAGATATGGAAAATAAAATGATGACGATATAGATATGGAAAATTAAATGATGACGATATAGATATGGAAAATAAAAAACATGGAAAATAAAATGATGACGATATAGATATGGAAAATAAAAAACATGGAAAATAAAATGACGATATAGATATGGAAAATAAAAAAACATGGAAAATAAAATGATGACGATATAGATATGGAAAATAAAAAACATAGAAAATAAAATGATGATATAGATTTGGAAAATAAAAAAACATGGAAAATAAAATGATGACGATATAGATATGGAAAATAAAAAAACATGGAAAATAAAATGATGACGATATAGATATGGAAAATAACATGATGACGATATAGATATGGAAAATAAAAAAACATGGAAAATAAAATGATGACGATATAGATATGGAAAATAAAAAAACATGGAAAATAAAATGATGACGATATAGATATGGAAAATAAAATGATGACGATATAGATAAGGAAAATAAAATGATGACGATATAGATATGGAAAATAAAATGATGACGATATAGATATGGAAAATAAAATGATGACGATATAGATATGGAAAATAAAATGATGACGATATAGATATGGAAAATAAAATGATGACGATATAGATATGGAAAATAAAATGATGACGATATAGATATGGAAAATAAAATGATGACGATATAGATATGGAAAATAAAATGATGACGATATAGATATGGAAAATAAAATGATGACGATATAGATATGGAAAATAAAATGATGACGATATAGATATGGAAAATAAAATGATGACGATATAGATATGGAAAATAAAATGATGACGATATAGATATGGAAAATAAAATGATGACGATATAGATATGGAAAATAAAATGATGACGATATAGATATGGAAAATAAAATGATGACGATATAGATATGGAAAATAAAATGATGACGATATAGATATGGAAAATAAAATGATGACGATATAGATATGGAAAATAAAATGATGACGATATACATATGGAAAATAAAATGATGACGATATACATATGGAAAATAAAATGATGACGATATACATATGGAAAATAAAATGATGACGATATACATATGGAAAATAAAATGATGACGATATACATATGGAAAATAAAATTATGACGATATACATATGGAAAATAAAATGATGACGATATACATATGGAAAATAAAATGATGACGATATACATATGGAAAATAAAATGATGACGATATACATATGGAAAATAAAATGATGACGATATACATATGGAAAATAAAATGATGACGATATAGATATGGAAAATAAAATGATGACGATATACATATGGAAAATAAAATGATGACGATATACATATGGAAAATAAAATGATGACGATATACATATGGAAAATAAAATGATGACGATATACATATGGAAAATAAAATGATGACGATATACATATGGAAAATAAAATGATGACGATATACATATGGAAAATAAAATGATGACGATATACATATGGAAAATAAAATGATGACGATATACATATGGAAAATAAAATGATGACGATATAGATATGGAAAATAAAAAACATGGAAAATAAAATGATGATATAGATATGGAAAATAAAAAACATGGAAAATAAAATGATGACGATATAGATATTGAAAATAAAAAACATGGAAAATAAAATGATGACGATATAGATATGGAAAATAAAAAACATGGAAAATAAAATGATGACGATATAGATATGGAAAATAAAAAACATGGAAAATAAAATGATGACGATATAGATATGGAAAATAAAAAACATGGAAAATGAAATGATGACGATATAGATATGGAAAATAAAAAACATGGAAAATAAAATGATGACGATATAGATATGGAAAATAAAAAACATGGAAAATAAAATGATGACGATATAGATATGGAAAATAAAAAACATGGAAAATAAAATGATGACGATATACATATGGAAAATAAAAAACATGGAAAATAAAATGATGACGATATACATATGGAAAATAAAAAACATGGAAAATAAAATGATGACGATATACATATGGAAAATAAAATGATGACGATATACATATGGAAAATAAAAAACATGGAAAATAAAATGATGACGATATACATATGGAAAATAAAAAACATGGAAAATAAAATGATGACGATATACATATGGAAAATAAAATGATGACGATATACATATGGAAAATAAAAAACATGGAAAATAAAATGATGACGATATAGATATGGAAAATAAAATGATGACGATATAGATATGGAAAATAAAATGATGACGATATAGATATGGAAAATAAAATGATGACGATATAGATATGGAAAATAAAATGATGACGATATAGATATGGAAAATAAAATGACGATATAGATATGGAAAATAAAATGATGACGATATAGATATGGAAAATAAAATGATGACGATATAGATATGGAAAATAAAATGACGATATAGATATGGAAAATAAAATGATGACGATATAGATATGGAAAATAAAATGATGACGATATAGATATGGAAAATAAAATGATGACGATAGAGATATAGAAAATAAAATGATGACGATATAGATATGGAAAATAAAATGATGACGATATAGATATGGAAAATAAAATGATGACGATATAGATATGGAAAATAAAAAACATGGAAAATAAAATGACGATATAGATATGGAAAATAAAAAACATGGAAAATAAAATGATGACGATATAGATATGGAAAATAAAAAACATGGAAAATAAAATGATGACGATATAGATATGGAAAATAAAATGATGACGATATAGATATGGAAAATAAAATGATGACGATATAGATATGGAAAATAAAATGATGACGATATAGATATGGAAAATAAAATGATGATATAGATATGGAAAATAAAATGATGATATAGATATGGAAAATAAAATGATGACGATATAGATATGGAAAATAAAATGATGACGATATAGATATGGAAAATAAAATGATGACGATATAGATATGGAAAATAAAATGATGACGATATAGATATGGAAAATAAAATGATGACGATATAGATATGGAAAATAAAATGATGACGATATAGATATGGAAAATAAAATGATGACGATATAGATATGGAAAATAAAATGATGACGATATAGATATGGAAAATAAAATGATGACGATATAGATGTGGAAAATAAAATGATGACGATATAGATATGGAAAATAAAATGATGACGATATAGATATGGAAAATAAAATGATGACGATATAGATATGGAAAATAAAATGATGACGATATAGATATGGAAAATAAAATGATGACGATATAGATATGGAAAATAAAATGATGACGATATAGATATGGAAAATAAAATGATGACGATATACATATGGAAAATAAAATGATGACGATATACATATGGAAAATAAAATGATGACGATATACATATGGAAAATAAAATGATGACGATATACATATGGAAAATAAAATGATGACGATATACATATGGAAAATAAAATGATGACGATATACATATGGAAAATAAAATGATGACGATATACATATGGAAAATAAAATGATGACGATATACATATGGAAAATAAAATGATGACGATATACATATGGAAAATAAAATGATGACGATATACATATGGAAAATAAAAAACATGGAAAATAAAATGATGACGATATAGATATGGAAAATAAAATGATGACGATATAGATATGGAAAATAAAAAACATGGAAAATAAAATGATGACGATATAGATATGGAAAATAAAAAACATGGAAAATAAAATGATGACGATATAGATATGGAAAATAAAAAACATGGAAAATAAAATGATGACGATATAGATATGGAAAATAAAAAACATGGAAAATAAAATGATGATATAGATATGGAAAATAAAAAACATGGAAAATAAAATGATGATATAGATATGGAAAATAAAAAACATGGAAAATAAAATGATGACGATATAGATATGGAAAATAAAAAACATGGAAAATAAAATGATGACGATATAGATATGGAAAATAAAAAACATGGAAAATAAAATGATGACGATATAGATATGGAAAATAAAAAACATGGAAAATAAAATGATGACGATATAGATATGGAAAATAAAAAACATGGAAAATAAAATGATGATATAGATATGGAAAATAAAAAACATGGAAAATAAAATGATGATATAGATATGGAAAATAAAAAACATGGAAAATAAAATGATGATATAGATATGGAAAATAAAAAACATGGAAAATAAAATGATGACGATATAGATATTGAAAATAAAAAACATGGAAAATAAAATGATGACGATATAGATATGGAAAATAAAAAACATGGAAAATAAAATGATGACGATATAGATATGGAAAATAAAAAACATGGAAAATAAAATGATGACGATATAGATATGGAAAATAAAAAACATGGAAAATGAAATGATGACGATATAGATATGGAAAATAAAAAACATGGAAAATAAAATGATGACGATATAGATATGGAAAATAAAAAACATGGAAAATAAAATGATGACGATATAGATATGGAAAATAAAAAACATGGAAAATAAAATGATAACGATATACATATGGAAAATAAAAAACATGGAAAATAAAATGATGACGATATACATATGGAAAATAAAAAACATGGTAAATAAAATGATGACGATATACATATGGAAAATAAAATGATGACGATATACATATGGAAAATAAAAAACATGGAAAATAAAATGATGACGATATACATATGGAAAATAAAAAACATGGAAAATAAAATGATGACGATATACATATGGAAAATAAAATGATGACGATATACATATGGAAAATAAAAAACATGGAAAATAAAATGATGACGATATAGATATGGAAAATAAAATGATGACGATATAGATATGGAAAATAAAATGATGACGATATAGATATGGAAAATAAAATGATGACGATATAGATATGGAAAATAAAATGATGACGATATAGATATGGAAAATAAAATGACGATATAGATATGGAAAATAAAATGATGACGATATAGATATGGAAAATAAAATGATGACGATATAGATATGGAAAATAAAATGACGATATAGATATGGAAAATAAAATGATGACGATATAGATATGGAAAATAAAATGATGACGATATAGATATGGAAAATAAAATGATGACGATAGAGATATAGAAAATAAAATGATGACGATATAGATATGGAAAATAAAATGATGACGATATAGATATGGAAAATAAAATGATGATATAGATATGGAAAATAAAATGATGATATAGATATGGAAAATAAAATGATGACGATATAGATATGGAAAATAAAATGATGACGATATAGATATGGAAAATAAAATGATGACGATATAGATATGGAAAATAAAATGATGACGATATAGATATGGAAAATAAAATGATGACGATATAGATATGGAAAATAAAATGATGACGATATAGATATGGAAAATAAAATGATGACGATATAGATATGGAAAATAAAATGATGACGATATAGATATGGAAAATAAAATGATGACGATATAGATATGGAAAATAAAATGATGACGATATAGATATGGAAAATAAAATGATGACGATATAGATATGGAAAATAAAATGATGACGATATAGATATGGAAAATAAAATGATGACGATATAGATATGGAAAATAAAATGATGACGATATAGATATGGAAAATAAAATGATGACGATATACATATGGAAAATAAAATGATGACGATATACATATGGAAAATAAAATGATGACGATATACATATGGAAAATAAAATGATGACGATATACATATGGAAAATAAAATGATGACGATATACATATGGAAAATAAAATGATGACGATATACATATGGAAAATAAAATGATGACGATATACATATGGAAAATAAAATGATGACGATATACATATGGAAAATAAAATGATGACGATATACATATGGAAAATAAAATGATGACGATATACATATGGAAAATAAAATGATGACGATATACATATGGAAAATAAAAAACATGGAAAATAAAATGATGACGATATAGATATGGAAAATAAAATGATGACGATATAGATATGGAAAATAAAAAACATGGAAAATAAAATGATGACGATATAGATATGGAAAATAAAAAACATGGAAAATAAAATGATGACGATATAGATATGGAAAATAAAAAACATGGAAAATAAAATGATGACGATATAGATATGGAAAATAAAAAACATGGAAAATAAAATGATGACGATATAGATATGGAAAATAAAAAACATGGAAAATAAAATGATGATATAGATATGGAAAATAAAAAACATGGAAAATAAAATGATGACGATATAGATATGGAAAATAAAAAACATGGAAAATAAAATGATGACGATATAGATATGGAAAATAAAAAACATGGAAAATAAAATGATGATATAGATATGGAAAATAAAAAACATGGAAAATAAAATGATGACGATATAGATATGGAAAATAAAAAACATGGAAAATAAAATGATGACGATATAGATATGGAAAATAAAAAACATGGAAAATAAAATGATGACGATATAGATATGGAAAATAAAAAACATGGAAAATAAAATGATGACGATATAGATATGGAAAATAAAAAACATGGAAAATAAAATGATGATATAGATATGGAAAAAACAAAACATGGAAAATAAAATGATGATATAGATATGGAAAATAAAAAACATGGAAAATAAAATGATGACGATATAGATATGGAAAATAAAAAACATGGAAAATAAAATGATGACGATATAGATATGGAAAATAAAATGATGACGATATAGATATGGAAAATAAAATGATGACGATATAGATATGGAAAATAAAATGATGACGATATAGATATGGAAAATAAAATGATGACGATATAGATATGGAAAATAAAATGATGACGATATAGATATGGAAAATAAAATGATGACGATATAGATATGGAAAATAAAATGATGACGATATACATATGGAAAATAAAATGATGACGATATACATATGGAAAATAAAATGATGACGATATACATATGGAAAATAAAATGATGACGATATACATATGGAAAATAAAATGATGACGATATACATATGGAAAATAAAATTATGACGATATACATATGGAAAATAAAATGATGACGATATACATATGGAAAATAAAATGATGACGATATACATATGGAAAATAAAATGATGACGATATACATATGGAAAATAAAATGATGACGATATACATATGGAAAATAAAATGATGACGATATAGATATGGAAAATAAAATGATGACGATATACATATGGAAAATAAAATGATGACGATATACATATGGAAAATAAAATGATGACGATATACATATGGAAAATAAAATGATGACGATATACATATGGAAAATAAAATGATGACGATATACATATGGAAAATAAAATGATGACGATATACATATGGAAAATAAAATGATGACGATATACATATGGAAAATAAAATGATGACGATATACATATGGAAAATAAAATGATGACGATATAGATATGGAAAATAAAAAACATGGAAAATAAAATGATGATATAGATATGGAAAATAAAAAACATGGAAAATAAAATGATGACGATATAGATATTGAAAATAAAAAACATGGAAAATAAAATGATGACGATATAGATATGGAAAATAAAAAACATGGAAAATAAAATGATGACGATATAGATATGGAAAATAAAAAACATGGAAAATAAAATGATGACGATATAGATATGGAAAATAAAAAACATGGAAAATGAAATGATGACGATATAGATATGGAAAATAAAAAACATGGAAAATAAAATGATGACGATATAGATATGGAAAATAAAAAACATGGAAAATAAAATGATGACGATATAGATATGGAAAATAAAAAACATGGAAAATAAAATGATGACGATATACATATGGAAAATAAAAAACATGGAAAATAAAATGATGACGATATACATATGGAAAATAAAAAACATGGAAAATAAAATGATGACGATATACATATGGAAAATAAAATGATGACGATATACATATGGAAAATAAAAAACATGGAAAATAAAATGATGACGATATACATATGGAAAATAAAAAACATGGAAAATAAAATGATGACGATATACATATGGAAAATAAAATGATGACGATATACATATGGAAAATAAAAAACATGGAAAATAAAATGATGACGATATAGATATGGAAAATAAAATGATGACGATATAGATATGGAAAATAAAATGATGACGATATAGATATGGAAAATAAAATGATGACGATATAGATATGGAAAATAAAATGACGATATAGATATGGAAAATAAAATGATGACGATATAGATATGGAAAATAAAATGATGACGATATAGATATGGAAAATAAAATGACGATATAGATATGGAAAATAAAATGATGACGATATAGATATGGAAAATAAAATGATGACGATATAGATATGGAAAATAAAATGATGACGATAGAGATATAGAAAATAAAATGATGACGATATAGATATGGAAAATAAAATGATGACGATATAGATATGGAAAATAAAATGATGACGATATAGATATGGAAAATAAAAAACATGGAAAATAAAATGATGACGATATAGATATGGAAAATAAAAAACATGGAAAATAAAATGATGACGATATAGATATGGAAAATAAAAAACATGGAAAATAAAATGATGACGATATAGATATGGAAAATAAAATGATGACGATATAGATATGGAAAATAAAATGATGACGATATAGATATGGAAAATAAAATGATGACGATATAGATATGGAAAATAAAATGATGATATAGATATGGAAAATAAAATGATGATATAGATATGGAAAATAAAATGATGACGATATAGATATGGCAAATAAAATGATGACGATATAGATATGGAAAATAAAATGATGACGATATAGATATGGAAAATAAAATGATGACGATATAGATATGGAAAATAAAATGATGACGATATAGATATGGAAAATAAAATGATGACGATATAGATATGGAAAATAAAATGATGACGATATAGATATGGAAAATAAAATGATGACGATATAGATATGGAAAATAAAATGATGACGATATAGATATGGAAAATAAAATGATGACGATATAGATATGGAAAATAAAATGATGACGATATAGATATGGAAAATAAAATGATGACGATATAGATATGGAAAATAAAATGATGACGATATAGACATGGAAAATAAAATGATGACGATATAGATATGGAAAATAAAATGATGACGATATAGATATGGAAAATAAAATGATGACGATATACATATGGAAAATAAAATGATGACGATATACATATGGAAAATAAAATGATGACGATATACATATGGAAAATAAAATGATGACGATATACATATGGAAAATAAAATGATGACGATATACATATGGAAAATAAAATGATGACGATATACATATGGAAAATAAAATGATGACGATATACATATGGAAAATAAAATGATGACGATATACATATGGAAAATAAAATGATGACGATATACATATGGAAAATAAAATGATGACGATATACATATGGAAAATAAAAAACATGGAAAATAAAATGATGACGATATAGATATGGAAAATAAAATGATGACGATATAGATATGGAAAATAAAAAACATGGAAAATAAAATGATGACGATATAGATATGGAAAATAAAAAACATGGAAAATAAAATGATGACGATATAGATATGGAAAATAAAAAACATGGAAAATAAAATGATGACGATATAGATATGGAAAATAAAAAACATGGAAAATAAAATGATGACGATATAGATATGGAAAATAAAAAACATGGAAAATAAAATGATGATATAGATATGGAAAATAAAAAACATGGAAAATAAAATGATGACGATATAGATATGGAAAATAAAAAACATGGAAAATAAAATGATGACGATATAGATATGGAAAATAAAAAACATGGAAAATAAAATGATGACGATATAGATATGGAAAATAAAAAACATGGAAAATAAAATGATGACGATATAGATATGGAAAATAAAAAACATGGAAAATAAAATGATGATATAGATATGGAAAATAAAAAACATGGAAAATAAAATGATGATATAGATATGGAAAATAAAAAACATGGAAAATAAAATGATGATATAGATATGGAAAATAAAAAACATGGAAAATAAAATGATGACGATATAGATATTGAAAATAAAAAACATGGAAAATAAAATGATGACGATATAGATATGGAAAATAAAAAACATGGAAAATAAAATGATGACGATATAGATATGGAAAATAAAAAACATGGAAAATAAAATGATGACGATATAGATATGGAAAATAAAAAACATGGAAAATGAAATGATGACGATATAGATATGGAAAATAAAAAACATGGAAAATAAAATGATGACGATATAGATATGGAAAATAAAAAACATGGAAAATAAAATGATGACGATATAGATATGGAAAATAAAAAACATGGAAAATAAAATGATGACGATATACATATGGAAAATAAAAAACATGGAAAATAAAATGATGACGATATACATATGGAAAATAAAAAACATGGAAAATAAAATGATGACGATATACATATGGAAAATAAAATGATGACGATATACATATGGAAAATAAAAAACATGGAAAATAAAATGATGACGATATACATATGGAAAATAAAAAACATGGAAAATAAAATGATGACGATATACATATGGAAAATAAAATGATGACGATATACATATGGAAAATAAAAAACATGGAAAATAAAATGATGACGATATAGATATGGAAAATAAAATGATGACGATATAGATATGGAAAATAAAATGATGACGATATAGATATGGAAAATAAAATGATGACGATATAGATATGGAAAATAAAATGATGACGATATAGATATGGAAAATAAAATGACGATATAGATATGGAAAATAAAATGATGACGATATAGATATGGAAAATAAAATGATGACGATATAGATATGGAAAATAAAATGACGATATAGATATGGAAAATAAAATGATGACGATATAGATATGGAAAATAAAATGATGACGATATAGATATGGAAAATAAAATGATGACGATAGAGATATAGAAAATAAAATGATGACGATATAGATATGGAAAATAAAATGATGACGATATAGATATGGAAAATAAAATGATGACGATATAGATATGGAAAATAAAAAACATGGAAAATAAAATGATGACGATATAGATATGGAAAATAAAAAACATGGAAAATAAAATGATGACGATATAGATATGGAAAATAAAAAACATGGAAAATAAAATGATGACGATATAGATATGGAAAATAAAATGATGACGATATAGATATGGAAAATAAAATGATGACGATATAGATATGGAAAATAAAATGATGACGATATAGATATGGAAAATAAAATGATGACGATATAGATATGGAAAATAAAATGATGATATAGATATGGAAAATAAAATGATGATATAGATATGGAAAATAAAATGATGACGATATAGATATGGAAAATAAAATGATGACGATATAGATATGGAAAATAAAATGATGACGATATAGATATGGAAAATAAAATGATGACGATATAGATATGGAAAATAAAATGATGACGATATAGATATGGAAAATAAAATGATGACGATATACATATGGAAAATAAAAAACATGGAAAATAAAATGATGACGATATACATATGGAAAATAAAATGATGACGATATACATATGGAAAATAAAATGATGACGATATACATATGGAAAATAAAATGATGACGATATACATATGGAAAATAAAATGATGACGATATAGATATGGAAAATAAAAAACATGGAAAATAAAATGATGACGATATAGATATGGAAAATAAAAAACATGGAAAATAAAATGATGACGATATAGATATGGAAAATAAAATGATGACGATATAGATATGGAAAATAAAAAAACATGGAAAATAAAATGATGACGATATAGATATGGAAAATAAAAAAACATGGAAAATAAAATGATGACGATATAGATATGGAAAATAAAAAAACATGGAAAATAAAATGATGACGATATAGATATGGAAAATAAAAAAACATGGAAAATAAAATGATGACGATATAGATATGGAAAATAAAAAAACATGGAAAATAAAATGATGACGATATAGATATGGAAAATAAAAAAACATGGAAAATAAAATGATGACGATATAGATATGGAAAATAAAATGATGACGATATAGATATGGAAAATAAAAAACATGGAAAATAAAATGATGACGATATAGATATGGAAAATAAAAAACATGGAAAATAAAATGATGACGATATAGATATGGAAAATAAAAAACATGGAAAATAAAATGATGACGATATAGATATGGAAAATAAAAAAACATGGAAAATAAAATGATGACGATGTAGATATGGAAAATAAAAAAACATGGAAAATAAAATGATGACGATATAGATATGGAAAATAAAATGATGACGATATAGATATGGAAAATAAAATGATGACGATATAGATATGGAAAATAAAATGATGACGATATAGATATGGAAAATAAAATGATGACGATATAGATATGGAAAATTAAATGATGACGATATAGATATGGAAAATAAAAAACATGGAAAATAAAATGATGACGATATAGATATGGAAAATAAAATACATGGAAAATAAAATGATGACGATATGATATGGAAAATAAAAAAACATGGAAAATAAAATGATGACGATATAGATATGGAAAATAAAAAACATAGAAAATAAAATGATGATATAGATATGGAAAATAAAAAAACATGGAAAATAAAATGATGACGATATAGATATGGAAAATAAAAAAACATGGAAAATAAAATGATGACGATATAGATATGGAAAATAAAATGACGATATAGATATGGAAAATAAAAAAACATGGAAAATAAAATGATGACGATATAGATATGGAAAATAAAAAAACATGGAAAATAAAATGATGACGATATAGATATGGAAAATAAAATGATGACGATATAGATATGGAAAATAAAATGATGACGATATAGATATGGAAAATAAAATGATGACGATATAGATATGGAAAATAAAATGATGACGATATAGATATGGAAAATAAAATGATGACGATATAGATATGGAAAATAAAATGATGACGATATAGATATGGAAAATAAAATGATGACGATATAGATATGGAAAATAAAATGATGACGATATAGATATGGAAAATAAAATGATGACGATATAGATATGGAAAATAAAATGATGACGATATAGATATGGAAAATAAAATGATGACGATATAGATATGGAAAATAAAATGATGACGATATAGATATGGAAAATAAAATGATGACGATATAGATATGGAAAATAAAATGATGACGATATAGATATGGAAAATAAAATGATGACGATATAGATATGGAAAATAAAATGATGACGATATAGATATGGAAAATAAAATGATGACGATATACATATGGAAAATAAAATGATGACGATATACATATGGAAAATAAAATGACGATATACATATGGAAAATAAAATGATGACGATATACATATGGAAAATAAAATGATGACGATATACATATGGAAAATAAAATGATGACGATATACATATGGAAAATAAAATGATGACGATATACATATGGAAAATAAAATGATGACGATATAGATATGGAAAATAAAATGATGACGATATACATATGGAAAATAAAATGATGACGATATACATATGGAAAATAAAATGATGACGATATAGATATGGAAAATAAAATGATGACGATATACATATGGAAAATAAAATGATGACGATATACATATGGAAAATAAAATGATGACGATATACATATGGAAAATAAAATGATGACGATATAGATATGGAAAATAAAAAAACATGGAAAATAAAATGATGACGATATAGATATGGAAAATAAAAAAACATGGAAAATAAAATGATGACGATATAGATATGGAAAATAAAAAAACATGGAAAATAAAATGATGACGACATAGATATGGAAAATAAAAAAACATGGAAAATAAAATGATGACGATATAGATATGGAAAATAAAAAAACATGGAAAATAAAATGATGACGATATAGATATGGAAAATAAAAAAACATGGAAAATAAAATGATGACGATATAGATATGGAAAATAAAATGATGACGATATAGGTATGGAAAATAAAATGATGACGATATAGATATGGAAAATAAAATGATGACGATATAGATATGGAAAATAAAAAAACATGGAAAATAAAATGATGACGATATAGATATGGAAAATAAAATGATGACGATCTAGATATGGAAAATAAAAAAACATGGAAAATAAAATGATGACGATATAGACATGGAAAATAAAAAAACATGGAAAATAAAATGATGACGATATAGACATGGAAAATAAAATGATGACGATATAGATATGGAAAATAAAATGATGACGATATAGATATGGAAAATAAAAAAACATGGAAAATAAAATGATGACGATATAGATATGGAAAATAAAAAAACATGGAAAATAAAATGATGACGATATAGATATGGAAAATAAAAAAACATGGAAAATAAAATGATGACGATATAGATATGGAAAATAAAAAAAAAATGGAAAATAAAATGATGACGATATAGATATGGAAAATAAAATGATGACGATATAGATATGGAAAATAAAAAAACATGGAAAATAAAATGATGACGATATAGATATGGAAAATAAAATGATGACGATATAGATATGGAAAATAAAAAAACATGGAAAATAAAATGATGACGATATAGATATGGAAAATAAAAAAACATGGAAAATAAAATGATGACGATATAGATATGGAAAATAAAAAAACATGGAAAATAAAATGATGACGATATAGATATGGAAAATAAAAAAACATGGAAAATAAAATGATGACGATATAGATATGGAAAATAAAATGATGACGATATACATATGGAAAATAAAATGATGACGATATACATATGGAAAATAAAAAACATGGAAAATAAAATGATGATATAGATATGGAAAATAAAAAACATGGAAAATAAAATGATGACGATATAGATTTGGAAAATAAAAAACATGGAAAATAAAATGATGACGATATAGATATGGAAAATAAAAAACATGGAAAATAAAATGATGACGATATAGATATGGAAAATAAAAAACATGGAAAATAAAATGATGACGATATAGATATGGAAAATAAAATGATGACGATATAGATATGGAAAATAAAAAACATGGAAAATAAAATGATGACGATATAGATATGGAAAATAAAAAACATGGAAAATAAAATGATGACGATATAGATATGGAAAATAAAAAACATGGAAAATAAAATGATGACGATATAGATATGGAAAATAAAATGATGACGATATAGATATGGAAAATAAAATGATGACGATATACATATGGAAAATAAAATGATGACGATATAGATATGGAAAACAAAATGATATAGATATGGAAAATAAAATGATGACGATATAGATATGGAAAATAAAATGATGACGATATAGATATGGAAAATAAAATGATGACGATATAGATATGGAAAATAAAAAACATGGAAAATAAAATGATGACGATATAGATATGGAAAATAAAAACCATGGAAAATAAAATGATGACGATATAGATATGGAAAATAAAAAACATGGAAAATAAAATGATGACGATATAGATATGGAAAATAAAAAACATGGAAAATAAAATGATGACGATATAGATATGGAAAATAAAAAACATGGAAAATAAAATGATGACGATATAGATATGGAAAATAAAAAACATGGAAAATAAAATGATGACGATATAGATATGGAAAATAAAATGATGACGATATAGATATGGAAAATAAAATGATGACGATATAGATATGGAAAATAAAATGATGATATAGATATGGAAAATAAAATGATGACGATATAGATATGGAAAATAAAATGATGACGATATAGATATGGAAAATAAAATGATGACGATATAGATATGGAAAATAAAATGATGACGATATAGATATGGAAAATAAAAAACATGGAAAATAAAATGATGACGATATAGATATGGAAAATAAAAAACATGAAAAATAAAATGATGACGATATAGATATGGAAAATAAAAAACATGGAAAATAAAATGATGACGATATAGATATGGAAAATAAAAAACATGGAAAATAAAATGATGACGATATAGATATGGAAAATAAAAAACATGGAAAATAAAATGATGACGATATAGATATGGAAAATAAAAAACATGGAAAATAAAATGATGATATAGATATGGAAAATAAAAAACTTGGAAAATAAAATGATGACGATATAGATATGGAAAATAAAAAACATGGAAAATAAAATGATGACGATATAGATATGGAAAATAAAAAACATGGAAAATAAAATGATGACGATATAGATATGGAAAATAGAAAACATGGAAAATAAAATGATGACGATATAGATATGGAAAATAAAAAACATGGAAAATAAAATGATGACGATATAGATATGGAAAATAAAAAACATGGAAAATAAAATGATGACGATATAGATATGGAAAATAAAATGATGACGATATAGATATGGAAAATAAAATGATGACGATATAGATATGGAAAATAAAATGATGACGATATAGATATGGAAAATAAAATGATGACGATATAGATATGGAAAATAAAATGATGACGATATAGATATGGAAAATAAAATGATGACGATATAGATATGGAAAATAAAATGATGACGATATAGATATGGAAAATAAAAAACATGGAAAATAAAATGATGACGATATAGGTATGGAAAATAAAAAACATGGAAAATACAATGATGACGATATAGATATGGAAAATAAAAAACATGGAAAATAAAATGATGACGATATAGATATGGAAAATAAAAAACATGGAAAATAAAATGATGACGATATAGATATGGAAAATAAAAAACATGGAAAATAAAATGATGACGATATAGATATGGAAAATAAAAAACATGGAAAATAAAATGATGACGGTATAGATATGGAAAATAAAATGATGACGATATAGATATGGAAAATAAAATGATGACGATATAGATATGGAAAATAAAATGATGACGATATAGATATGGAAAATAAAATGATGACGATATAGATATGGAAAATAAAATGATGACGATATAGATATGGAAAATAAAATGATGACGATATAGATATGGAAAATAAAATGATGACGATATAGATATGGAAAATAAAATGATGACGATATAGATATGGAAAATAAAATGATGACGATATAGATATGGAAAATAAAAAACATGGAAAATAAAATGATGACGATATAGATATGGAAAATAAAAAACATGGAAAATAAAATGATGACGATATAGATATGGAAAATAAAAAACATGGAAAATAAAATGATGACGATATAGATATGGAAAATAAAAAACATGGAAAATAAAATGATGACGATATAGATATGGAAAATAAAAAACATGGAAAATAAAATGATGACGATATAGATATGGAAAATAAAAAACATGGAAAATAAAATGATGACGATATAGATATGGAAAATAAAAAAAATGGAAAATAAAATGATGACGATATAGATATGGAAAATAAAAAACATGGAAAATAAAATGATGACGATATAGATATGGAAAATAAAAAACATGGAAAATAAAATGATGACGATATAGATATGGAAAATAAAAAACATGGAAAATAAAATGATGACGATATAGATATGGAAAATAAAAAACATGGAAAATAAAATGATGACGATATAGATATGGAAAATAAAAAACATGGAAAATAAAATGATGACGATATAGATATGGAAAATAAAAAACATGGAAAATAAAATGATGACGATATAGATATGGAAAATAAAATGATGACGATATAGATATGGAAAATAAAATGATGACGATATAGATATGGAAAATAAAATGATGACGATATAGATATGGAAAATAAAATGATGACGATATAGATATGGAAAATAAAATGATGACGATATAGATATGGAAAATAAAATGATGACGATATAGATATGGAAAATAAAATGATGACGATATAGATATGGAAAATAAAATGATGACGATATAGATATGGAAAATAAAATGATGACGATATAGATTTGGAAAATAAAAAACATGGAAAATAAAATGATGACGATATAGATATGGAAAATAAAAAACATGGAAAATAAAATGATGACGATATAGATATGGAAAATAAAAAACATGGAAAATAAAATGATGACGATATAGATATGGAAAGTAAAAAACATGGAAAATAAAATGATGACGATATAGATATGGAAAATAAAATGATGACGATATAGATATGGAAAATAAAATGATGACGATATAGATATGGAAAATAAAATGATGACGATATAGATATGGAAAATAAAATGATGACGATATAGATATGGAAAATAAAATGATGACGATATAGATATGGAAAATAAAATGATGACGATATAGATATGGAAAATAAAATGATGACGATATAGATATGGAAAATAAAATGATGACGATATAGATATGGAAAATAAAATGATGACGATATAGATATGGAAAATAAAAAAACATGGAAAATAAAATGATGACGATATAGATATGGAAAATAAAAAAACACGGAAAATAAAATGATGACGATATAGATATGGAAAATAAAAAAACACGGAAAATAAAATGATGACGATATAGATATGGAAAATAAAAAAACACGGAAAATAAAATGGTTACGATATAGATATGGAAAATAAAAAAACATGGAAAATAAAATGATGACGATGTAGATATGGAAAATAAAAAAACATGGAAAATAAAATGATGACGATGTAGATATGGAAAATAAAATGATGACGATATAGATATGGAAAATAAAATGATGACGATATAGATATGGAAAATAAAATGATGACGATATAGATATGGAAAATAAAATGATGACGATATAGATATGGAAAATAAAATGATGACGATATAGATATGGAAAATAAAATGATGACGATATAGATATGGAAAATAAAATGATGACGATATAGATATGGAAAATAAAAAACATGGAAAATAAAATGATGACGATATAGATATGGAAAATAAAAAACATGGAAAATACAATGATGACGATATAGATATGGAAAATAAAAAACATGGAAAATAAAATGATGACGATATAGATATGGAAAATAAAAAACATGGAAAATAAAATGATGACGATATAGATATGGAAAATAAAAAACATGGAAAATAAAATGATGACGATATAGATATGGAAAATAAAAAACATGGAAAATAAAATGATGACGGTATAGATATGGAAAATAAAATGATGACGATATAGATATGGAAAATAAAATGATGACGATATAGATATGGAAAATAAAATGATGACGATATAGATATGGAAAATAAAATGATGACGATATAGATATGGAAAATAAAATGATGACGATATAGATATGGAAAATAAAATGATGACGATATAGATATGGAAAATAAAATGATGACGATATAGATATGGAAAATAAAATGATGACGATATAGATATGGAAAATAAAAAACATGGAAAATAAAATGATGACGATATAGATATGGAAAATAAAAAACATGGAAAATAAAATGATGACGATATAGATATGGAAAATAAAAAACATGGAAAATAAAATGATGACGATATAGATATGGAAAATAAAAAACATGGAAAATAAAATGATGACGATATAGATATGGAAAATAAAAAACATGGAAAATAAAATGATGACGATATAGATATGGAAAATAAAAAACATGGAAAATAAAATGATGACGATATAGATATGGAAAATAAAAAAAATGGAAAATAAAATGATGACGATATAGATATGGAAAATAAAAAAACATGGAAAATAAAATGATGACGATATAGATATGGAAAATAAAAAACATGGAAAATAAAATGATGACGATATAGATATGGAAAATAAAAAACATGGAAAATAAAATGATGACGATATAGATATGGAAAATAAAAAACATGGAAAATAAAATGATGACGATATAGATATGGAAAATAAAAAACATGGAAAATAAAATGATGACGATATAGATATGGAAAATAAAAAACATGGAAAATAAAATGATGACGATATAGATATGGAAAATAAAATGATGACGATATAGATATGGAAAATAAAATGATGACGATATAGATATGGAAAATAAAATGATGACGATATAGATATGGAAAATAAAATGATGACGATATAGATATGGAAAATAAAATGATGACGATATAGATATGGAAAATAAAATGATGACGATATAGATATGGAAAATAAAATGATGACGATATAGATATGGAAAATAAAATGATGACGATATAGATATGGAAAATAAAATGATGACGATATAGATTTGGAAAATAAAAAACATGGAAAATAAAATGATGACGATATAGATATGGAAAATAAAAAACATGGAAAATAAAATGATGACGATATAGATATGGAAAATAAAAAACATGGAAAATAAAATGATGACGATATAGATATGGAAAGTAAAAAACATGGAAAATAAAATGATGACGATATAGATATGGAAAATAAAATGATGACGATATAGATATGGAAAATAAAATGATGACGATATAGATATGGAAAATAAAATGATGACGATATAGATATGGAAAATAAAATGATGACGATATAGATATGGAAAATAAAATGATGACGATATAGATATGGAAAATAAAATGATGACGATATAGATATGGAAAATAAAATGATGACGATATAGATATGGAAAATAAAATGATGACGATATAGATATGGAAAATAAAATGATGACGATATAGATATGGAAAATAAAAAAACATGGAAAATAAAATGATGACGATATAGATATGGAAAATAAAAAAACACGGAAAATAAAATGATGACGATATAGATATGGAAAATAAAAAAACACGGAAAATAAAATGATGACGATATAGATATGGAAAATAAAAAAACACGGAAAATAAAATGGTTACGATATAGATATGGAAAATAAAAAAACATGGAAAATAAAATGATGACGATGTAGATATGGAAAATAAAAAAACATGGAAAATAAAATGATGACGATGTAGATATGGAAAATAAAAAAACATGGAAAATAAAATGATGACGATATAGATATGGAAAATAAAATGATGACGATATAGATATGAAAAATAAAATGATGACGATATAGATATGGAAAATAAAATGATGACGATATAGATATGGAAAATAAAATGATGACGATATAGATATGGAAAATAAAATGATGACGATATAGATATGGAAAATAAAATGATGACGATATAGATATGGAAAATAAAATGATGACGATATAGATATGGAAAATAAAATGATGACGATATAGATATGGAAAATAAAATGATGACGATATAGATATGGAAAATAAAATGATGACGATATAGATATGGAAAATAAAATGATGACGATATAGATATGGAAAATAAAATGATGACGATATAGATATGGAAAATAAAATGATGACGATATAGATATGGAAAATAAAATGATGACGATATAGATATGGAAAATAAAATGATGACGATATAGATATGGAAAATAAAAAAACATGGAAAATAAAATGATGACGATATAGACATGGAAAATAAAATGATGACGATATAGATATGGAAAATAAAATGATGACGATATAGATATGGAAAATAAAAAAACATGGAAAATAAAATGATGACGATATAGATTTGGAAAATAAAAAAACATGGAAAATAAAATGATGACGATATAGATATCGAAAATAAAAAAACATGGAAAATAAAATGATGACGATATAGATATGGAAAATAAAAAAACATGGAAAATAAAATGATGACGATATAGATATGGAAAATAAAAAAACATGGAAAATAAAATGATGACGATATAGATATGGAAAATAAAAAAACATGGAAAATAAAATGATGACGATATAGATATGGAAAATAAAAAAACATGGAAAATAAAATGATGACGATATAGATATGGAAAATAAAATGATGACGATATAGATATGGAAAATAAAAAACATGGAAAATAAAATGATGACGATATAGATATGGAAAATAAAAAACATGGAAAATAAAATGATGACGATATAGATATGGAAAATAAAATGATGACGATGTAGATATGGAAAATAAAAAACATGGAAAATAAAATGATGACGATATAGATATGGAAAATAAAATGATGACGATATAGATATGGAAAATAAAAAACATGGAAAATAAAATGATGACGATATAGATATGGAAAATAAAAAACATGGAAAATAAAATGATGACGATATAGATATGGAAAATAAAAAACATGGAAAATAAAATGATGACGATATAGATATGGAAAATAAAAAACATGGAAAATAAAATGATGACGATATAGATATGGAAAATAAAAAACATGGAAAATAAAATGATGACGATATAGATATGGAAAATAAAAAAGAAGGAAAATAAAATGATGACGATATAGATATGGAAAATAAAAAACATGGAAAATAAAATGATGACGATATAGATATGGAAAATAAAAAACATGGAAAATAAAATGATGACGATATAGATATGGAAAATAAAATGATGACGATATAGATATGGAAAATAAAAAAACATGGAAAATAAAATGATGACGATATAGATATGGAAAATAAAATGATGACGATATAGATATGGAAAATAAAAAAACATGGAAAATAAAATGATGACGATATAGATATGGAAAATAAAAAAACATGGAAAATAAAATGATGACGATATAGATATGGAAAATAAAAAAACATGGAAAATAAAATGATGACGATATAGATATGGAAAATAAAAAAACATGGAAAATAAAATGATGACGATATAGATATGGAAAATAAAAAAACATGGAAAATAAAATGATGACGATATAGATATGGAAAATAAAAAAACATGGAAAATAAAATGATGACGATATAGATATGGAAAATAAAAAACATGGAAAATAAAATGATGACGATATAGATATGGAAAATAAAAAAACATGGAAAATAAAATGATGACGATATAGATATGGAAAATAAAAAAACATGGAAAATAAAATGATGACGATATAGATATGGAAAATAAAAAAACATGGAAAATAAAATGATGACGATATAGATATGGAAAATAAAATGATGACGATATAGATATGGAAAATAAAAAACATGGAAAATAAAATGATGACGATATAGATATGGAAAATAAAAAACATGGAAAATAAAATGATGACGATATAGATATGGAAAATAAAAAACATGGAAAATATAAATGATGACGATATAGATATGGAAAATAAAATGATGACGATATAGATATGGAAAATAAAATGATGACGATATACATATGGAAAATAAAATGATGACGATATAGATATGGAAAATAAAATGATATAGATATGGAAAATAAAATGATGACGATATAGATATGGAAAATAAAAAAACATGGAAAATAAAATGATGACGATATAGATATGGAAAATAAAAAAACATGGAAAATAAAATGATGACGATATAGATATGGAAAATAAAATGATGACGATATAGATATGGAAAATAAAAAACATGGAAAATAAAATGATGACGATATAAATATGGAAAATAAAAAACATGGAAAATAAAATGATGACGATATAGATATGGAAAATAAAAAACATGGAAAATAAAATGATGACGATATAGATATGGAAAATAAAATGATGACGATATAGATATGGAAAATAAAATGATGACGATATACATATGGAAAATAAAATGATGACGATATAGATATGGAAAATAAAATGATGACGATATGGAAAATAAAATGATGACGATATAGATATGGAAAATAAAATGATGACGATATAGATATGGAAAATAAAATGATGACGATATAGATATGGAAAATAAAAAACATGGAAAATAAAATGATGACGATATAGATATGGAAAATGAAAACCATGGAAAATAAAATGATGACGATATAGATATGGAAAATAAAAAACATGGAAAATAAAATGATGACGATATAGATATGGAAAATAAAAAACATGGAAAATAAAATGATGAAGATATAGATATGGAAAATAAAAAACATGGAAAATAAAATGATGACGATATAGATATGGAAAATAAAAAACATGGAAAATAAAATGATGACGATATAGATATGGAAAATAAAATGATGACGATATAGATATGGAAAATAAAAAAACATGGAAAATAAAATGATGACGATATAGATATGGAAAATAAAAAAACATGGAAAATAAAATGATGACGATATAGATATGGAAAATAAAAAAACATGGAAAATAAAATGATGACGATATAGATATGGAAAATAAAAAAACATGGAAAATAAAATGATGACGATATAGATATGGAAAATAAAAAAACATGGAAAATAAAATGATGACGATATAGATATGGAAAATAAAAAAACATGGAAAATAAAATGATGACGATATAGATATGGAAAATAAAAAAACATGGAAAATAAAATGATGACGATATAGATATGGAAAATAAAATGATGACGATATAGATATGGAAAATAAAAAACATGGAAAATAAAATGATGACGATATAGATATGGAAAATAAAAAACATGGAAAATAAAATGATGACGATATAGATATGGAAAATAAAAAACATGGAAAATAAAATGATGACGATATAGATATGGAAAATACAACAACATGGAAAATAAAATGATGATGTAGATATGGAAAATAAAAAAACATGGAAAATAAAATGATGACGATATAGATATGGAAAATAAAATGATGACGATATAGATATGGAAAATAAAATGATGACGATATAGACATGGAAAATAAAATGATGACGATATAGATATGGAAAATAAAATGATGACGATATAGATATGGAAAATTAAATGATGACGATATAGATATGGAAAATAAAAAACATGGAAAATAAAATGATGACGATATAGATATGGAAAATAAAATACATGGAAAATAAAATGATGACGATATGATATGGAAAATAAAAAAACATGGAAAATAAAATGATGACGATATAGATATGGAAAATAAAAAACATAGAAAATAAAATGATGATATAGATATGGAAAATAAAAAAACATGGAAAATAAAATGATGAAGATATAGATATGGAAAATAAAAAAACATGGAAAATAAAATGATGACGATATAGATATGGAAAATAAAATGACGATATAGATATGGAAAATAAAAAAACATGGAAAATAAAATGATGACGATATAGATATGGAAAATAAAAAAACATGGAAAATAAAATGATGACGATATAGATATGGAAAATAAAATGATGACGATATAGATATGGAAAATAAAATGATGACGATATAGATATGGAAAATAAAATGATGACGATATAGATATGGAAAATAAAATGATGACGATATAGATATGGAAAATAAAATGATGACGATATAGATATGGAAAATAAAATAATGACGATATAGATATGGAAAATAAAATGATGACGATATAGATATGGAAAATAAAATGATGACGATATAGATATGGAAAATAAAATGATGACGATATAGATATGGAAAATAAAATGATGACGATATAGATATGGAAAATAAAATGATGACGATATAGATATGGAAAATAAAATGATGACGATATAGATATGGAAAATAAAATGATGACGATATAGATATGGAAAACAAAATGATGACGATATAGATATGGAAAATAAAATGATGACGATATAGATATGGAAAATAAAATGATGACGATATAGATATGGAAAATAAAATGATGACGATATAGATATGGAAAATAAAATGATGACGATATACATATGGAAAATAAAATGATGACGATATACATATGGAAAATAAAATGACGATATACATATGGAAAATAAAATGATGACGATATACATATGGAAAATAAAATGATGACGATATACATATGGAAAATAAAATGATGACGATATACATATGGAAAATAAAATGATGACGATATACATATGGAAAATAAAATGATGACGATATAGATATGGAAAATAAAATGATGACGATATACATATGGAAAATAAAATGATGACGATATACATATGGAAAATAAAATGATGACGATATAGATATGGAAAATAAAATGATGACGATATACATATGGAAAATAAAATGATGACGATATACATATGGAAAATAAAATGATGACGATATACATATGGAAAATAAAATGATGACGATATAGATATGGAAAATAAAAAAACATGGAAAATAAAATGATGACGATATAGATATGGAAAATAAAAAAACATGGAAAATAAAATGATGACGATATAGATATGGAAAATAAAAAAACATGGAAAATAAAATGATGACGACATAGATATGGAAAATAAAAAAACATGGAAAATAAAATGATGACGATATAGATATGGAAAATAAAAAAACATGGAAAATAAAATGATGACGATATAGATATGGAAAATAAAAAAACATGGAAAATAAAATGATGACGATATAGATATGGAAAATAAAATGATGACGATATAGGTATGGAAAATAAAATGATGACGATATAGATATGGAAAATAAAATGATGACGATATAGATATGGAAAATAAAAAAACATGGAAAATAAAATGATGACGATATAGATATGGAAAATAAAATGATGACGATCTAGATATGGAAAATAAAAAAACATGGAAAATAAAATGATGACGATATAGACATGGAAAATAAAAAAACATGGAAAATAAAATGATGACGATATAGACATGGAAAATAAAATGATGACGATATAGATATGGAAAATAAAATGATGACGATATAGATATGGAAAATAAAAAAACATGGAAAATAAAATGATGACGATATAGATATGGAAAATAAAAAAACATGGAAAATAAAATGATGACGATATAGATATGGAAAATAAAAAAACATGGAAAATAAAATGATGACGATATAGATATGGAAAATAAAAAAACATGGAAAATAAAATGATGACGATATAGATATGGAAAATAAAATGATGACGATATAGATATGGAAAATAAAAAACATGGAAAATAAAATGATGACGATATAGATATGGAAAATAAAATGATGACGATATAGATATGGAAAATAAAAAAACATGGAAAATAAAATGATGACGATATAGATATGGAAAATAAAAAAACATGGAAAATAAAATGATGACGATATAGATATGGAAAATAAAAAAACATGGAAAATAAAATGATGACGATATAGATATGGAAAATAAAAAAACATGGAAAATAAAATGATGACGATATAGATATGGAAAATAAAATGATGACGATATACATATGGAAAATAAAATGATGACGATATACATATGGAAAATAAAAAACATGGAAAATAAAATGATGATATAGATATGGAAAATAAAAAACATGGAAAATAAAATGATGACGATATAGATATGGAAAATAAAAAACATGGAAAATAAAATGATGACGATATAGATATGGAAAATAAAAAACATGGAAAATAAAATGATGACGATATAGATATGGAAAATAAAAAACATGGAAAATAAAATGATGACGATATAGATATGGAAAATAAAATGATGACGATATAGATATGGAAAATAAAAAACATGGAAAATAAAATGATGACGATATAGATATGGAAAATAAAAAACATGGAAAATAAAATGATGACGATATAGATATGGAAAATAAAAAACATGGAAAATAAAATGATGACGATATAGATATGGAAAATAAAATGATGACGATATAGATATGGAAAATAAAATGATGACGATATACATATGGAAAATAAAATGATGACGATATAGATATGGAAAATAAAATGATATAGATATGGAAAATAAAATGATGACGATATAGATATGGAAAATAAAATGATGACGATATAGATATGGAAAATAAAATGATGACGATATAGATATGGAAAATAAAAAACATGGAAAATAAAATGATGACGATATAGATATGGAAAATAAAAACCATGGAAAATAAAATGATGACGATATAGATATGGAAAATAAAAAACATGGAAAATAAAATGATGACGATATAGATATGGAAAATAAAAAACATGGAAAATAAAATGATGACGATATAGATATGGAAAATAAAAAACATGGAAAATAAAATGATGACGATATAGATATGGAAAATAAAAAACATGGAAAATAAAATGATGACGATATAGATATGGAAAATAAAATGATGACGATATAGATATGGAAAATAAAATGATGATATAGATATGGAAAATAAAATGATGATATAGATATGGAAAATAAAATGATGACGATATAGATATGGAAAATAAAATGATGACGATATAGATATGGAAAATAAAATAATGACGATATAGATATGGAAAATAAAATGATGACGATATAGATATGGAAAATAAAAAACATGGAAAATAAAATGATGACGATATAGGTATGGAAAATAAAAAACATGAAAAATAAAATGATGACGATATAGATATGGAAAATAAAAAACATGGAAAATAAAATGATGACGATATAGATATGGAAAATAAAAAACATGGAAAATAAAATGATGACGATATAGATATGGAAAATAAAAAACATGGAAAATAAAATGATGACGATATAGATATGGAAAATAAAAAACATGGAAAATAAAATGATGATATAGATATGGAAAATAAAAAACTTGGAAAATAAAATGATGACGATATAGATATGGAAAATAAAAAACATGGAAAATAAAATGAGGACGAAATAGATATGGAAAATAAAAAACATGGAAAATAAAATGATGACGATATAGATATGGAAAATAGAAAACATGGAAAATAAAATGATGACGATATAGATATGGAAAATAAAAAACATGGAAAATAAAATGATGACGATATAGATATGGAAAATAAAAAACATGGAAAATAAAATGATGACGATATAGATATGGAAAATAAAATGATGACGATGTAGATATGGAAAATAAAATGATGACGATATAGATATGGAAAATAAAATGATGACGATATAGATATGGAAAATAAAATGATGACGATATAGATATGGAAAATAAAATGATGACGATATAGATATGGAAAATAAAATGATGACGATATAGATATGGAAAATAAAAAACATGGAAAATAAAATGATGACGATATAGATATGGAAAATAAAAAACATGGAAAATACAATGATGACGATATAGATATGGAAAATAAAAAACATGGAAAATAAAATGATGACGATATAGATATGGAAAATAAAAAACATGGAAAATAAAATGATGACGATATAGATATGGAAAATAAAAAACATGGAAAATAAAATGATGACGATATAGATATGGAAAATAAAAAACATGGAAAATAAAATGATGACGGTATAGATATGGAAAATAAAATGATGACGATATAGATATGGAAAATAAAATGATGACGATATAGATATGGAAAATAAAATGATGACGATATAGATATGGAAAATAAAATGATGACGATATAGATATGGAAAATAAAATGATGACGATATAGATATGGAAAATAAAATGATGACGATATAGATATGGAAAATAAAATGATGACGATATAGATTTGGAAAATAAAATGATGACGATATAGATATGGAAAATAAAATGATGACGATATAGATTTGGAAAATAAAAAACATGGAAAATAAAATGATGACGATATAGATATGGAAAATAAAAAACATGGAAAATAAAATGATGACGATATAGATATGGAAAATAAAAAACATGGAAAATAAAATGATGACGATATAGATATGGAAAATAAAAAACATGGAAAATAAAATGATGACGATATAGATATGGAAAATAAAAAACATGGAAAATAAAATGATGACGATATAGATATGGAAAATAAAAAACATGGAAAATAAAATGATGACGATATAGATATGGAAAATAAAAAAAATGGAAAATAAAATGATGACGATATAGATATGGAAAATAAAAAACATGGAAAATAAAATGATGACGATATAGATATGGAAAATAAAAAACATGGAAAATAAAATGATGACGATATAGATATGGAAAATAAAAAACATGGAAAATAAAATGATGACGATATAGATATGGAAAATAAAAAACATGGAAAATAAAATGATGACGATATAGATATGGAAAATAAAAAACATGGAAAATAAAATGATGACGATATAGATATGGAAAATAAAAAACATGGAAAATAAAATGATGACGATATAGATATGGAAAATAAAATGATGACGATATAGATATGGAAAATAAAATGATGACGATATAGATATGGAAAATAAAATGATGACGATATAGATATGGAAAATAAAATGATGACGATATAGATATGGAAAATAAAATGATGACGATATAGATATGGAAAATAAAATGATGACGATATAGATATGGAAAATAAAATGATGACGATATAGATATGGAAAATAAAATGATGACGATATAGATATGGAAAATAAAATGATGACGATATAGATTTGGAAAATAAAAAACATGGAAAATAAAATGATGACGATATAGATATGGAAAATAAAAAACATGGAAAATAAAATGATGACGATATAGATATGGAAAATAAAAAACATGGAAAATAAAATGATGACGATATAGATATGGAAAGTAAAAAACATGGAAAATAAAATGATGACGATATAGATATGGAAAATAAAATGATGACGATATAGATATGGAAAATAAAATGATGACGATATAGATATGGAAAATAAAATGATGACGATATAGATATGGAAAATAAAATGATGACGATATAGATATGGAAAATAAAATGATGACGATATAGATATGGAAAATAAAATGATGACGATATAGATATGGAAAATAAAATGATGACGATATAGATATGAAAAATAAAAAACATGGAAAATAAAATGATGATATAGATATGGAAAATAAAAAACATGGAAAATAAAATGATGACGATATAGATATGGAAAATAAAAAACATGGAAAATAAAATGATGACGATATAGATATGGAAAATAAAATGATGATATAGATATGGAAAATAAAAACATGGAAAATAAAATGATGACGATATAGATATGGAAAATAAAAAACATGGAAAATAAAATGATGACGATATAGATATGGAAAATAAAAAACATGGAAAATAAAATGATGACGATATAGATATGGAAAATAAAAAACATAGAAAATGAAATGATGACGATATAGATATGGAAAATAAAAAACATGGAAAATAAAATGATGACGATATAGATATGGAAAATAAAAAACATGGAAAATAAAATGATGACGATATAGATATGGAAAATAAAATGATGACGATATAGATATGGAAAATAAAAAACATGGAAAATAAAATGATGACGATATAGATATGGAAAATAAAAAACATGGAAAATAAAATGATGACGATATAGATATGGAAAATAAAAAACATGGAAAATAAAATGATGACGATATAGATATGGAAAATAAAATGATGACGATATAGATATGGAAAATAAAATGATGACGATATAGATATGGAAAATAAAATGATGACGATATAGATATGGAAAATAAAATGATGACGATATAGATATGGAAAATAAAATGATGACGATATAGATATGGAAAATTAAATGATGACGATATAGATATGGAAAATAAAAAACATGGAAAATAAAATGATGATATAGATATGGAAAATAAAAAACATGGAAAATAAAATGACGATATAGATATGGAAAATAAAAAAACATGGAAAATAAAATGATGACGATATAGATATGGAAAATAAAAAACATAGAAAATAAAATGATGATATAGATATGGAAAATAAAAAAACATGGAAAATAAAATGATGACGATATAGATATGGAAAATAAAAAAACATGGAAAATAAAATGATGACGATATAGATATGGAAAATAAAATGATGACGATATAGATATGGAAAATAAAAAAACATGGAAAATAAAATGATGACGATATAGATATGGAAAATAAAAAAACATGGAAAATAAAATGATGACGATATAGATATGGAAAATAAAATGATGACGATATAGATAAGGAAAATAAAATGATGACGATATAAATATGGAAAATAAAAAACATGGAAAATAAAATGATGACGATATAGATATGGAAAATAAAAAACATGGAAAATAAAATGATGACGATATAGATATGGAAAATAAAATGATGACGATATAGATATGGAAAATAAAATGATGACGATATACATATGGAAAATAAAATGATGACGATATAGATATGGAAAATAAAATGATGACGATATGGAAAATAAAATGATGACGATATAGATATGGAAAATAAAATGATGACGATATAGATATGGAAAATAAAATGATGACGATATAGATATGGAAAATAAAAAACATGGAAAATAAAATGATGACGATATAGATATGGAAAATGAAAACCATGGAAAATAAAATGATGACGATATAGATATGGAAAATAAAAAACATGGAAAATAAAATGATGACGATATAGATATGGAAAATAAAAAACATGGAAAATAAAATGATGACGATATAGATATGGAAAATAAAAAACATGGAAAATAAAATGATGACGATATAGATATGGAAAATAAAAAACATGGAAAATAAAATGATGACGATATAGATATGGAAAATAAAATGATGACGATATAGATATGGAAAATAAAAAAACATGGAAAATAAAATGATGACGATATAGATATGGAAAATAAAAAAACATGGAAAATAAAATGATGACGATATAGATATGGAAAATAAAAAAACATGGAAAATAAAATGATGACGATATAGATATGGAAAATAAAAAAACATGGAAAATAAAATGATGACGATATAGATATGGAAAATAAAAAAACATGGAAAATAAAATGATGACGATATAGATATGGAAAATAAAAAAACATGGAAAATAAAATGATGACGATATAGATATGGAAAATAAAAAAACATGGAAAATAAAATGATGACGATATAGATATGGAAAATAAAATGATGACGATATAGATATGGAAAATAAAAAACATGGAAAATAAAATGATGACGATATAGATATGGAAAATAAAAAACATGGAAAATAAAATGATGACGATATAGATATGGAAAATAAAAAACATGGAAAATAAAATGATGACGATATAGATATGGAAAATAAAAAAACATGGAAAATAAAATGATGACGATGTAGATATGGAAAATAAAAAAACATGGAAAATAAAATGATGACGATATAGATATGGAAAATAAAATGATGACGATATAGATATGGAAAATAAAATGATGACGATATAGACATGGAAAATAAAATGATGACGATATAGATATGGAAAATAAAATGATGACGATATAGATATGGAAAATTAAATGATGACGATATAGATATGGAAAATAAAAAACATGGAAAATAAAATGATGACGATATAGATATGGAAAATAAAATACATGGAAAATAAAATGATGACGATATGATATGGAAAATAAAAAAACATGGAAAATAAAATGATGACGATATAGATATGGAAAATAAAAAACATAGAAAATAAAATGATGATATAGATATGGAAAATAAAAAAACATGGAAAATAAAATGATGAAGATATAGATATGGAAAATAAAAAAACATGGAAAATAAAATGATGACGATATAGATATGGAAAATAAAATGACGATATAGATATGGAAAATAAAAAAACATGGAAAATAAAATGATGACGATATAGATATGGAAAATAAAAAAACATGGAAAATAAAATGATGACGATATAGATATGGAAAATAAAATGATGACGATATAGATATGGAAAATAAAATGATGACGATATAGATATGGAAAATAAAATGATGACGATATAGATATGGAAAATAAAATGATGACGATATAGATATGGAAAATAAAATGATGACGATATAGATATGGAAAATAAAATGATGACGATATAGATATGGAAAATAAAATGATGACGATATAGATATGGAAAATAAAATGATGACGATATAGATATGGAAAATAAAATGATGACGATATAGATATGGAAAATAAAATGATGACGATATAGATATGGAAAATAAAATGATGACGATATAGATATGGAAAATAAAATGATGACGATATAGATATGGAAAATAAAATGATGACGATATAGATATGGAAAACAAAATGATGACGATATAGATATGGAAAATAAAATGATGACGATATAGATATGGAAAATAAAATGATGACGATATAGATATGGAAAATAAAATGATGACGATATAGATATGGAAAATAAAATGATGACGATATACATATGGAAAATAAAATGATGACGATATACATATGGAAAATAAAATGACGATATACATATGGAAAATAAAATGATGACGATATACATATGGAAAATAAAATGATGACGATATACATATGGAAAATAAAATGATGACGATATACATATGGAAAATAAAATGATGACGATATACATATGGAAAATAAAATGATGACGATATAGATATGGAAAATAAAATGATGACGATATACATATGGAAAATAAAATGATGACGATATACATATGGAAAATAAAATGATGACGATATAGATATGGAAAATAAAATGATGACGATATACATATGGAAAATAAAATGATGACGATATACATATGGGAAATAAAATGATGACGATATACATATGGAAAATAAAATGATGACGATATAGATATGGAAAATAAAAAAACATGGAAAATAAAATGATGACGATATAGATATGGAAAATAAAAAAACATGGAAAATAAAATGATGACGATATAGATATGGAAAATAAAAAAACATGGAAAATAAAATGATGACGACATAGATATGGAAAATAAAAAAACATGGAAAATAAAATGATTACGATATAGATATGGAAAATAAAAAAACATGGAAAATAAAATGATGACGATATAGATATGGAAAATAAAAAAACATGGAAAATAAAATGATGACGATATAGATATGGAAAATAAAATGATGACGATATAGGTATGGAAAATAAAATGATGACGATATAGATATGGAAAATAAAATGATGACGATATAGATATGGAAAATAAAAAAACATGGAAAATAAAATGATGACGATATAGATATGGAAAATAAAATGATGACGATCTAGATATGGAAAATAAAAAAACATGGAAAATAAAATGATGACGATATAGACATGGAAAATAAAAAAACATGGAAAATAAAATGATGACGATATAGACATGGAAAATAAAATGATGACGATATAGATATGGAAAATAAAATGATGACGATATAGATATGGAAAATAAAAAAACATGGAAAATAAAATGATGACGATATAGATATGGAAAATAAAAAAACATGGAAAATAAAATGATGACGATATAGATATGGAAAATAAAAAAACATGGAAAATAAAATGATGACGATATAGATATGGAAAATAAAAAAACATGGAAAATAAAATGATGACGATATAGATATGGAAAATAAAATGATGACGATATAGATATGGAAAATAAAAAAACATGGAAAATAAAATGATGACGATATAGATATGGAAAATAAAATGATGACGATATAGATATGGAAAATAAAAAAACATGGAAAATAAAATGATGACGATATAGATATGGAAAATAAAAAAACATGGAAAATAAAATGATGACGATATAGATATGGAAAATAAAAAAACATGGAAAATAAAATGATGACGATATAGATATGGAAAATAAAAAAACATGGAAAATAAAATGATGACGATATAGATATGGAAAATAAAATGATGACGATATACATATGGAAAATAAAATGATGACGATATACATATGGAAAATAAAAAACATGGAAAATAAAATGATGATATAGATATGGAAAATAAAAAACATGGAAAATAAAATGATGACGATATAGATATGGAAAATAAAAAACATGGAAAATAAAATGATGACGATATAGATATGGAAAATAAAAAACATGGAAAATAAAATGATGACGATATAGATATGGAAAATAAAAAACATGGAAAATAAAATGATGACGATATAGATATGGAAAATAAAATGATGACGATATAGATATGGAAAATAAAAAACATGGAAAATAAAATGATGACGATATAGATATGGAAAATAAAAAACATGGAAAATAAAATGATGACGATATAGATATGGAAAATAAAAAACATGGAAAATAAAATGATGACGATATAGATATGGAAAATAAAATGATGACGATATAGATATGGAAAATAAAATGATGACGATATACATATGGAAAATAAAATGATGACGATATAGATATGGAAAATAAAATGATATAGATATGGAAAATAAAATGATGACGATATAGATATGGAAAATAAAATGATGACGATATAGATATGGAAAATAAAATGATGACGATATAGATATGGAAAATAAAAAACATGGAAAATAAAATGATGACGATATAGATATGGAAAATAAAAACCATGGAAAATAAAATGATGACGATATAGATATGGAAAATAAAAAACATGGAAAATAAAATGATGACGATATAGATATGGAAAATAAAAAACATGGAAAATAAAATGATGACGATATAGATATGGAAAATAAAAAACATGGAAAATAAAATGATGACGATATAGATATGGAAAATAAAAAACATGGAAAATAAAATGATGACGATATAGATATGGAAAATAAAATGATGACGATATAGATATGGAAAATAAAATGATGACGATATAGATATGGAAAATAAAATGATGATATAGATATGGAAAATAAAATGATGACGATATAGATATGGAAAATAAAATGATGACGATATAGATATGGAAAATAAAATGATGACGATATAGATATGGAAAATAAAATGATGACGATATAGATATGGAAAATAAAAAACATGGAAAATAAAATGATGACGATATAGATATGGAAAATAAAAAACATGAAAAATAAAATGATGACGATATAGATATGGAAAATAAAAAACATGGAAAATAAAATGATGACGATATAGATATGGAAAATAAAAAACATGGAAAATAAAATGATGACGATATAGATATGGAAAATAAAAAACATGGAAAATAAAATGATGACGATATAGATATGGAAAATAAAAAACATGGAAAATAAAATGATGATATAGATATGGAAAATAAAAAACTTGGAAAATAAAATGATGACGATATAGATATGGAAAATAAAAAACATGGAAAATAAAATGAGGACGATATAGATATGGAAAATAAAAAACATGGAAAATAAAATGATGACGATATAGATATGGAAAATAGAAAACATGGAAAATAAAATGATGACGATATAGATATGGAAAATAAAAAACATGGAAAATAAAATGATGACGATATAGATATGGAAAATAAAAAACATGGAAAATAAAATGATGACGATATAGATATGGAAAATAAAATGATGACGATATAGATATGGAAAATAAAATGATGACGATATAGATATGGAAAATAAAATGATGACGATATAGATATGGAAAATAAAATGATGACGATATAGATATGGAAAATAAAATGATGACGATATAGATATGGAAAATAAAATGATGACGATATAGATATGGAAAATAAAAAACATGGAAAATAAAATGATGACGATATAGATATGGAAAATAAAAAACATGGAAAATACAATGATGACGATATAGATATGGAAAATAAAAAACATGGAAAATAAAATGATGACGATATAGATATGGAAAATAAAAAACATGGAAAATAAAATGATGACGATATAGATATGGAAAATAAAAAACATGGAAAATAAAATGATGACGATATAGATATGGAAAATAAAAAACATGGAAAATAAAATGATGACGGTATAGATATGGAAAATAAAATGATGACGATATAGATATGGAAAATAAAATGATGACGATATAGATATGGAAAATAAAATGATGACGATATAGATATGGAAAATAAAATGATGACGATATAGATATGGAAAATAAAATGATGACGATATAGATATGGAAAATAAAATGATGACGATATAGATATGGAAAATAAAATGATGACGATATAGATATGGAAAATAAAATGATGACGATATAGATATGGAAAATAAAATGATGACGATATAGATATGGAAAATAAAAAACATGGAAAATAAAATGATGACGATATAGATATGGAAAATAAAAAACATGGAAAATAAAATGATGACGATATAGATATGGAAAATAAAAAACATGGAAAATAAAATGATGACGATATAGATATGGAAAATAAAAAACATGGAAAATAAAATGATGACGATATAGATATGGAAAATAAAAAACATGGAAAATAAAATGATGACGATATAGATATGGAAAATAAAAAACATGGAAAATAAAATGATGACGATATAGATATGGAAAATAAAAAAAATGGAAAATAAAATGATGACGATATAGATATGGAAAATAAAAAACATGGAAAATAAAATGATGACGATATAGATATGGAAAATAAAAAACATGGAAAATAAAATGATGACGATATAGATATGGAAAATAAAAAACATGGAAAATAAAATGATGACGATATAGATATGGAAAATAAAAAACATGGAAAATAAAATGATGATATAGATATGGAAAATAAAAAACATGGAAAATAAAATGATGACGATATAGATATGGAAAATAAAAAACATGGAAAATAAAATGATGACGATATAGATATGGAAAATAAAATGATGACGATATAGATATGGAAAATAAAATGATGACGATATAGATATGGAAAATAAAATGATGACGATATAGATATGGAAAATAAAATGATGACGATATAGATATGGAAAATAAAATGATGACGATATAGATATGGAAAATAAAATGATGACGATATAGATATGGAAAATAAAATGATGACGGTATAGATATGGAAAATAAAATGATGACGATATAGATATGGAAAATAAAATGATGACGATATAGATTTGGAAAATAAAAAACATGGAAAATAAAATGATGACGATATAGATATGGAAAATAAAAAACATGGAAAATAAAATGATGACGATATAGATATGGAAAATAAAAAACATGGAAAATAAAATGATGACGATATAGATATGGAAAGTAAAAAACATGGAAAATAAAATGATGACGATATAGATATGGAAAATAAAATGATGACGATATAGATATGGAAAATAAAATGATGACGATATAGATATGGAAAATAAAATGATGACGATATAGATATGGAAAATAAAATGATGACGATATAGATATGGAAAATAAAATGATGACGATATAGATATGGAAAATAAAATGATGACGATATAGATATGGAAAATAAAATGATGACGATATAGATATGAAAAATAAAAAACATGGAAAATAAAATGATGATATAGATATGGAAAATAAAAAACATGGAAAATAAAATGATGACGATATAGATATGGAAAATAAAAAACATGGAAAATAAAATGATGACGATATAGATATGGAAAATAAAATGATGATATAGATATGGAAAATAAAAACATGGAAAATAAAATGATGACGATATAGATATGGAAAATAAAAAACATGGAAAATAAAATGATGACGATATAGATATGGAAAATAAAAAACATGGAAAATAAAATGATGACGATATAGATATGGAAAATAAAAAACATAGAAAATGAAATGATGACGATATAGATATGGAAAATAAAAAACATGGAAAATAAAATGATGACGATATAGATATGGAAAATAAAAAACATGGAAAATAAAATGATGACGATATAGATATGGAAAATAAAATGATGACGATATAGATATGGAAAATAAAAAACATGGAAAATAAAATGATGACGATATAGATATGGAAAATAAAAAACATGGAAAATAAAATGATGACGATATAGATATGGAAAATAAAAAACATGGAAAATAAAATGATGACGATATAGATATGGAAAATAAAATGATGACGATATAGATATGGAAAATAAAATGATGACGATATAGATATGGAAAATAAAATGATGACGATATAGATATGGAAAATAAAATGATGACGATATAGATATGGAAAATAAAATGATGACGATATAGATATGGAAAATTAAATGATGACGATATAGATATGGAAAATAAAAAACATGGAAAATAAAATGATGACGATATAGATATGGAAAATAAAAAACATGGAAAATAAAATGACGATATAGATATGGAAAATAAAAAAACATGGAAAATAAAATGATGACGATATAGATATGGAAAATAAAAAACATAGAAAATAAAATGATATAGATATGGAAAATAAAAAAACATGGAAAATAAAATGATGACGATATAGATATGGAAAATAAAAAAACATGGAAAATAAAATGATGACGATATAGATATGGAAAATAAAATGATGACGATATAGATATGGAAAATAAAAAAACATGGAAAATAAAATGATGACGATATAGATATGGAAAATAAAAAAACATGGAAAATAAAATGATGACGATATAGATATGGAAAATAAAATGATGACGATATAGATAAGGAAAATAAAATGATGACGATATAGATATGGAAAATAAAATGATGACGATATAGATATGGAAAATAAAATGATGACGATATAGATATGGAAAATAAAATGATGACGATATAGATATGGAAAATAAAATGATGACGATATAGATATGGAAAATAAAATGATGACGATATAGATATGGAAAATAAAATGATGACGATATAGATATGGAAAATAAAATGATGACGATATAGATATGGAAAATAAAATGATGACGATATAGATATGGAAAATAAAATGATGACGATATAGATATGGAAAATAAAATGATGACGATATAGATATGGAAAATAAAATGATGACGATATAGATATGGAAAATAAAATGATGACGATATAGATATGGAAAATAAAATGATGACGATATAGATATGGAAAATAAAATGATGACGATATAGATATGGAAAATAAAATGATGACGATATAGATATGGAAAATAAAATGATGACGATATACATATGGAAAATAAAATGATGACGATATACATATGGAAAATAAAATGATGACGATATACATATGGAAAATAAAATGATGACGATATACATATGGAAAATAAAATGATGACGATATACATATGGAAAATAAAATTATGACGATATACATATGGAAAATAAAATGATGACGATATACATATGGAAAATAAAATGATGACGATATACATATGGAAAATAAAATGATGACGATATACATATGGAAAATAAAATGATGACGATATACATATGGAAAATAAAATGATGACGATATACATATGGAAAATAAAATGATGACGATATACATATGGAAAATAAAATGATGACGATATACATATGGAAAATAAAATGATGACGATATACATATGGAAAATAAAATGATGACGATATACATATGGAAAATAAAATGATGACGATATACATATGGAAAATAAAATGATGACGATATACATATGGAAAATAAAATGATGACGATATACATATGGAAAATAAAATGATGACGATATACATATGGAAAATAAAATGATGACGATATAGATATGGAAAATAAAAAACATGGAAAATAAAATGATGATATAGATATGGAAAATAAAAAACATGGAAAATAAAATGATGACGATATAGATATTGAAAATAAAAAACATGGAAAATAAAATGATGACGATATAGATATGGAAAATAAAAAACATGGAAAATAAAATGATGACGATATAGATATGGAAAATAAAAAACATGGAAAATAAAATGATGACGATATAGATATGGAAAATAAAAAACATGGAAAATGAAATGATGACGATATAGATATGGAAAATAAAAAACATGGAAAATAAAATGATGACGATATAGATATGGAAAATAAAAAACATGGAAAATAAAATGATGACGATATAGATGTGGAAAATAAAAAACATGGAAAATAAAATGATGACGATATACATATGGAAAATAAAAAACATGGAAAATAAAATGATGACGATATACATATGGAAAATAAAAAACATGGAAAATAAAATGATGACGATATACATATGGAAAATAAAATGATGACGATATACATATGGAAAATAAAAAACATGGAAAATAAAATGATGACGATATACATATGGAAAATAAAAAACATGGAAAATAAAATGATGACGATATACATATGGAAAATAAAATGATGACGATATACATATGGAAAATAAAAAACATGGAAAATAAAATGATGACGATATAGATATGGAAAATAAAATGATGACGATATAGATATGGAAAATAAAATGATGACGATATAGATATGGAAAATAAAATGATGACGATATAGATATGGAAAATAAAATGATGACGATATAGATATGGAAAATAAAATGACGATATAGATATGGAAAATAAAATGATGACGATATAGATATGGAAAATAAAATGATGACGATATAGATATGGAAAATAAAATGACGATATAGATATGGAAAATAAAATGATGACGATATAGATATGGAAAATAAAATGATGACGATATAGATATGGAAAATAAAATGATGACGATAGAGATATAGAAAATAAAATGATGACGATATAGATATGGAAAATAAAATGATGACGATATAGATATGGAAAATAAAATGATGACGATATAGATATGGAAAATAAAAAACATGGAAAATAAAATGATGACGATATAGATATGGAAAATAAAAAACATGGAAAATAAAATGATGACGATATAGATATGGAAAATAAAAAACATGGAAAATAAAATGATGACGATATAGATATGGAAAATAAAATGATGACGATATAGATATGGAAAATAAAATGATGACGATATAGATATGGAAAATAAAATGATGACGATATAGATATGGAAAATAAAATGATGATATAGATATGGAAAATAAAATGATGATATAGATATGGAAAATAAAATGATGACGATATAGATATGGAAAATAAAATGATGACGATATAGATATGGAAAATAAAATGATGACGATATAGATATGGAAAATAAAATGATGACGATATAGATATGGAAAATAAAATGATGACGATATAGATATGGAAAATAAAATGATGACGATATAGATATGGAAAATAAAATGATGACGATATAGATATGGAAAATAAAATGATGACGATATAGATATGGAAAATAAAATGATGACGATATAGATATGGAAAATAAAATGATGACGATATAGATATGGAAAATAAAATGATGACGATATAGATATGGAAAATAAAATGATGACGATATAGATATGGAAAATAAAATGATGACGATATAGATATGGAAAATAAAATGATGACGATATAGATATGGAAAATAAAATGATGACGATATAGATATGGAAAATAAAATGATGACGATATAGATATGGAAAATAAAATGATGACGATATACATATGGAAAATAAAATGATGACGATATACATATGGAAAATAAAATGATGACGATATACATATGGAAAATAAAATGATGACGATATACATATGGAAAATAAAAAACATGGAAAATAAAATGATGACGATATACATATGGAAAATAAAAAACATGGAAAATAAAATGATGACGATATACATATGGAAAATAAAAAACATGGAAAATAAAATGATGACGATATACATATGGAAAATAAAATGATGACGATATACATATGGAAAATAAAATGATGACGATATACATATGGAAAATAAAATGATGACGATATACATATGGAAAATAAAAAACATGGAAAATAAAATGATGACGATATACATATGGAAAATAAAAAACATGGAAAATAAAATGATGACGATATACATATGGAAAATAAAAAACATGGAAAATAAAATGATGACGATATACATATGGAAAATAAAAAACATGGAAAATAAAATGATGACGATATACATATGGAAAATAAAAAACATGGAAAATAAAATGATGACGATATAGATATGGAAAATAAAATGATGACGATATAGATATGGAAAATAAAATGATGACGATATAGATATGGAAAATAAAATGATGACGATATAGATATGGAAAATAAAATGATGACGATATAGATATGGAAAATAAAATGATGACGTTATAGATATGGAAAATAAAATGATGACGATATAGATATGGAAAATAAAATGATGACGATATAGATATGGAAAATAAAATGATGACGATATAGATATGGAAAATAAAATGATGACGATATAGATATAGAAAATAAAATGATGACGATATAGATATGGAAAATAAAATGATGACGATATAGATATGGAAAATAAAATGATGACGATATAGATATAGAAAATAAAAACAGGAACTAGAATGGAAAGCAGAAAGTGCTGCCCTGCCTTTCTGTCCATGTGATCAGTGAGTGGCCTTACATCGATGGCGAGGCAAATTCAGGTTACAAAACAGAATTAACCTAGAATGCACATAGAAAAAGAGCTAAAAAACATAAAAGGGGATCGCCGGCATCCATTGACGAATGATCGGCAAGAACATTTAATTCCACGCCATAGAAATACATGTTCTAAATAGAATGCTTCTCTCTTCCGCTTGAGATATATTTGCCGCAGATTTAAGTCAGTCAGCCGCACAAAGCTAAGTTGATGCCATTTTCTTTCTTTCCTTCTCTCCCACATGCCATCGTTGGATGGTGCCCGCCTGGCTCTGGTGGTCTTCCCGCGCACCACATCCCTGAAATGCAGGAGTTGGTGATCACAAGCTTCGTGGCAGGTGCTACAGACAATTTGGTGGTAAGTGGCCCCTTAATTTACCGGTAAGCTATCATATGAGGCAGCAAGACACCGCCTCATCAAATGGAATTAGGTTTCCATACTTAATTACCTAAAAACAACACAAACGTAGGATATGATGCATCCAGCAGATGGTTTTTTCCGATTTAAACCTGGCGCGCACCCTTCCAGCTACGCCTCAAAAATGTTTTCCCTGCTGTGTTTAGTTTATTAGTTAGTTTAAGCCTCCCTATCCTCAACAAATGAGATCTAAAGAGAGGAAGGAAGAAGGCACCATTTAGTATGGAGTTAAGGAAACGGGGAATCTATGCAGAAAAGGCAGAGAAACAGTAAGATGAGAAAGAAGTTCATGAAACAAGATCAAAGTGGAAGAGGAAAGTAGTAGGTGATGAAGAACAGGACAGCAGTGAACCGAAAAAAGGTGGTCCTTAACATAGCAAAAACATTTCATTTCAACAAAAATGAAGGCCTACCTAACTCTCAGCTCGGGCCCTCACATTTTTCCCCTGGGAGCGCTAATTCCCATAGATACAATAGTTGTATCCCCCTGAGGGGTTTCCCTGCTGTGTCACTTCCGAGTGGCAGTTTTTTTTTTGGCGATGAACCCAACACTGCACAGCAAAGGTCCGCAGACGGCAGATATCAACCAGCATTTGTCCCTCCTCTCCCCCAAAGTAGAATTATTCCCTTCCAATGAATCGTGGGCCAGCACTGCAAGTGTACACTGTTCCCACACGTGCGCGCGCCCACAACTACACTATGGATCTAGTCAAATACCTACACACAGGAAACTACGTTTACACCAATACTCCTAGGTAGACTTGCTTCACGGTCTCGTAGATGAAGTGCAACTTCATTACACATCGCCGATTACGGAAATTCTTCGCAAAGGAAGTACAGGTGTTGCCAATGATTATTGGAAGAATGAGTCCCTCTATTTTCCCCTTAAACTTGCTTGCATTAGAATTTAACATCTGCTCTTGCATTACACACTATTTATAAGGAGGTAAGAAACCGGGGATTCGATTATTAGTTAGCTTAAGCCTCCCTATCCGCAACAAATGCGATCAAAAGAGAGGAAGGAAGAAGGCACCCTTTAGTATGGAGTTAAGCAACGCGGAATCTATGCAGAAAGGGCATAGAAACAGTAAATTGAGAAAGAAGTTCATGACATAATATCCGAGTTGAAGAAGTAGTAGGTGCTGCCAAACAGGACAGCAGCGAACCGAAAAGACACATGTGTTGTACTGCACATTGACACAACAAAGAAACTAGCGCTCTCCTGCACAAATATAATGGGCCGTAATGTCACAATTGTACAGCACATTGTAATATTAGGGCGTCTATTGTATAAATGGATGAAATTATGTGTAAATTACCTTCAACTATGAGATTATAAAGTGTCGTGAAATAGGATATAGCAAGCATGACAGATAAAGGAATTTTGAGTTACTTCACGCCTCCTTAACTCCAACAAAGGCATGACCAAGAGAAAAAAGCACCACGTATCCTGGACTTAGTATGGCACGAGATCCTAGAGCAAAGAGGAAGCATATTAGGCAGCAAGTTCATGAAACAACACCGAAGTTACATTACCATCTACACATTACACACGCAATACAGAAATCTATTGCACTTCAAAAAAAAAAAGGATGACCTACCTAAATTTCAGCTCGGAACCACACATCTTCCCCCTGTTAGCTCCAATTCCCATACATACAATGATTGCATCTCCCCTCAGGGATAAAAGCTCAAGAAGAAAGTAGCAAGTGCTGACAAAGAGGCAGTAATCGAATGATAAAAAGCTGGTCCATCATAGAACAGCCAAGTAAAAGTTCAAATGAAGTATTCTAGATTGAATTGAGTCGTACGAGTGGAATGAAGATGCCCTAGGAGTTACTGAACTCAGTCGGGCATACAAGTGGTCATATCTCAGCCTTTACTTCGTGGTATGTAGTTCGGAGTAATAATTGCAACCATTTGTGCTCAATAGATTTGGAAATTATCAAATATATATTACTTCAGAAGCTGAAATTTCAGAATGCGCACTGCCAGAGCATATTTCGATCACAAAAAATAACTTTGCCTAACTGAATTGCCGATGAAAGTCATCACTGACATCCTTAAATACCTCCTTCACGACTACAATTACGAAAATAGTCTAATCAAATTTGCCCATGCAAAAAATTTTGAACATTTATCCCAACAAACACTAAAAATGTATCCCATTGAAAAAATACACATTTACCTCATCAAGAAAAACTCAATAGTTATCCCAACGGAAAAGAACTACAAATTCATCCCTACCAAAAGAAATGCAAGTTTATTCCAACAAAAATTTGAAAACATTTCCTTTCACAAAAAACCGTCACCCTACTCCCAAAATAACTGTAAACTTTCCAAAAATTTCACAGCCTACTCTTTTAACACACTGAGATCACATCTTCATAGAGCCTACACAACCTTTGCAATTAGAACCTAAACACATACCCTTGTAATCCCTACAAATCTATTCTTATAAAACCTAAAAGTCAGTATTAACTGTTCTAAAAAATCTCATATTGATAAACTCTGAAATCATATATAAACTCCGAAATTAAATAATTACATCATATATAAAAAATAATTAAATCATATATAAACTCCATATTTAAACTCCGAAGTTAAAGTCCTAAAAATGTAAGAAAACTAAAAATTCATAAACCGAAAAACCTTTATTCTGAAAATCTGCATCAAACCTTTTACAACCTTATAACCTATCTTAAAACGTCAAAACCTATATTAACTAAAAAATTAAAAATGCATTTCACAAAGTCTGAAAACCTTTATTTTTGACTCCCATAGAAGATATCCTTACGTGTGTCTGCTGCGGGGAGCTGCGGTGCTGGGGCGGGGCCGGGGGTCGCGGGGCCGGGGGTGGGGGTGGGGATGGCGGGGCTGGGGGGCTGGGAATCTGTTAGTCAACTTGGCCACTTGCGCTCTCCTGCACAGATGTTGTGGGGCGTAATTTGTTGTACTGCGCATTGTAATGTTGGGGCATCCAGTGCTTTCGTTGGACAGGATTAGATTAGATTATTAATTAGTTTAAGCCTCCCTATCCGCAACAAAGGCGATCCAAAGAGAGGAAGGAAGAGGCACCATTTAGTATGGAGTTAGGGGAACGGGGAATCTATGCAGAGAGGGCATAGAAACAGTAGAATGAGAATGAAATTCACGAAACAAGATTAAAGTTGAGGAAGAAAGTAGTAGGTGCTGAAAAAACGGGACAGCAGTGAACCGAAAATAGATGGTTCTTAATATAACAAAAGCATTTTATTTCAATAAAAAGAAGGCCTACCTAACTCTTAGCTCTGGCCCTTGCATTGTCCCCCTGAGAGCGCTGATTCCCATAGATACAATATTTGTATCCCCCTGAGGGGTAATTGACCAGGATTGCGTTTTATAAATTTTAATTATTTAACAATCTATTAATAAATATAATATGGCAAGCCGAATAGAAGAATTTGAATTTGTTTGTTTAAACTGTTCTGACCACAACTAAAGTGTTGCCAAGAGAGAGATGACGGCACCATTCGGTAAACAGGTAAGAGAACGGGGAATCTATTCAGTTAATTAAGAGAACGAATGGGTCTATAAGAACATGGAAAGCTTTCTCTTACGATATTTTTTGACTTTTTCAATCAATGTCTCCGAATTCAATGAAAATCTTTGACAACTTCAATATTCTGTTGTATATCAGAAAAACAATTATTTTACTGGAAAATTTTATAAACATCTCCTAAATCCTGTATGAAAATCGGTCTATGTTTTCAAGTTACATTTTGTGTCTTTCCTTGGGCGAATCGCGCTGAGTATGACTTCATAACTTCTTTTTCCCATTCTTAAGTCATTCCTTGTGAGAAATCAGAGATAATCAAACATTTTTATTTCCTGAAACTTTTGGCAAAAAACGTAAGGGCAAGAACATGTAATTCCACGCTATAGAAATACAGGTTCTAAATAGAATGCTGCTTTTTTCCTCTTGAGGTATATTTACTGCATTTCTAAGTCAGCCGGCCGCACAAAGTTTATGCCATTTCTTTCTTTCTCTCCCACACGCCGTCGTTGGGTGATGCCCGCCTGGCTCTGGTGGTCTTCTCTCGCTCCACATCCCTCAGTTGCAAGACACCTCATCAGCAGAAAACTAGAATGGAAAAATCGACAATATACTCGTGTTTATGTGTACATATAAACAGGGAAAAGCAGAAAACTAGAAGTGATGGTGATGAACGTCTTTCACGTCGTGTTCGAACTTCGAACACACGAGGATGCTGCAAAGGAAATAAAGTATATAAGCAATGCTAAAGAGCCGGAAGAAATCAATGGTTGTGGGCAACACCCGTTGTTTTTCAGACATTTTAACAGCGTCTTCGGGGATACTTCGGGGACTAATTTATACTCCTACGATTTTTTTACTTTTTCAATCAATGTCTCCAAAATCAATGAAACTCTCTGGCAACTTCAATATTCAGTTGTACATCAGGAAAACTAGAATGACCCGAAATTCTTATAAACATCTCATAAATCCCTATACCCTTGTGATATATTGGACTTTTTCAGCCATTGTATCCAAAATCAACGAAATTTTTTGACAACTTAAATACTCTGTTGTACATAACGAAAAACTACTTCTTTGACTAGAGATTATAAACATCTCCTAAATCCCTTATGAAAACTCGGTCCTTATTTTCAAGTTGAATTCCGGACCTTTTCTTGGGCGAATCGCGCTAAGAATGACTGTATAATCTCGTTTTTTCCATTCTCAAGTCATTCATAGTGAGGAATCAAAGATATATATTATTATAAAGATATTATTTTTGGCAAAAACGGTAGGGTACAAAACGTAAGGGTACTCGTAGTCAAATTTTTGGTGCTAAGAATACATAATATTTGCACTAGAATACGATAAAACTCAAATGTATGTTGCAAAATGTCCAAAATAATATCACAAGGGAGTACCCCTACGGTTTTTCACAGAAACTTGACTTCGTAATATAATAAAAAACTGCCAGTCCTGTTCTAAGGAACCCATTTTAATTATTGAATGCTTAAAATACAGTATTTGCACTAGAATATAAAACTCACATTTTTGGTGCAAAATGTATCTGAAATATAACAGAAGGGGTTACCCATACGATTTTTCACTGAAAATTAACCTCGTGATATTGTCATAAAACCCTGTCTGTGCTGCTCATTTTGATTATTGAACGCTGAAAATGCCCTCTATTTGCACTAGAATATGATAAAACTCGAATGTTTGGCGCAAAATATCCCTGAAAAATATCATAAGGGGTACCCGTACGATTTTCATAGAAACTGACTTCGTAATTTAGTCAAAAAACGTGTCAGTCTTGTTCTAACGAACTCATTTTGATTATTGAATGCTAAAGATGCACTCTATTTGCACTAGAATAACATAAAAACTGAAATTTTTTATTCAAAAAATTCCTGAAAAACATAATGCAAGAATGATATCCTTTACGATTTTTTTCGTAAAAAACATTAAATAAAAAATCCTTCCATTTTGTTTCAGAGAACATAAATTGAGCAGCGCGGAACTGAGAAGCCCAGACAACCAATAATTACAATCAAACTTGACTAATATCAAGTGAAACGAGACGTTTGAAACAGAAATGTTCAATGTCGGGTTGGATGCAGACAGGCTTTCGAAACTATCCAACCGAACAACTTATGCAAGAATGGGACTACCCCGCACATGATGCATATATTTTTAGAGCACATGCAAAGTTTCGTTCAATTCTGAAGCATCAAATAAAAACACGAAAAAATTTCAAATTTACTGTATTATATCTCAAAATTTCACCTTACGATTTAATTCTATGATACACCATCATTTATGCATATTTTAGTGAACATATCAACTAAAGTTATCGGAAACCAAATACAATGAAATTTTTAAATGGAATTTTGAGAAAAAATCGTAGAGGTATACCCTTATGAAATGGAGGAAAATTTTTGCGGTTTTAGTTGACGCTTCAAAATAGAACGAAACTCTGCATGTACGCTTAGAGTATATATCATGCTTGGAGCAAACCCCCTCTTGACTAATTTATTTATTGGTTAAGTTTAACGACATCTAAGGGCTATCCCGAGAATGAATATTTTGTTTCAAACATCGCGTTTCACTTGTAAATATGTGCGTATCCACCCACGATGTGAATTAAAAATTTTCCGTGTTTTTAGTTGATGCTTCAAAATTGAATGATATTATTTTTCAAGTTATTTAAGGTATTTTTGTCCCGGGTATGCGCGCGTTTCATGAACTCCTAAAGTATGACCCTCCTTCCCCACGTACACATGAAAATGTGCGTATGTGTAATATACGTCTCTTCAGGAAGATATGGGTAATTGTTTTCTGTTTCAGGTTCAAGCAAGGTTAAATATAACTATTGAAAGCCTGTGCCAATGATTGTTTAGCAGTGTACGTCGCTTTACAAGGAACTGTAGGTTCCATGTACGAGGTGGGTTCCCACACTCGATATCCTGCGCATCGAAATTTGAAGTCCAATCGAAAGCTGAATTACGGATTTTCTTAGAAATTTCTTCATCCTCGTTTAAACTACTCTGTAACAACAATGTTTGACTATAGATGCGACGTACGTTCTTAGTGCTGTCTATGCTGTAATGAAACGTCTTTTGAGAACTGAGAATCCAATTCCAAGTTTATGTTTATTAGTTAGTTTAAGCCTCCCTATCCTCAACAAATGAGATGTAAAGAGAGGAAGGAAGAAGGCACCATTTAGTATGGAGCTAAGGGAACGTGGAATCTATGCAGAAAGGGCACAGAAACAGAAAGCTAAGAAAGAAGTTCATGAAACAAGAAAAAGTTGAAGAAGAAAGTAGTAGGTGCTGAAAAACAGGACAGCAGTGAACCGAAAAAAGATGGTCCGTAACACAACAAAAACCTATTCTATTTTAACAAAAAGAAAGCCTGCCTAACCTTTAGCTCGGGCCCTCACATTGTCCCCCTGGGAGCGCTAATTCCCATAGATACAATAGTTGTATCCCCCTGAGGGGGAATCCAATTCCAAAGGGCTGCTTATTTTAATTATGTTTGTTCCAAAAAGGAGGGATAAGCACGTTTCAGAGATCACAATAATTGAAGTAGGAAAAAATTATTAGTGACACATAAGTGGCTAGAATGCGGGCTGAAACATATTCGCCGAACGTCAAAAAATAAAGTAATTCAAGCCTTAAAATAACTTTTTCGTAATTAGAACAAGTATTAAGCCCAACAGTTTCAGCACCTGTTGATCTAACACACGAGGATGCTGCAAAGGAAATAAAGTATACAAGCAACGCTAAAGAGCCGGAAGAAATCAATGGTTGTGGGAAACACCCGTTGTTTTTCGGACATCTTAACAGCGTCTTCGGGGATACTTTCACCAATAAAGTGTGAGAATGCGGCGAGATAAGAACTCCAAGATTCGTCCAATAAGGAAGGCCGAACAGTAATTAGTTCCTAGTAGGTGTATTCTACATGTGTGCCGCCCCCTAAAATTCTCTGATTAGCTCCGAAGTGCATTGTGTGAGTCTTAGCAATTACGCCATGGAAGAAAATCGTGAAAGACGATTGCAAAGATTGTCACGATTCGACGTCGGTAACGATTCGGTTACGTCAATCGTGTTCAATGAAAATAGTGAAAGTTCTGACAGCAGGAAAAGGATTTCTCGGTAAAAGTTTAGGAGGAGATTTTTACTGCAGATAAACGGAGATAAAACGAAAACAATACTGTTGACTGCACTGTTCATAAAATTCAGTGGATGAGGCTTGGAAAAACTCAGTCAGTCACTTCGTTTGTGTTTAGCTTCTGCTAATTAAAATATTCTTGGTAGTTTCGAGTACATGGAAAGATAAAGTAAAGCCTAATCATAATTGCATATAGGCACGTTTAGCTCAATTAAAAAAACGTTTAAAATCACTCTTCCACGTTTCAAAAAATGAAAATTTCTTGCAAGTCGCAGTTGCTTGACAACTAGTCAGAAATTGCATTGTTCAAGACCAAGGTTATTAAGGAAAAAACTAAATATGAGAGTAATTTTCAAGTAGCTATCATTATTTTAATGACTCAAACTTTGAAATTCTGATACTTTTTCTATTTTTACTCTATTTTGTACGTAGACCATTATAGTGGAAAGTGAGGACACTCGTATTTAGAACACAATAACGGTATGGATGTTATAAGCAGCAAAATATAGGTGTTTCATTTTTCTTTATTCTAAACTCAAGCGCAAATGATTTAGGCCACATTTATTAAAATGATGATCAAGGGTGAGCACAAGACCTATTTTCTATTTATTCATTTCACTAAAAAACAAACATTTTACACTGCGCCAGAAAAATAATAAAAGTATTTGAAGTTTTTTATATTCACTTTGTGGATTTTAACAAGATAAAACAGAATGTAAAACAGATATATCAACAAGCTTTACCTAACTAACCACAATAGAATAATTCTTTATCATTTGGATCATTAGGCATAAACTGTAAAAAAAAGTGAAATCTATGCTCAAGGAGTGTTCCCACACTGCATATCCTGTGCATAGAGACAACAAGCTAGGGATGAAGATTATGAAAAGACACACACGGAAGACTTGGTGAAGGATGAGCAAGAAAAGACAAAGCGAAGGAAATTCGAAAACTGCAAGAAGCAGAGTAGGCCCGAAAGATAGAAGTCCCGAAGACCTATGTCTATAGCTCAAGTAACCGTGCAATAACTCTTCTTACGTGACTGTGAAATGAAATTGCAATTTATGACAGGGTAGAAAGTTTCTTCTCGCTCCGTAACTGTTACATCAATGAACAGGGAGTCAAATTCGATTATTGAAAGATTAAATTATAGATTAGATTATAAGTTAGTTTAAGCCTCCTTAACCGCTACAAAAATAGAGCATATCGAAGAGAGGAAGGAGGAAAGCACCATTTAGTATGGAGATAAGAAAATGAGGAGTCTATGCTGAAGGGGCATAGAAACAGTAAGATGAGAAAGAAGTTCATGAAATACGATAAAAGTTGAAGAAGAATGTGAGAGGTGCTGAAAAACAGGACAGCAGTGAACCGAAAAAAGGTGGTCCTTAACATAACAAAAAAAAACTTTTATTTCAACAAAAAGGAAGGCCTACCTAACTCTCAGCTCGGGCCCTCACATGGTTCCCCTGGGAGCGCTAATTCCCATAGATACAATAGTTGTATCCCCCTGAGGGGTCGATTATTGAAAGAAATTGAAGCATCCCTAAAATAGTGAAATTTAGAAACATGAAGTTTCCATATCTTAGAAACATGCAGTTTTCAGATCTTTGAACAATTATTCAGTTTATAACGCATTTCTTATGCTACGATGCCTGGTGACAAACGGTGCCAATTGACGAAAGTCTCTCAAGATTTTTGAGCGTATTTAAGGTATTTTAAATCGAGTGGCATTAAAAAATCAAAATGTCGAGTGAGAGTACAGTGTTACTAATAACAAAGAAATAAAAAGTTTGCATAGCTACAGTTCTCTACCTGAAAGCCAGTTGGAAATACCCACGACAATCAGCGCAGATTAATGTAATAAGGCACACGTAACACAGCCTAGCACACACAGTATATAGTATATAGGTTTAGTATCAAGACAAATCACCGCAGCTTCTTAAATGACGGCCGGGGCTGCCGTGCCCCTATTCAAAACTGCGCCGCTCCACATAGAAGATTTGCACTGAATGTAGCTTCTATATGCGGTAACATGGAAATTTTCGCCACGTAAATAGTGCGCTAACTGATGACGGCCTTTTACCCCCAGTCATGGCGGTGAGTTTTGAAAGTTATTCCCAATCTTTACTATATTTTATCGGAGGTTTAGTAGCTGATGTGTAATGTATTGTCTCATTTATGCTCCTTTTAATAACAGTGGAAGTATAACTAAGCAATTCGGTATTAATATCATTTAGTTACATGATCTTACTTAGAGAAAGGGTGGCCAGTAATTAAAAATTTGAATGTAACCACCATCCGTTCCCTGTGCGTCTTTTCCAGGCTTAAAGTATTTTTAAACGATACCAACTATAATGTAATGACGAGTGTTGAGTTTTCCTTCTCTTGAAAGCATCATGAAGCACAACCAACTTGTGTGTTGGCTAGGTTCCTGAAAACATCCCACAGTCTCACTAACTTCCACTGCCAATAGGAATCACACCTCTCTCTTTTTACACTACACTTGCAAACACAACTTCCTCGCACCTTGCCGCGGTTCGGAAAAACGCAAAATGACAACAAGCGCATTGAAAGTATTTTTTGCTGCCTGCTTTGCACACCGCCGCCTGCTGAGGCAATGATATGGAAAGAAAGTTGCATGGAACTGAGATGCAAGACACAAAAAGTTCTGGATGAAGCCAGAGAAGCTGTCATTCATTGAGTACTTTGACCATGACGTCAAAATTTCTGCAGGTGTACATGGAGGGAATTTTCATAATGTTTCTGACTGGCCAGTAGTCACAAACTCCATTTTCATAAATACTTAATCAAAGTAAAATTCAGGCACAATCCACTTAATGTTTCCTATTTTAAAAATTCGTTGCTAGAATTAACTTTAAATTTGAATTGAATATTGAATTTCAGTTTAACCTATCACAATCAACTGGTTAAGTTCCTTCAAACGAATTCTTTCCAACTAGACTAGTTGTTCCTAGAGAAAATCCTCAAATTCAACTTTGGCAAATTGAATCTGAGGGGCATCCGCATTTCATAAGAGTTTGTAATTTCAACTTGTAAATTCATTTAAATTAATTTAAACTTATTTATGTCAATTTAAAATAAAAACCAATTAAAGATCTACTGATAAATTCTACAGTTAATTTAAGTGCTCTGACAATTCACTTCCATTCAGAATGGAAATTATGGGTCAAATACATCAACACATTTTGATCTATCGAAATTTCGATGTTTGCATGATAAATGGTAAATCCAACGAAGTTCAGAAGGGTTCATCTCTTGATTACGAAGAAAGATCCATTTGTCTCTTTTCTTCAACATCCTTTACTGGAATTGTGTATTTGTCTCTTGTCTACAATACCCATTCATGGAAACGTTCATTTGTCTCTCGTCTGTTATATCCCTTAGTAGAAACGTTCATTCGTCGCTTGTCTGCAATATATATACCTGTTAGTGAAAATGAATTACTTGTACTTTACAGCACTGTACTGGGAATCGAGTGGTAAAGGAATGTGCGAGCTGGCCGATATTCATATATTTAAAATAAATCCCACAAAAGAATAAACATGAAACAAGACAATATTTTGACAATTTTTCACCTTCACTTTCGGCAAAGAAGTTACTTGCGAGCTCTCGTGTCCATGGTGAGAAAAAAATTTAAATGATTACATTCCTCATCTGAATAAATTTAACGTCTTATAACTGCATATATATATATAGATAAAACGTCAACTTCCAGTTCGCAATCACATAAGGTAATAAAATGCTATGCGATATAAGTTACATAAGATGTACTAGTGATTAGCATCGTTATTTCTCAGATAGTTGTATTTGAGAAGATAAACTTGGAAATGTAAAAGCGTTCGCGAATCTAAACTGTCTCACTAACTTCCATCCATTTTTTTGAGTCTCCCACTACGGTACAAACTCTCATCTGCTCTTTTCCAGAGCTCAGTTCACCTATGTCAGTCTAGTGGGCGCAAAGCGTGACCAAGTCTTGAGTTGAAGAGCCTGCCAGTCTCCTCTAAGCGCCTTTTAATAATAGAAAGCACGGAGAACACAGCCAGACCAGTTCCGTGCATCGTAACGAGTGTGTGAGCACGTAGCTCGTCTAGGCGTCACATTGCATCAACTGATGCAGGAGAAAATTTTTTTAAACTCAATGAAAAAATGGTTAATTGCAGTAATGTGTATTCTAATGGATTGAGGAAAAATTGTCCTTCTCTACCTTGAAGGCTGATTGCCTATATGGTATCCTAATCAGGTGCTTTTAAGAGTTCCGTCAAAAATTGGGCCTTTCACCCACAATTGTTTGGCCTTCGAGCCAAAAATACAGCCTTATTTTTACTGTTGTTGAAAGCGGCAATGCAGGCATGATACAATCATCTGGCCCGTTTGGCTATCAGCATGTTAATTATTTCTATTAGAATGGCATTAGTCTTTTTATTGTTTCTATTATCTTTGTGTCATGAACATCACAAACACAAAGAACATCCTACACAATTTTCAAAAATTGGAGTTGTTCACTGCATGATATTGCTGTAAGTTACGGACATCTTAAATTTTTCTACGAATGCTTATTTAATAGATAAATAAAAAATAATAAAATAAATAGCTGATGTGAAGAATGAAGATCAGTAAATTTGAGTTTCAAGTGGTGACATTTTAAATGTAACCATCTGATATCAAAATATAATTAGCGAAAGTTAAAAATGAAATGTTGAGTTTTCCTTATTAGTATAACTTGCTCAGCACAAAAGCTTAACGCTTCAAAAATGATAAAAGCCATTTTGTCAAAGCAGAATAGTCGCTGCATCATTCTTGAAGGAAGAAGTGTTTGAAAAACAAAAGAAAGTAAAAGGTGTTGGCGTTCGCTGGAGGATGCCATAAATGTGGTGAGGTAAACACCGACGAAAGGCAAGATTCCCAGTTCCCATCTTCCCTTTGCCACGTTCCCACTTTTCCTCTACCAGTTGTAACAAGAACTGCGAAAGTTTTGCCTCCACATCACTTTGTACATAGATCGGCAGGAGTGTGACGTGACAATACGTCTAGCACGATACTAAACCCTTAGTTCGCTATTTGTTTTGAATTCTCCTCAGACACAGAACCTCGTTGTATGTTAATGTTCTCAGCAACATGCATTTATGAGGGACATTTCCTTTAGAAACTCATTTAATCTACCAGGAAAATCATGCTGTATCCCATTGGAGACCAAGACAAAACGTGCCTGCTCACTGACTAAGCGGTGTGGTCACTACAGCAAATTGGGTCTCTATTTAACTTAGGTTTTCTCACTCGAGTGACGAAGTGTGCGGACTGGACGTTTCAGGAGCAGAGCGACAGCATAGCCACCACAAAAGAAGAAATCTGAGAATTTTTTTCTTATATCTCTTTTGTCGTGACTCTCCTGGGACAAACTTTCGTCGTGTTCATATAAACGTTAAGAAAGTGTTGTTTTGGCCAAGCAACTATCTTATAAAAGACCCGACATGGAATAAAATGCTCTCGACAATGAATACAGCATCTCTGAGCTCTTCAACCTACGCTTCGAGCAAAGCTTCACTAACCGCCGAGCATCATTTGAAACAACCAGCGAACCTCACACACCCTCTACGAACCCCCCCCCCCCCCCCAGTGGACTTCGGACTCTCTGCCACGTAGACGACGCCTGAGCCCGAGATCATTTCAAGACACTTCTATATTTCTTCGTGTATTTAAATTTCTTCCTGCGAGACCTAAAATGTTGTTCATTCTACATAAATTACTTGCTTATTAATTATAAAGCTTAATCCATTTGAATCATCTCCCAACACTTGATATTTTCTGTAATATCGTGATGTAAAGCTTCAAGATAGGTAACGCGTCTGTTCGCACTCGAGACAGCGTCTCTCAGCCCCTTCTGGGCAGATGACAGATGTATACAACTTACAAGGGCACTAGGTCCTGGGCCGTCGATTAAGCAAGACGTGTGATTCCCCCGCTCTCGCCCTCGCGGGCAGAGTGGAGGAGGTGCTTTAGTTAAAGTTGTTTGAATTGTCAACCGCCAGTTGGAAGAACCACAGCTAAGTATCATGCAATATACTCATCTATATCCTCGTCCATACTCCCATGTAACTTCATGTATTAGGCATAGATAAACCTTATTCGATGTAATTTCTAGACGTTCTTTGCTTCTCTGTTGATTACCCAGCGCCGAGACCTCATCTCACAGCTAAGATGTGCTTCTTATAATTATTAATATGTTTCTCTATTAAATGATTCAACTCCGAGGCCTCACCTCATTTAAGATGTTCTTGTCAGACTTCTCAATATGTTGATAATCTATGTTTCCATCTATTATTTCACGTTAAAAGGCTTCACCGATTTATCTCGATATCATAGCGCGAATTCTTATGATTTATGTCGTCTAACAGTTAAGAATTAATTCAATCACCGAGATCTGATAGCATCGTAGTTATTTAGAACCTCTAATATGCTGTATACTTCGTTAGTCGCTTCTTATTTCCACATGTATCATTCCCCTGGCTAATTGAGTTTGAAGACGTCGTTAATATAACATAAGCTTGTGTTGCAGTCATCTCGTCATTCACCTTCTACTTAATTCGTTATAATATCATGATTATTTACAACTATTAGTGACATTGAAAGGTCAGAATCTTGATTGAATCTTTATTGAAATAACGAAAATATAATAAATGAGGCCTTCTGTCTCGATCACCAACTTTGAGATTCCTGAAATTAAAAAGAAAATGATTAAAATTAATGTAGAGAAAGAATTGCCTCCTGAAAATCGGCCAACGAATAAATGCGACATTAATGGAAATTACGATTGCGGCTTCAAGGAGAAACCAAGTTCGCAACACTTTCCATGATTGTTTGCTTCCTAAATATGGCACGGGCATACCTATCAAAGTAACAAAAAACTGTTACAAGACATTATGACACCTTTCTTTCGTTTTTCAACATATGCAATCCTTCAAATTCAAACAAAGCTGTATTTGACAGGTGTAATTATTCAATATAATCGCCTTTCTTGGCAACGAAAACTTTATATCGGCGTCACACATTATTACGTGCGACACGAAACAATTAATGAGGATTATTATTCCATGCACGTTGAATTGAAGACTCTAAATTTCCAAAAGAATTGTAAACTTTTAAAAATGCTCGAAAATCTTGTTCGCCCATGCCGTGAAGTTTATGGAATTAAGATCTACCAACTTTTCACTTCCGTGGTACATGGGTGTGTTTAAAATACTCACTGGTGTAGATTCAATCATCTGATCTGACTTTGAAAACAGCTGTTTGGACTTATTCTAATAGTTACAGAAAAGAGGAGAAAACTCATTCACATGGTTACAGTGTGATTGCAAAAAGAGGAGGAAACTTTCCGGTATCCTTATTATTTGTGAGCTTGTTTTGATAGACTCAAATCACGTGTTGAATCTTTCAACCCGTGCTGATCAAATCCTCTACTAATTGGGTCCTGCAAACTCTGCATCATTGCTGTCCCTACGTTCTCAAACATCAGTCAGATCTATTGAGGAGCTAATTGTTGGAAAAGTGGCACTGGAAATTCAGCTGACTGAGGCATTGGCCTTCTAGCTGACGATAGGCGAGTATTACGACATTTTACTTTACTCTGTAATTTTTTTGTTAAATCCCGAAATTCTCACTGAACAGAAATAATAGTTTGCGGAATGATCTTTTTGCTCTCTCCAAACCATGGGGACGCGAAACAGCATCTATTCATGCCTTTTTTGGTTCACATTCGTAAGCTCTCGACACCCTGTTTGCACACTTTGTAAGGGGCCCATAGTTTGTCCTGGTTACCGAGTTTCACTTTAAAATATGCGAAATATGCCTGCTTGACAATTACGCTGTGTGGCCCTAGGCTTTGAATGGTGAAAAATAATCAAACGCTCTAATCAACAGCCACATAAATTAAGTAAATTATTTACATTATAGAGTAAACACAAAACATTGTTTGTATTTACATAATACAGTAAATACAGAGGTAGAAATGGTTGCTTAAACACTTTGACCGCAACGTGTGCCACCGGTGGTCACGGAGGGGATTTTCATAAAGCTGTTGACTGACCAGGAGCCATACACTCAATTTTCATGATTACTGAATAAAAGTTAAATTAAGGCACAAACGAATTAATGTTTGCTAGTTTCAAATTTGCTTTCTACTATTGACTTTAAATTTGAGTCGAATGTTGAACTTCAGTTTAACGAATTGCGGTCAAAGTGTTAATTTACCAGTACTATTACAAGAATTTGCTAGTGAGAGTTCGGATCGGTGGAACGGCGAAAACGATCCGTACTTTCACGCGGGGCTGCGACCACCAAATTGGGCACTTCTCATAGCCTGGGTCAACAAGCCTCTGAGAGAGACCGGTGCCCGCTTCCCTGCAGCTTTTGTGCGGGCCAGTAAAACACCAGCACCAAGAAAAAACTTACGTCATATTTGATCTAGGCGAAGTTCAGAGAAGTCCATGCACTGAAGGAATTTTTAAGCAGAACCGAGTAGACGCTAATCTCATTCTATAGTGTTTCAATAAAGCGGCCCATAGACGATCAATTTAATTGTCAAAATCATTGACTCAATATATTGATGAAATTTTTTTGTGCCCACAAAGTCAATTATTTGACGGTCGTCAATCAAACCCACAGACGATCAATTAAATTGTCAATATTCATTATAGTCAATTTTATTGACAATAAAATTGATCGAGTCCATGCGCCGCTTTACACAAACTGTTTTCGATACATGTCAATTAATTTGCTGCTATATTGATTTGCTTGCTAAGGATTTCAACAGAACGATTGCTATGTTTTCGCAACTACATTGTTATACAAGTACGCTTACCTGTGACAATAATTTGGCAGACCCGAGTACACCAAAGCCAATTAACAGTACTCGCATTATGCGCCCACGCAAATTTTTATTATAAAAAATGTTTTAGCCACCCTTTACCACAAAAAGATGTTCCAGGAGAGGAAGGATGAAGGCACCATTTAGTATGGAGTTGAGGGAACGTAGAATCAATGCACAAGTTGCATAGAAACAGTAAGCTAAGAAAGAAGTTCATGAAACAAGAAAAATTTGAAGAAGACAGTTGTAGGTGCTGAAAAACCGGACGTCAGTGAACCGAAAAAAGATGGTCCGTAACAAAGCAAAAACCCATGCATTTTTAAAAAAAGGAAGGCCTACCTAACCTTTAGCTCGGGCCCTCACGTAATTGCCCTAGGAGAGCTAATTCCCATAGAACGTCTACTCAAAATCAAGTCCACAATCATACCACTTCTTTTGACTGTCAGTAGCAATAGTTATATTTAAAGCTTCCTTTCCTCAAAGTTAGTCAGTTTCCCAAGCTCAAAACTTTGAAATGAAAACAGTTTTCGTTGATCCCATTATTTTCTTCACAGTATAATCCCAATTATTTTGAATTTTTTTGTGAAAACTCGCAAAAACAATCAAGCTGTCACATATATCTTCCTACCTATAAAGAAAACAAAAATGAGAAATAAATTGAGCACAAAACAACAGATGCCGGCTACAACGGACTGAAATTACCTCACAATTGGCACAGCAGGATCCTCAAATCAATCTTCCATCACGAGACGATTGATCGTTCTCACATTGTTTATTCCCTTTCCAGCCCGGAGCGGATCTCCGGAGAAAGGACAACTTTTTGTCGTTTTGACAGCCGAACGTCATGATGGAGTCTGTGAAATTGATTTAGGTAATTTTCGAAAGCGAGTGCTGAAAAATTTATCAGCATTTCAGGGGTTGTTCAGGTTTGAACGAGTCGGAACTCTTAACTCAACCACATAAAAATTGCACTTGTTTGAGTTACTGGTACGTTAATCAGTAAACAAATTTAAAAGTCAGCCAAACCATCAGAAGATCAGACAAGTTTGTTCAAGCCTTCCTAAATGTAACAAAAGCTTTCCAAAGAAATGAAGATTGAAGGCACCATTTAGTATACAGTAGAGTTAAGGGACCGCAGAATCTATGAACAAGGTATATCCCTGCACAAGGTACGTCCCTACACAAGATCCCCTGCGCATAGCAACTGTGAGTTAAGAAGGGAGGTTATGAAACAAGATAAAAGTCGAAGAAGAAAGTCAGAGGTTCTGAAAAACAGGACAGCAGTGAGCCGTAAAAAGATGGTCCTCTATTGAATGAGTACATTTTTTATTTCAACAAAAAATGAGAGTATTCAGTCTCTTCTCACGACCTCACATTTTCTCCCTGGGAGCGCTTATTCGCTTTGAGACAATAGTTGTCTTACTTTGAAGAGGAAGTCATCAGTAGGTTAGTCAGCAATTCATTCAGAGAGTTAAAACGTTATTCAGTGAATTAGTCAGTCAGTAAGTGTACAAGCTAGGAAGTGAGTTTAGTTTGTGAACAAGTTTGTAAATCATTCAATAAGAACGACTTTATATAAGTTCGTTACCGCGTTAACTGTGTAGTAATTGAATTAGAAAGCAAATCAATCGATCGTCAATTACTCAGTTAGTAAATCAGCCAGCGAGTTGGCAACAGAGCTGGTCAGTCAGTGAATAAATTGTGAGTTCATAAAGTTTACTAGAGACTGAATTGGAAATTAATGAAGTTAATTAGTAAAGCAGTTGGTGGGAGTGACGTAGATCAGTAACGCTGGGCAGTCACACAGATGGTGAGAAACTCAGTTGGTCTGTGACTTAGTGAGCTAGTAACTCTGTTGGCCAGTAGCTGAGTTGGTCTGTAACTTAGTGAGCTAGTAACACTGTTGGCCAGTAGCTGAGTTGGTCTGTAACTTAGTGAGCTAGTAACTCTGTTGGCCAGTAGCTGAGTTGGTCTGTAACTTAGTGAGCTAGTAACACTGTTGGCCAGTAGCTGAGTTGGTCAGTAACTTAGTGAGCTAGTAACACTGTTGGCCAGTAGCTGAGTTGGTCAGTAACTTAGTGAGCTAGTAACTCTGTTGGCCAGTAGCTGAGTTGGTCAGTAACTTAGTGAGCTAGTAACTCTGTTGGCCAGTAGCTGAGTTGGTCAGTAACTTAGTGAGCTAGTAACTCTGTTGGCCAGTGGCTCAGTTGGTCTGTAACTTAGTGAGCAAGTAAATCTGTTGGCCAGTAGCTGAGTTGGTCAGTAACTTAGTGAGCTAGTAACACTGTTGGCCAGTAGCTGAGTTGGTCAGTAACTTAGTGAGCTAGTAACTCTGTTGGCCAGTAGCTCAGTTGGTCTGTAACTTAGTGAGCTAGTAAATCTGTTGGCCAGTAGCTGAGTTGGTCTGTAACTTAGTGAGCTAGTAAATCTGTTGGCCAGTAGCTGAGTTGGTCTGTAACTTAGTGAGCTAGTAACTCTGTTGGCCAGTAGCTGAGTTGGTCAGTAACTTAGTGAGCTAGTAACTCTGTTGGCCAGTAGCTGAGTTGGTCAGTAACTTAGTGAGCTAGTAACTCTGTTGGCCAGTAGCTCAGTTGGTCAGTAACTTAGTGAGCTAGTAAATCTGTTGGCCAGTAGCTGAGTTGGTCTGTAACTTAGTGAGCTAGTAACACTGTTGGCCAGTAGCTGAGTTGGTCTGTGACTTACTTAGCTAGTAACTCTGTTGGCCAGTAGCTCAGTTGGTCTGTGACTTACTTAGCTAGTAACTCTGTTGGCCAGTAGCTGAGTTGGTCAGTAACTTAGTGAGCTAGTAACTCTGTTGGCCAGTAGCTGAGTTGGTCTGTAACTGGGTTGGCTTTTAACTCTGTAACGCAGTTGGTCAATAACTCTGTGGATCAGTAGCACATTTTGTCAGTAACTCAGTTGGTCAGTAATGCAGTAAGTCAATAAATGAGATATTCAGTCGGTAAATAGGATAATTTATAAGTTAACAAATTACTAATGAAATGAATCAAAAATAATAAACGAGACAATCAGTTAATCAGTAAGTTGTCATTGAGTGAGCAGTCTGTCAGTTAATAGTAAGTTGTCCGTCAGTTAGTAGTCAGTGTGTAGTTAGTTATTGATCAGTCTGTAAGTAGTCAGGTAAGTATTGATCAGTCCGAAAGTAGTCAGGTAAGTATGTAGGCAATATGTCAGTGATCAGCCTGCCAGTTATCAATCCAAAAATAATCGGTCACCAAGTATTCAGTCTTCAAGTAACTAGTAACTGGTCAGTAAGTAAGTTACCATCAGTAAGTTACCAATCAGTAAGTTATCAATCAGGGAGTAGTCAGGAAATAAACAGCATTCGTCAGTCAATAGATCGCAATCCCCAGTCCGACGAGTCAGTCGGTTTTCAGCGCGTGCCAAACATCTTCCATTGACGAGATGCTGGCCTTCCTACGTACGGTACTAAGATTAATAATTTGGGTGATTTAACCATTTTGGCATAAGTGGCGGTGGGTTTTTATATAAATACGGAAAGGAACAACGCTATAAATGCATAAGAAACCTGCTCTCAATTGTTCAAACTAAGCCACCAGATTTGCTCCTGCCGGAAACGCGGATATTCAATTATTATCTCTCAAGCACTGATTTAAATAAACGGAATACAATAGCTGTTTCTATTTCTATACAATACAAAACGCAAATATTCAATTATTATCTCTCAAGCACTGATTTAAATAAACGGAATACAATAGCTGTTTCTATTTCTATACAATACAAAACGCAAATATTCAATTATTATCTCTCAAGCACTGATTTAAATAAACGGAATACAATAGCTGTTTCTATTTCTATACAATACAAAACGCAAATATTCAATTATTATCTCTCAAGCACTGATTTAAATAAACGGAATACAATAGCGGTTTCTATTCTTAACGCTGAGGGTTCACTCCATTATTGCCACAGTAAAATGAAATACTTCATAGAAAGCTGACATGCAGAGAACAATTGTCACCCTAGATAAAAGATAAATAGATTCAATGGAATTGCATACAATTTTATCATAGTTCTCGTATTCTCCGCAAATAATTAAATTCTAGACTCTCAAGATGAATCTTACAGAATAGTCCGATGCCTGACGAATTTTTCATTTCTATTACTCTGGAAAATTCTTTCTTCTCTCTATTTTTTTACAGATAATGATATTCGATTTGATCGATTGCAAAAAAATTATCACAGAAGCGATCGCATGGATTAGCGTACATCAATAGATTCAGCAATCATCAAACATTTGCTCTCGATAGCATAAATTAATTTGAAACATAAATTATAACCTACAAAAATTTTTTTGCTTGAGAATGGAGAACGGAAACATTAACACAGAAAGTGTAAGTCAACTATTTTGAAAAGTAACAAGTTCAGCAGTTACGGGAAACAAGCGAAATTGAACGTATTTGAGCAATCAAATTTTCTGCAGCAGCATCTTTTAGGCTAGGGAGCAAGGAAGGAATAAAATAATAAATTTGAATTCCCAGTACTAGAGTTACCGTGGAATACGGAAAGGAACAACGCCATAATTGCATAAGAAACCTGCTCTCAATTGTTCAAAACCGACATTATTAGTACTGCAAGAAACAATAGAGATCTGCATCAAAAGCGATCGTAGCAACAGCGTCGTCTGTACAACTAAATTCAAAAGCTAACTGTAACAAAAGCTTCAGCAGGAACAAAAGTTACAGCAGGAGCAAAAGTAGTAGCGGAAGCGAATGCAGCGTCAGAAGTAGAAGCAGAAGCATCCTCAGCACCAAAAGAGCAACCATGTCTCAACGCAATGCACTGGAGATGGGCAGGTAGAGAAAGTGGCCTCGCGATGCACACCAGCGAAGGAAAAAGCTCGGCAGGAACGCACCTGCACCACCTGCATCCCCTACAGGTATCTGCTCAGCTCTCACCACCACTTCCACGATCACGTATACTGCAGTTCTTGCACAGTGCACACCGCCTCCACAGTGCACAGTATGTGTACGTCCATCTCATACTTGCACAATGAGTACCATCTTCACTATATTAAATTCATGTAACGATTGCACCAAATGATAACAAGCTGCCGATGAGATTTTCGCTTCTGGGTGTCCTAAAGCCAACATCAACACAGCATTAACAAAAGTATCCCATCCAAACAACTTCGTAAATGTTCACTTGTACGTTGAGTCTTTACTATCCAGTTTCGCCCTAAGGTTTTTCAGAGTGCATCTGAGCGGTCGAATATCAAACAGAAAACAACGGAGTGCAGCGTGGCGCGTCTCAAGCAGTAGTCTAGGCGGATGCGATCCATGAATCCATGAACGAACTGACAATGAAGTCGAATTGAAATTCTCCAGAGAATAATGCCTACGAGGTCAAATGTAACTGCGAATTCACGCAATAAAGTCTAGTTTACCCTGTTTAAAAGACGATTGTTGGTTGCTTTATTTACAAGTACTCAGCATTCAAGTCATGGTGCAGCATAACGGTAGATGAGTAAAAAGAGCTTGTACACCCGGCGTGCGTCGTACAAAAACCAAAAACATACACGACCGGCTTTTTTTTCTCAACTATAGATAGAGAACGGGTGATTAGTTAACTTATTTTTTTTCCATTTTTATATTTAAATAATCACTTTCAAAAGAGAGTGCCGTTATATTTTACAGAATGTTTTTCAATGCAAATAATTTCATGATCTGTTATTCTCAATAAGACACTTGGAAATTGTAACTTTAAGAGCAAATGTTGCACGAAACAAGAATGAAATCAAGGAAATTGGAAGGGATCGGTGCTTCGCATTTCTATTATATATTTCGTTGGTGAGTTGAGAGAAGTCGTATGAGAAGTATTAGCGAGAAAATTACTACTTTTTTTAACGCAGGGAATTCGATTGCAAAAAAGTACAAATCAATTAAAAATATGCGTTTTTAGGAAGCTTGTCTACTACTACCTCTTTGAGAGTAGCAACGAATCGAAGCAACAGCGAGTATTTTCTTAACTAGGGCTTGAATGAAGGTTACGATCGACCTGAAGTCGATTCAGCTTTTTCGTGTCGCGTGTGCTCGATTTGGGTCAAAGGCTTTAATTTCTGAAATATAGAAACTAGTAAAAATAACTGAGTTCCAGGACCTGGAAGGCCTACCCTAATTCAACTGCTAGTATTCGATAAGTGATTTTCATACAAATGGCCCCCTTCCCTAAGAGCAGTGAATGTGTTCCCCAGAATGGAAGGAGGAAGACACCATTTAGTATGGAATTAGGGAAAGTCCCCACACTCTGCGCATAGAAACAGCAAGATTGAAAAGAGTTATGGAACAGGACCAAACTTGATGAAGGATGAAATAGGCACTGAAAAAAAACAGCAGTGAATCAAAAATAAGATATTCCGTTACAAAACCTACTCCATTTTAAAAACATTAGTCCTACGTAACTTTCAGTACAGACCTCATAGTTATTCCGTAGGAGAAAAACATCCCATAAAGTTTTAGTTTGACCTCCGAATGGCTTATCGCCATAAATTAAACTTTTTCCTTAAAAAATCTACCGGTCAACCAAAGAATGCCAGTGACACATTCTAATGCTATAAATACAAAGTTAAAGTTGTGTTACGAGTTCGAAGAACATGTTTTTACCACGCCTCTTGGACGAAAATGTAAAAAAAATTACATCTCAATTTCCGATTGCATTTGAGCGTGCATGCTAACTAATTCAACATGATAAGCCCAACAAGGAAGGAGAGCCGTATAGGTTTGTGGCTGTTCAAAGGGGTGTTTTCAGGCTTCACAGCCACCAAAATAGATAAGTAATTAAATAAGCAGGCAACGAATTAATATCTTCCTCATACACATTTCTTAATTCTACAGAGGAGGTAACCCTTCGAACGGATGCACTTCCCGATAAAGTGTCCTACAGAATATTTTAAGGTATGTAAAGATGTTATTACATGCATAGACGCATGAAAACGGCAATTATGATTTAAAATGGGGTCATAACTGCGGCTTGTTATGATATGCAACTATGAGCAATTGAAATAAAGCATAGGTCAGAACGAAGCTTACGTTCGATGGAAGTAAAATATTTGCGCCTATAAAATGGATAACATATTATTGTTATTATTATTATTATTCTTATTCTTATTCTTATTCTTATTATTATTATTATTATTATTATTATTATTATTATTATTATTATTATATAACAGAGTTTTAGCCGCCGTTAACCACGACAAAGATGTTCCAAGAGAGGAAGGAGGAAGGCACCATTTAGTATGGAGTTGAGGGAATGCAGAATCTATGCACAAGGTGCAGAGAAAGAAGTTCATGAAACAAGAACACGTGGAAGAAGACAGTAGTAGGTGCTAAAAAACAGGATAGCAGTGAACCGAAAAAAGATAGTACGTAACAAAACAAAAACTAGTTTAGTTGGTATACCTGTTTTAAGTGTTTTTGTTCACAGACTTTTAATTCATAAGAATTAATTGAAGCAATCTATTCTCGATGAAGCATGTCGTGTTCGAAAACAAATTCATTCAAGTTTCAGAATGAGTGTTGTTTCATTCAGATTACAATCGAGAGAAAGGATGAAAGCACGAAAAAGCGTATTTGTAATAAAATAGAACAGTTGACCCCAAACCTATGAATTAATTCAATACTCGTTTTCTTTAGTGTCTGTGCCTGATTGTGCAAGTAATAACGGTGCCATTGAAAGGTCCTCAGTCTGGTCGGTAACATGACTGTGAAGTATAAAGTGTGCGTAACTTTTGTTGTGTAACTGGAGACATCTATTAATAATAGAAAATTACGAAATAGAAAATTACGTCACCGGTGCCATTGATTTCGTCCAAATGTGGAATATTCTTGGTGCTGTACGAAGATGTAAATAACTATTAAATATAAATATTGATTGTAAATCTTACTAGTAGCTTGTGTGAAGGAGAATATTAAAAATATAAAAGACATACGAAAACCATCATTAGCTAAGAATTCATTCGTACAAATATGTTATTGTTGTTCGTGAACAGTTGCACAAATGTGGTCAATCTTTAGGTCATCTTTCTAGGTTAGTATAAAAGGAAGTTAACTTGAAACATGTCAATGAAATCTAATACCCATCGTCATAACTGCAAACCTATTTCCACGGACAGAAAAAACGACTTTGGGTAACAATTAATTGAAGTTCACCTTCAAGATGCGGATTGAAAACCGCACCCATCTCACTTACCACTAGCAAATTTCATGTCTGTGACGGCGATGGCAAGCGAAAAAGCAACATTTCCTACGCGGAGGGAAGTGGCCAAGAAAACAAACGCTGGTGAGACGTCGTCAGTCTGAGCGAGCCGGAGCGCAAACGAAAGGCAAGGCTCTCTCGCAGGGTGCCCGCCGAGAGGGAAAGTTCTGAATGTCCCGTTCAGCTTTTGGAATGCAACCCTTCCAACGATTTTATCAGCTTCTTTCACACTGTGGGAACGAGTTTTTTCGTGTCTCAATGAGCACCGCAAGACGGGCGCATCATCATTAAAATAGCAACTGTCAAATAATTTGGAATCAAGGGTTTAATTTGACTGGAGCTCTTCATGGGATTCCTTGTATCCAGCACTCGGGAAAACATTTATGAACTACTCGGGAATAGGTTGGAGTTTCTATCAGATTCTCAGTTCCTAATGCGGTTCTTACGCTGTGACGGAGCTTGCATGGAATTTCATAAAAAAAACCTCCGAGGCAAATCATCATAGAATACAGAGAAATTAATATTTTCAAATTACTAGAGAATAAAAAATTATGAAGTATAATCATACGAATATAAACAATTAAACAGAGTGTAGGAAATTAAATCTCATTTAAAAAAACGAGAACTCAAGACTAGCGTTCGAACAAACTTTCACGAGAAAAGTGTGAATAAACAACAATTCCAAAATCCTAAAATTGCAATCACTGAATGAACTCTCAAACCCCTTAAAATCATTTTCAGACGTAACGACATCGCTCTGGTCAGCATGGCTGCGTACTGCTCAATGAAGAGGATGTGCCCTAAACTTACTGGGACGGAAACTCTTTACTCGATGTTCAGTTACTCGAGCGTAAATATTGCATGACGTCATTCCAGCGTGCGCCGATGCACATTGCGCACAACTACGAGTATGTTTACAAACAACAAAAGAGCACATGATCCTGAGAACACAGTCCTGTCCACGAGTAAAGAGAAATTAAGTTGTATAAGCCAACCCATACAGTTAAAACAATATTTGACACTGATTAATAGCATGAATAAATATGGGAAAAAATTGATTTAAAGATTGATCTACCGTGAAATATTATATAAATTGAAGTCATCACGGAGACGTTGCAACCGTGCTATTTCTTGGCCTTTCTCTTTTATCAGATAAATAGAATACTAGACAGCATGAGAAGAAATGAAAAGTCGAATACGACCCCCGCAAAACTCACGTGAACTCTTAAACACATGAATATTTTTAGATTTTGATCTAAATAAAGGTGTTATACAGTGACGAAACCTGTGACTTCATAATATCTTATATGTTGAATTTACGTTGAAAAATTACCATTTCCACTTGGCCGAAAATCGGATTCTTGGTTCAATCAAGTAAACGTTTGCGTTCGAAGAAAAACATAAAATTATTACATTATAGTCACAGTACAGTCAGTGCTCTCATGTTTCAAACGACAAGCTACTGGTTTGCTGCGAGCTGTTTTCTATTTCCAGACTAAATTGGAAACTGACGATTGTTGAGCTCCGAGCACCAGTTTACGAATCAAAAAACTGGGCGACCTCCAATACGGCAAAAACATGATCTTCGTACCCCGGTTGCAGGAAGCGGCTCGAGATCTCGAGCGGGCACACTCTTTCATAGTTGTACTCTTTATCAGCTCCGACTTGCTTAAAAGCCACTGGTTGACCCAGTAGTTCTACTTTTTTTCTCTTCGTTCATCATTTGCCACAAAACTATTAACGGCTGTAAAAAGCATTACGTATTGTATTCTGATTATGATAAGTTTCCTCCGCATAGAGGAGAAACCAATTCATAAGTTGAAGAGCACATCCGAAATAATTTAATAACGAAATAGCTATCAGGGAAAGCTTTCGGTGCTCTGACGATTGGAGCCTGTCCCCTTCAGAGGGCATCACGATAAGGAGACTGAATGATTTACCGCTGGAAAATATTTGCAATATCTACCTGTGATTGTCTGAGACGGCTGCCGGCGAGGCAGACGTTCAAGAATGAAGCAACGAAAGCTTTTGGCATGACTCACTCTGCCTCTCCGTGAGTGACTGGATGAAATGCCGAGGCACTCATGCAGAAACCAGTTTACGAGCGGAGGTTCGCTTTGAAATAATTTGCAAGTGTTTGACAGCGGAGCAATGTCACGAGAATAACCGTACTCCCTCCCTAGTTCTAGAAATTGAGAACTTAACTTTGTGGGGTCCCTAATGCACTATTTGATGAAATATATTTTTTATTCGTTATTAAAGCTGAAAATCGGAAACACTCAAATACATTCAACATGAGTTAAGGAAATATATCATGACCTTATTTCGATTTGAAATATAAACACTAATATTAATTTTTCAAAATAATGGATATTTAACATAATTTAGACGCATACGGTCGCAGAATTTATCGAATTCATTCATCCTTCATATTTTACTTCGTCTAAAAGACGAGAATAACGGTATCATTTATTTATTATTCATGCTTTATTTGGTGATGCCTCACTAGGAGGTAAAATTCATTGCTCATTCATTCATTCATTCATTGCTCATAATTTAACCCTTTAACGTCCGAATTTTTGTACTCATATTACCGTTAACACAACCACCGTCACTAAACTGGCGCTGGCATCTGGCAGTCACCGATATCAGGATGGGATACGAACTGCCACTCGGCAGAGAACTTCAAAGAACACATTAGGGAACTAATTGAATAAGAAATAAAATATATTGAAGGGGAATTTTGAAAGAGGACACTGGTGTCCTCTGGGGCGTTAAAGGGTTAACAAGTCAAAAGTATCATCGGGACACGTAAATGATTTTCGTGCAACGACACGTTATCATGCTTTTTGCTTCTATTGAACTTGTAAAAACGGCTTCGTAGCTAATTCAAAACGGCGTAAAATATCCTGCGAAAAGTGTATTTAGTCAAAAACGGAACCCAGCAATTTGAAAGTCTTAATGATTAGATTGGATTATAAGTTAGTTGAAGCCTCTAAAGTCTTTAAAGTTAGTTGAAGTACCAGTAATTTCAATGTTTTAGTGATTAGATTGGATTGTGAGTCATTTAAAGGCCCCAAAACCACAACAAAGGTGTTTTCAAGCGCGGTTGGAGAAAGGTTCCATTTAGTATAGCATCAAGGAAACAGGATGTCTGCAAAAGTATATCCTTAGACCCTGCGCGTAAAAACAACAGAATTAGATGAAAAATAGTGAAACGAGATGAAAGCTCGAGGTGAAGTAATAGGTACCAAAAAAGGGACATCAGGGAACCTGCAAAAGATGGTTCATATCAGAGCAAAAACCCATTCTATTTCAGCAAATAAAACATGGCCTTCAGCTTTGGACCTCATGTCTTCCTTGGACATCAGATATCACATCAGTATTTTGGATTTTATATCATCGCTATCTGGAAATCTTAAAAATTACCAGGAAGTTTGTTATTCACTTCCACAGGATGTTTATGGCAAGCAAGAAACGCAAACATGAAAAAGAGACATATGAAGTTGAAAATCATGTCCAGGGATAACTTTTTAGTCTAACTGTTACCTCATCGAATCAACAACACACTGAGCTATTTACACGCCATTAAAGCAAGAAAATGTCTAAGATGCGCTTGCGGCTCTGCTGATTTTGCTTCTCAAATTTACCGAAAGATTTTCAATTTTTACATTTCTGATATTAGATTAGATTACAAGATGTTTGAGCCTCCCCAACCACAACAAGTGTTTCCAAGAGAGGAAACCTTTCTAATATTATTCCCATTTATCTGTTTCAGACAACTATTAATAGAAATTACAACCAACGTTTATACCCAACATTTTATTTCTTTACTGGTTTTCAATAATCTTTAATAGGAAAACAAGCACTGTTATAATTTTGGTGAACTTTCTTGCAGGGACAACCCTCACGGACGCGAAATTGTGCATTGGGCTGCTTGGGTCCGTAGATTTATGCACGGTCACATTCTTCGCCGGTGAAAGCCTTCTTTCCTCTTTAGGATCGGAAGTAGAACGTAGGAATGGATGTGATGACACCTGGTGTTTCTGTTCACTTCTCAAAATACGCGGACTATGCACCCGGCTACCTCGCACGGCAAACGCACAGTATTTTATCCTTTCACTTGTGTGAAGCAGAAGTAAAGTTCATTCATTTCCCACTTTCCCTCGAACAGCCCCACGCCGCGTTGTGCAGTGTGTCATCAATGAAAGGGAATTTTATAGCGAATAACTGAGTAACGAATAATTTCGAGTTTATGAAACTGAAACTTAAAGGGATGTAGGAACGACTATGAGAACGAAATCTGTAGCAATTTTGTAACTTTGGCGTCCGACTACACCAAACTAACGATTTATGCTTTGTCTGAAATCTTTCATTCAAATATATTCTAGCGCTAGCCTAATGAATTAATACACTTATTAGGGTGTAACTATGAATTCTAGTAAAATGATTTTTAAACATTCCTCTTTACCGATGAACTGCTAGTCATCAAATGGGTCACATTTCACAACAAATATCATCGGGGGTTGATGCATGCGTGTGAGAATAATTAAATAATTATTTCAAAATAATGAGAAAAGTTGGTACTAACAAATTTAGAAAGTCTAGGTATAACTTCCGTGCGTCTTTCTTCTAAGAAATTGATCTAAAATATCGTACTTTGAAATGCAGTTGACCTCATTATGAATACACTGCATGACTTTGTTGCATTTAAATTCAATCAACCAAGGCATTTATAGTGAGGAACTTTTAACAAAAATTGTAATTTTTACACCGTCCTACATCGTGTTATTCAAAATGTCTCATGAAATTCTCTGATGCTATGCGCAATGGCTTACATAGCCCTACCATTAGCGAGGACTAAATTTTCAAAAATAAAGGATTTTTATTTGACAATTTAAAAAAAAAAAATATGTATCAAAATATATTTTAGTTTGTTACTCCAATATTAAATCTTTAAACATGCCAGATAATTTCAGATCTTCCTCTACAAGTGAAGTTTAAAACTTGTTTCCTTCGAGGGGAGCAGCCGGAGGTCACTCAGGGGATTTTCATAATGCTACTGACCGACCAGTAGTTAATAACACTAATTTCATAAATATCTACTCAATGCTAAATGAATACGCGTTCCAATAAATGTGTGCTATTTTCAAAATTTCCAACTACAATTTACTTTAAATTTGAATTGAACATTGAGCTTCAATTTAACCCGTCGCAGGAAACGTGTTAAGTTACAGTCCCGGCCTGGAGTATCCAGGTTACGGACGGCGATGGTTTGACGCGTGCGCAACTGACAGTTGATGAACGCAAAAGGGTCAAGTTTGAAATCTTGACCTTTTTAGAGCTAAATTTAACTTGGGTGATTCGAAGCGATCTACCAAAAAATGCTAAAAAATCCCTTATTTTTAGTTTAGGTTCAAGAAAATTTCAAAAAAGGTTAATTTGAAAAATTACGCAAAAAACTCGATAACATTTTTCAACAGAGTGAGGGAATTTCGGTTACAGCTGTTTGTTGTACTCGTAATACTGCAGTGTCAATGCAATAAAAAGTATGAAGAAGGAAAATCTTTTTGCAAAAATAATTGGGGAAATTTTTTAAAACTACGAGAAACACGATGAACTATTTTTCAAGCTACAATTGCATTGCAATGTTGAAAAGAAAAGATGTACTGAAATGTTCTGTACATTACCTACTTACCCACTGCTGAAGGTTGCATTTGAATGATGGCTTATGCAAGCAGAACCATAATTTCTCAGCAAATTGAAGTAGGTAAAGCTAGGTTCCAGACAATGAAAACACATTCAATGAGAAGCCATGAACAATCTAGGAATGACGACTGAGTAAAATTTCTTCTTTTTAACATGTCAAGTTTCATATTCTGTTACCCACGTGAATGTTTTCATATCCACCTCAAGATTTCGTGTGACAGTAACCAATCTTTTTCCGCGTGTACAAGTGATGAATCTTCACAACCTGGCTTAGGTTCGATACGTATACTATAGTCCACATTTTTCAGCTATTTTTGCGGGATACGTAGAGGAAACATTCGTCTTCAACCATAAGCATCCTATAAGAACAGAAACACCATAGCATCACTGACTGAACAACCAAAGCCTTATTCATCATTTACAGCCACAAATTCACAAAACTCTCGATGGACAGAACGAGAAAATATCAACGAAAATGCACTACAAGTTACGATGAAAATAAGACAGAAAGTTAATAAGCACCACAACAATACTGCGAAGAATTCCACACAGAAAAAAAGAAAAGCCTCCGTCGAGATCTCGCCGCGCCGGCTGGCCAGGATCCCTGCTCGCAGACGGGCAGCAGAAAGCGAAAGCTGAGCGTTTACTCTGCGGTTGCCCTCAGGCGCGAATGTCAGGACCTCAGCGAAAACATTCGCAGTATTTGAATATTTCTTAAGTAAAACGTAAGCATTTAGTGTCTTAAACTGCAACTTTGGAAGTGCTTAACGGTCATCGAACTCTGGGACACTCGCGTAAATTTGATGAAGCTTTATGGAAAACTGAAAGAAGGATTCGCGACTAGTTGAAACAGGTGGGATATTTCAGTGCAGGTGCCAGTAGACTCAGCAGAGGCTGGTGGAGACTGAGTCCTGCCCTGATGTTATTAGAGCGGATAACCTTTAGGAGAAAGGAGAGAGACGAGGGAAGAAAACAGTGCGATATCCTGTTACGAGTAGGCCATTCAGAACATATCGCAATGCCCTTCTAAAATATGATTCTTATGCTTTAATCGATTTTTTTATGCGAAGTTTTTCTTAAATTTATGTTATGTTTTAATAGAACATAATTTGAATTATCCCAGCACTTCTATACAACCGTAAGCCTTTCGATTTGGGATTTCATTTAGAACTTAGTATTTCAGTTACAAAGAAAAGAATGAAACATGAAAATACTTCCCTTGAAACATATTCAAGTAGGTGAAAATAAGAGAAAGCGATACGATGAAAATCACACATCTATTTCTGCTATTAAATTTTTTGTGTTAATTTGAAGATAACTTTTGTCTCGTTATCATCAATCGTTATCTTGTACACAATTTCACTAGAACAACTCTACTTTCAGGTTTCATTAAAAATAGAAGGTAAGATAACCTGAAAGGGAAAGGATTCCAGTTGTTTTTTGGTGGCCAGGCTGTCCTCCGACAACCAAATCAGTCTGCAGAACTTCTACTAAAATTTAATAAAGTTTATTAGTCACAGAAAAAAATTCAACTGTTCATGGCGTCTCATTTTTCTCAAGAACAGCAGCACTATCCATCAAACACAACCAGCTCGTTAAAAAGTCAAAAAAACAAACATCCCTCGCTGGGAAAGAACTTTTTGGTCAATGTGACCTCGAGTTCATTTCTCGTACGAGCGATACACGAAGATCCCACTCGGAGCCATGCTTTCCGATAGCACCTGTTGCAGTTTGCAAGTTTTTGTCGACGACCGGCGCTGGCAAACGCGAAAAGATACGCGAGTTTTAGCTTTTGGGAAGGCCTGAGGTCAAGAGTGTGGGACATGCATGGGAATCCTCCTTGCAGACCTGCACTTTCTCCTGAATAAATCAGGGAATGAAGGAGAGAGAGTTGTGACCTGTTGGGCCTGGCTCTCTAACTCCCAACACGCGAGTAGGCATCACTTGTAGTTTTATGCTGTAACCACATCGGGTTGTACAACCGTTATCTCGTACAGGCACCGCCGATGTAGCGTTACAACTGCAATATCGCACGGGCATTCTAGCTGGAACAGTACAACTGCAGCATTGCATGTGCAAACCAGCTGTAAAATGACAACTGCTCTAGTGTTTAAACACGCATGCTGTAACATAACTGCAATCCGTATTGACACAACTGGTGTAACATCACAACTGCTGGATGGCATGCGCACACTTGCTGTTACATTGGAACTTAAGGTGCAAACATCTCCTGCAACTCGGAATTTGAAGCCATGTTCTTATTTACACATTTTATTGGTAATGTAGCAGAAACACAGAATTTCTGTGATTGTATAGCAAAAGATCATTAAGAATTATTGCATTTCACTTCAAGTAAGCCATATTTCATCACTAAGTAAAAGTAACTTCTTAAGATGTTATTAGGGGTCCAGTAATTATTAGTATTAGTGCTACTTTTGTACAACTGCAATTTAATGATCGTCAAGTTACAAATAAGATGAATACTTTTGTGCTTAAAATAGTTTTTTTTTCAGACAAGCTGTAAGCTCCACCACTGCTTCGTCTGCCCAGCATTCTCACGTGACTAGACAAATAGTTAACTCATTTTCCTTCCAAAGCCCAGCATTAGAGCAAGTGTCTCTTATTATACTGCATGGCAGGTGTTCAGCATTTTAGACATTGAAAGCATCAGATTGGTGTAAATTCGCTTTCGCACGTTAGACAAAACTCGCACTTTCTTCCTTGGCATTTCATGTTCTGACGTCTTTTTAGTGCCCCCATGATGATGCAGTTATTAAGCAATCGTGTATGTTAAAACAAATAAATACCAGAGAAAATTACAAAGAGACTACGCTTGATTCAAGCTCTTACCTTTTATGCACACAATTGTGCGTATACACTTGGTAGATAATTTCTAGAAGTACTCCGTTGTTTCTGGTTAATTTTTGTGGCATTTATTATCAAGATTTTATACGGTCTGATACAACAAGCAGCTTCTAATTTCTTTGAAAGCTGGTACAAAAAGTTAATTATATTCACGTACATGGTTTCAAAATTCCCAAAATGCACAGTTAGAAGTTTTCATCTGAAATAAAAATTACAGCCGTTACCAACGAGCAAAGTTCATCAGCTACGATACGAATCGCTCTGAAAGATTCGAGAGAAAGAAACCTGAATGCTCACTTCTATTCAATTGGTACAGCAAAAAATGGACGACAGAAACGAGCCGAACTCGCCACTCTCTTGTTGCTACCTAAGTCCCTAGTTAGCGGGCCCGGTCATGCTCAGGTACAAGAGTAGAAATAGAAGATGAATAATGATCACTCACATAGTAAATTAGCGCTGGAATTTTTTTTAGCAATTTGCGCGTCGTATTTCAAGCGCAGCTCATTCGTAGTGCCTGCATATAACAAACCATGACTGTTCATCTTAGATCTCATTCTCAGGTGCTTAATTATAATCACGACACATTTTTCATCCATGATTAGCTCATTAAGAGCACGAGAACCTCAATTCTTGTCCAAAAGAACCTCAGAATTTAACTCCGAGTACAGACACCATTTTAGTGCTTTGCTTTCTCGACTTCACTAATAATTTTTGTCTCCTAGTGTGATTCATTGTAGACGTATAAGCTTATCGTGTGCAAGATTTTGATGTCATTGAACGTTTGAGTGTTCGGCTATTGGGTTTAGTAATTGATCGTGTACCGACTCCACTGCTCACTGATCTTGATTTTCCGTCAGCTGAGCAACATAGAGGCTGCATAGTGACTAGGTCTATGTTTAATTCCATTGACGAGGTAAATTTATACTTAAGATTTAATTTTGATTGAAAGTCATGTTCAGATAATTTTTTACCCGGCGAACTAGTTTCGTTTCCTCAGTTACGTAAGAGAGAGTGATTTTGAATTTCGGTTTGCCATTTGTTTTTATTTTATATTGCAGTCGTTCGCGATATTGGACGTATTTAAGGAATTATATTATTAAATGATTCGAAAAAATCGTAAAATAAATGCATTTCAACTCCGATAAATGAACCGGAACTCATGCAGTTGTTTCCGACACCGCGTGCCAGAAATGGTATAAACCATTATACAGAAAGTATGGAAAATATTTAATTACTACGCTTGTGCGCTGCCATTTTTGTATAACGCCACCATCACTTTTTTACCGATATTTTTTTAATGGAAGTACTTTACTTCATATTTCACGCTTGATATTAGTGCTCTTTTCAGCGTAAAAGTTTTTTATTCACATTTTTAAATATTATAGGAAAGGGTTAAAGCAATTCTAAAGTTCAACAAGTGAAGCTTAGTGTTGCTATATTAAAATATCATCTCTTAATATTTTCAACGGTGAAATACGAAAAACGAAGTTCAGACTAACGCTACTTATTTCTCAAATATTAATATAAAGTTCGAGTCAGGTTTTTATAATAAAAAAGATAGAAACAAAACAATTTTAGACACAAAACGTTCACATGGAACTATACTACGGAGTTATCATTTTAACATAGAGCCCATTAACATTAAGAATACTCCAACTAATTCAACTAAATTACCAAAAAACACAATTAACATTGAACATACCCTAAGGCTCCGACGGTGATGTATCAGTTATGTGATACAGTGAACTGTTTTTTCCCGACAACTGTTTCCAATTTCTTGAATGGCAACGGGCTACCAGGGTGCAATTACGCACTTGGGAACACCCTTTTCTACGTGATCCCAAGCCGATTTTTGATGCATTTTCAAGTGGCGTACAGTTTTTATTTGGTCCGAGTGTAATTTATTCAGTTCGGGTATATTTTCCAAACTATATTTAATTGTATTCCTAATTATACTGAATATATTGAATTTAGTCTGAGTTCATTTTATTTCTTCTGAGTAAATTTTATTTAGTATCATTGTGTTTAACTCAACGCTAGTTCATTTCACTTAGTGAGAGTCAGTTTTGCTTGGTCCGAATATATTATTAATGGATTGAGTACATTTTAATAAAGCCGAGTATTTTTAAAAAGGACTGAGTACATTCATGTTAGTCCAAGTTCCAAGCTTGCTCTATTCAGTTCGAGAATATTTTTTAGTTCGCGAGTAATTCGAGAGCTACTGAAATACGCGAATGAAATACTTTAGTTCAGTTGGCTGGTCTTGAGTCTCTCCAAAAATGTAACGATCTACAACAACTGAAACAAAATTTGAGTCCAAATCACCAGAAAGAAAACTTTACGGTCCATTAAAAGATCGCATCCTTTCTTCACAAATTCCTAATGAAGAGGATGCCCATTTAATCACAAGAGATATTTTTGAGTACTCTTTAACAAGCGCGCGGCATGACCAAAGAAATTCGAAGATCTTTTCGTTACAGGCTTCTAACGGCAGGAATTCGACTCAGAATTTAACTAATGAATCTAAGGTCACGCGAGAGCACAGCCACTTCCGCATGTAAACACGCATCTCGAATTCCATCTCTGAATTACGAAGTCAATTGAGAAATTGAATGAGATCGGCGGTTCATCGGCCTCTGAAAGACAGAATCGTCTCTCACGACGCTACCCAACCACTTGTTAACTTGTCCTAACGAACAGCAGCCAGGCTCGGCACCAGGAATGGTAAACATGACAATTATGCGACAAAGGATGCCCGAACTTCTACTGGACTCGGTCCTGAGGAAAAGTGCAATTATAAAACGAAAGGGAAAGTCATGGATTCTTTGCTGTAGACCCTTGCAAGAACAAGCGGTGAATCATGCTTTAATTCGCACCTGTTATGTTTTTGGACAGAAAGTATTTGAAGACATCTACGGAAACGGCGGGTTATAAGGTCAGAATTATAAGCTTTATCCATGCTACAATGACCGCCATCGGAAACTGTAAAAATACAAGAATGTCTGTGCAATAATTGTAGACGTTTAGTACTGTGCCCACGTCTAATGAACTTGAGATCTCGGATAGCTATAACTACATGGGACTAAATAAGATTAAAGAGAAGACGGAGGAAAGTAGAATTTAGAATGAAGTTGAGGGAACAGGGAATCTGTACGTACGGTGTGTCCTCACACCCTGCGCATAGAAATCAACAAAATTGAAAGAAGCTCATGATACAAGATAAAAATTGGAGAAAGTAAAAGGGGCCCGAAAAATGACAGCACTGAACCGAAAAAACACGGCCAGCAGTAAAACAAAATAATTATTTTACCAAAAGAAAGTCGCACCTTTCTTTTAGTTCAAGACCTCGCGTCCTGGACCTATTACCTCTGTCTATTGTGACTGCCTGTAGTTATTACGTATGTTTACTTATACCCACCATTAGCTTTTAATTCTGCTTACACAATGTAACCACCTGCAGGCCATTACTCCTGTTAATTTGGACCACCTGTTGCTCTTACTTGTGTTTATATATAGCTACTCGTCTGTTCGAGTGTACTGAAGGCAGTGCCGTATAAGCACCAACGACCGTAATCAAGGAGGCTCATAACTGTCTCTGCGCGTGCGTGCCATTAGGAAATGAAGGCCATTAGGGCTAATATAGCTCGTTTTTTCAGAGTTATACCAGCGGGTGCTATTGCGATACTAGAGCAATTGCTTTAAGTTATTTATTTACGTGTGGCGCGTGTTATTTTTATATGCTTCAGGCATGTAATTTCTATAGGTTGGGTGCATGTTATTGCTATACGTTTGGCGCATGTTATTTCTATACACGTGACGCATGTTATTTCTATACACGTGACGCATGTTATTTCTATACATGTGACGCATCTTATTTCTATACACGTGACGCATTGTTTTTATTTACATATGGAGTGTTATTTTTGTATATTTGGTGCATTTTATTACCCTACACTTGACGCATGTTATTCTATACATTTGGCACACGCTATTTCGATGCACTTGACGCATGTTTATTTGTACTTGGTGCAATTTATTCCAAAAAATTTGGCGTGTGCTATCTTTAAACATGAAATGCATTATATTTTTATCCATTTAAAGCTAGTCATTTTTTCACCGCAGCTGCGAAGGGTGACTGCGTGCAAATGAATCTTCAAATTTGACTGACTTCAATTACGCAAGCACGCACGTGTGTGATCGTTAACGTGCGTGCTCTCCTTATCTAATATGATGCAATTAAACAACCAGCGATTAAATGAAGAGAAACATAATGAATATAGACAGACTATACAAAGCAAGGTACTTTTTGTGTTTGCGGATTTCATTACGCCAATAAGAGCGTCAAAAAAATTGAGTTGCTATTCACGCACTGCCTCACATCTGGACATCAGGTCGTGAATTATTTGCGTTACTGAACGATGAAGAATTAATTAAGACTACAATTAATTGAATTTAGACGAATTAATAATGAGAGAAATTGTCGAGAATCGGTTCAGAATAATCAATTTTGCGAATTAATCAATGAAAATTCTTGTAATTATGTGTGACGAATTTTGTGCGCATTTTATTTTCGTTGCTTGAACTAAAATTGTGAGTTTATAAAACTGTGTTTGGCACATTCCAACGGAACGAGTAGATTACTCTAACATTTGTGTAGGCCTGAATGTTTACAGTCAACATAAATTTATGTTGACACTCGAGCTGAGGCTAGGGTTGTGCTTCGTAATCAAAACTCAAGAGTGCGAACAACGAAGGCAGTGTTGGGTTACAGCGAAAGGCAAGATTTGTTGACCGCGAGGCCTAGGCCAGAGGGTTGAGGCGTGAGAAAGCTTTCCCGCCAACGGACGTAGACTTCAAGAATTAACACACAAAATAAGGGCGAAAAAGGCGTGCTCTACTCACAGCGAATAGGAAGCGTATAACCCCGAGAGCAGCCAATGGTACGGAGCAGACGATTGTTTAGAGGAAGTGAGAGGGGGACTATTGGTCGTTATTCGAAAGAGGGCAGTCCCAAAAGGAACACTTTGGCTAACACGATAACAAGGGTCAGTAAGGTGTTGCGGGCCTCTCAATAAGGTGCTTCGCGGCTAGGCATTATTATACCTAAAAAAAATTTGTGTTACTCTGCGTCGTGAATAGGTGTTGAATTAAATGTGATACTCTGGAAAATAAGTGAGAAACGAAACCTGTTGAGATATGTATACTTTTCTGGGGAATCAACGAATTAAAAATTTACATTTTTTTTCTTCACTTTTGCAGAAAGAAGAAGATTCCGTAACGTGGAGGTTGTTCAAAGAAAAATGTTAATTACTTCGTAAGGGAGGGTAAGGCTCGTGCTTTTGTTACAATAGATACCGCTAGAAACGATAGGTTCATATAACGTAAAAAAAAAAATTGGAGCAGTTGAATTAAATGTGGAATATGTGCATATATATATGTATGAGAGAATTGCAGAATTAAAGTAATTGTTAAAAATTTTTGTTGCTCCACAGGAGGGCGGCTTTCCTTTTTGCTCCTATTGATTGCAAGCACGACTTCTTCATAAAAACGTCCAAAGACAGTATATGCACCGTGTGAGAAACAGGGATTGAACTGAAGCTGCCTTTGGTTAACTGAACTTGTGGTCCGAGGCTGGATGGCAAGCCTTCGTGAAGTTGGAATGTGCCAACACATCAGTTAGGCATTGTTTCATTGTATATGTCCCGAGTGTAATTAACTTAAAGGATATTGACCGGTCAATTAGGCAGGGTGATGTTCGTAAACATGTGTTACTTGCAATTCCAGTAGATGTCAATTAATGCTTTGTACCAGGGTCTCATCATAAGAAATTCCTTAACATTTTAATGTGTTTAAAAACCCCGTTAGCACTAGCATTACAGCTCACCGAAGAATAAGAGCGCTCAGAAAAATTGCGCTGAGTAAGTGGTATCAGCTTTCGTCGGTGAGTACCATTTTTTTTTTAGTATATGTACTGTAATGCTAATTATCGCTTTAATTTTGTGTTGTTTATATAATGTTGTGGAGGTGCGCCATTCCCTCAATTCCGAGAACCTGGTCTTCTTGTTAATGAAATGTTAACAAGGAGGCGGGACCTCTTCTCGTGACAACACAATTTGGCAAAGGTCAACGCGATCGCTTTGTAATTTCTGTGAATTTGTGAGTGTAGTATAACAGTTGCATTGTATTTTTGTTTGGATTGTTTTCATGTGAAAAACGTACAAATTTCAGTAGAGGCACATAACTCGTAGTATAAAATTTTCTGTAGTCCGGGGTGAGAAGCCAGCAAGCGCACTACCATACAGCTAAAGAAGTGAAAGTGTTTATAAAAGTGATGAGATGCAGTAAGAAAATTCTAGTGTGTTTACGCGATTAATTCAAAGTGTCAGTGAAATTTCACAGTGAGTAAGTTTAAAATTATTTGAGTGATCGCAAAATTTTGAGTTTTTGGAGAAGGTGAATTGGAGAAAATCGCCACCATGCCTGCACGGGGGAGAAGGAACAACGCAAGGGGGAACGGAAGAGTGGCGCCACCACAACCTGAAGAGGAAGAAGTAGTTAACATGCCTGTGGTAACGAGTTGCGTGGGTGCCATTGGGGCCAAGTTTAGGAGAGGCGACAATGTGGGGGAACATATGGCAAGATTGAAGTTTTTGACGGGTAATCTGAATAACAGTGAGCAGGTGAAAGCCTTCTTCCTGTGCCTAGGTCAACAAGAGGCAAAGGAGTGCAATCTAATAATTGATACACTAACGAACCTACGAGATGCAGAAAACTGGTTGCGCTCTTACGACGACCAGGTTGAACATCCAACTCAAGCGCTGTTTGAAATAGTGACCAAGAAGCAAACAAGCCGGGAAGGAGTGTCAGAGTACCTGACGCGCCTGGAAAGGCTGTACAACGAGAATTATCTGGAACATCCGGAACGAATCCTTGTAGATTTGATGTGGCTCGGATTAAGGGAGAACATCACAAGACCATTTCGAAGTGATGCGCGACCTACGACAGTACAAGAACTGAGAGACATGGCAATCGAGGTGGAAAATCGACGGATAGTACCAGTGCCAAGGGAAACGACAGAGAAGAGGGAATCGGAGAGAGAAAGAGCGCAGCGAAGCGAGAGGAGGCCACAGCATGAGACTGCACGTGTCGGCCATACGATGCGGCATTCACCACAACGGCCTAGAGGGTACCGCCAGGAAGTGCCACCCTGGAGAGAAAGGAACAGACAGACACGACACTCTCCTTATCATCGAAGAGGAAATTATGAAGCACCCCACTGGAGCGAAAAGGGCAGACTTAGGAGTCAGCAGCACCAAATATACTACGCAAGAAAGCCACAGCCGCATCCGGAAGCACCACCTGCACCTGCAGTGGATTTAGCACAGTATAGAGCAGTGCCACCGCCGTGCGTCAACTGTGGTAAATTTGGGCACCTAAGAGCTGATTGCAGAGTGCAACATTTTGCAGGACAGCCAAAAAACGGGATAGGAGACCGTTAGCTCCGATAATAAATCCCAGCGTTATACTCCAAGTGAATGGCACACCTGTAACCGCACTTCTTGATACTGGAGCAAATATATGCTTGGTAAAGGAGCGTGTGGTTGCGGGAATCAAAAATGCTAGTGTAAAAGGAACATCCACTGCATTAAAGACAATTGGAGAGGAACCCGTACCAGTGCTGGGAAAGATTAATGTGCCAATCAAAGTTAACGGTCAGAAAATTGTACAGAGATGCTTTGTTGTGCGGGAAAATGCATTCCCAGGAGACCTGCTAATAGGAGTGGAAGTAATGAACAAAGTCAACGCAAAGCTAGACTTCGGAAAATGTAGGGCATCATTCTTTGGCACTTACGTGAACATGTTTTCAGCACCAGGACACGCTTCTCCGAAAATTTTGTGTGTGACGAGGGAAGAAACATCTGTAACTCTGGCTGAGGACATTACAGTGAAGCCTCGCACGCAAGCCATGGTAAAGTGCCGAGCAGATGGCAAGTTTGATGGGAAGGAAGTAATTTTAGAGCCTAGAATTAAGTGGGCGCCGTACGTCGGAGCCACCGCTGCGAGGGTACAAAATGGGTATGTTTTGATGCCTGTGCTTAACCCTTTTGCCGAGGAAATTGCTCTAACTGAAGGAGCAATAGTTGCAACATGCCACGAAATCTCGAATGAAAGTGCGACTACAGAAGAGAATAAAGATGAAACCAGTGAAGCAGAAAATCTCCGCAGAGAGAAGCGCTTTCAGCAAATTAATGAGCTTGACCTCAGTCACTTGGATGCTGAAAAACAAGAACAAGTTAGGAACCTGCTGAAGGAATATCACAAGACAATTAGTGCAGACGAGATGGATATTGGCCACGTCAAGGGAGTGAAATACAAAATTTTGCTGAGTGATTACAGGCCAATTCAAACGAAAGGATGGCGTATTCCATACACCAGCCAAGAAATTATTGATAAGAAGGTCTCGGAGATGATTGAAAGTGGAGTCGTGCAAGAGAGCACAAGTGCTTGGAAAAATCCCCTCGTACTCGTGAAGAAACCTGGAGGAGGCCACAGAATTTGCCTTGATCTGCGAGCTGTGAACATGCGGGTGGTGAACGAACATTACCCGATTCCCAACATCATAGGAACCCTGGAAGAAGTTGCTGGGAAAGAGTACTATTCCATTGTCGATGCAAAATCAGCCTTCCATCAAATTGAGCTAGATGAAGAAAGTAAGCAGTACACGGCATTTCAGACTCGACAAGGCAACTTCGAGTACGCTCGGCTGCCCATGGGACTCAAGTGCTCAACATCAGTGTACCAGAGAGTAATTTGTCATGTTCTGAAAAGGCAGCTTGGAAAATTCGCCGCTATTTATTTGGACGATGTGTGCGTTAGCTCTATGACTTTTGAGAAGCACCTAGAAAATTTGAGGGAAGTGTTGCACGAATTTCAATGTGCCGGAGTCAAAATAGGCTTGGACAAGTGCAAATTTGCACAAAAACAAGTGAAGTACCTAGGATGTTACATCAGTCGTGAGGGACTTGTTCCAGACCCCAAAAATGTTGAGGCCATGCAAAATTACCCTAGGCCCACAACCGCACGCAAAGTCCGCTCGTTTGTAGCAGCGCTCAACTTCTATCGGCGGTTCATCCCGCACTTTGCCACAACCGCTGCACCTCTTAATGCACTGACTAAGAAGGGCCAAAAATTCAAGTGGAATGAACAACACGAACAAGCCTTCTGTAAACTTAAGCAGCTCATGATAGAAGCTCCAGTTCTGAAGAAACCTTCTCTAAATGAGACGTATTACTTGAGCTGTGATGCCTCAAATGAGGGCTCGGGCGCAGTGCTTGCTCAGAAATGTGAGGGTAAGGAACAACCGATTGGATACTTCAGCAAAAGATTCAATGATGCTGAAAAACGTTATTCAATTACGGAGCGTGAAGGGTTGGCAGTGGTTGCCGCTGTAAATCACTTCTCACCTTATCTGTACGGCAATAAATTTGTTGTGATCACAGATCACACTGCCCTCAAATATTTGTTCAAAGGTAAGAACACCAAGAACAATAGAATTATGAGGTGGGCACTAACTCTCTCACAGTATGATTTTGAGGTAATTTATCGGCCTGGAGCTCAGAACGTTGTACCCGACGCCTTGTCGAGAAATATTGCGAACGACAATGGAGAAGAGAATCCAGATGACGAAGCACCTAATACAGTGTTCGTCACGACGATGTTAGATGAAACTCCCAGCGTGCAAGAGGCGGAAAGTAGTTTGCAGAAAGAAAACGTGAGAGCAGAGCAATTGAAGGATCCTGTTTGGGGACCTGTACTGAGATATCTTGAAGGTGACAAATTAGGGGACGCTCCAAGTCTCGCTCTAAAACCCGAAATCTTCACCGACGGAGGCATATTGTATTTCAGAAAGACACAACGAAAGCCTAATAGAACAAGGCACTTAATCGTTGTGCCAGACGCTCTGAGAGAAGCAGCGATAACGTTAGCGCATGATAGCACAATCGCTGCACACCAAGGTCGTGCTAAAACGTGGAAAAAGCTCATGGAATTTGGGTACTGGATTAACATGTCGCGCGACGTTAACAAATACATCGATTCGTGCATGCAGTGCCAGAAACGTAAGATCAACAATCGCATTTGTGTTAGCATGGGTTCATTCCCTGAAATTGACAAGCCTCTGGACAGAATAGGTGTTGATTTGATTGAAATGCCAGTCTCGAATGAGGGCCACAAATACATCTTAACCGTGGTTGATCACTTCAGTAGATATGTCGCTGCTTTCCCACTCAGAAGCAAGACAACTGAGGAAGTGACTCGAGCGTTAACTAAATTCGTAACCACGTATGGCCCTGCGAAAACGCTCGTCTCAGACAGAGGTACAGAGTTCACATCAACATTGTTCCGTAACGTGTGCGAAAGATTAAAAATAAAATACTACAACACATCAGCATATCATCCCCAATCAAACGGAATGACGGAACGTCAGAACAAGAACATCAAAACGGTTCTGTCTCACCTCGCAGCCAGCGATCAACCATCGTGGCATGATGCTTTGCCGTGGACTTGCTTGGCACTGAACACAAGTTTTCAGAGTGTTATTGAAGAAATACCGTATTATTTATTTTTTGGTAGGGACGCTGAAATTCCTGTTGTTGACTGGCTGAAAACACCTCGCATGGATTATTCTCTTGGGAACAATTACAGTGCCGAGGTGAGCGCCCGACTTCACAATGCGTTCAAAGTAGTGAAGGCCAAGTCCAAGGCTTCACACGACAAGTCGGTGCAAATGAAGGAAAGAGGTGTGAAAAACAACCAGGTGGAGAGCGGAGATATTGTTTTATTACACAATCCTACAGGAAAAGCCGAATCTGCAAACGCTTGGCCAACCGACTGGTTAGGCCCCTATCGTGTCCTTGAAAGGAATGCCACAAATGCGACCATTAAAGCACTATATAGTGACCGACAAGAAAGGGTTCATTTGGATAGATTGAAAGTTGCTTTCCTACGGGGCGAGGCTTTTCCCGGTACGTCGGAGGTCGCAGCTGAGCCAGGGAATGGAAACGGATATGAAACAATTGAGAGCGAAGATGAAAACCTGAGGACAGAAAACCACGCAAGCGCGAGAGCTGCGTTCAAGGAGCGGCGGAGTTACAATTTGCGTTCTCGGTGTAGGTGAACCGCCAACTAGAAACGAGCTGCAGAGGACTGAAATCATGCATCGACTTGGCTTTGCGGGATGTGATCTTGTGTGTTTAATTGTAGAAAACTCTTGCGTAGGAGTGAGTTTTTTTTTTGCGCTGTACTGCTTTAACCTAAGTGTGTTCTTTAGTAGGATTGTGTTATTCTAGCTTTGAATTAAATCTAATCTCACTCACGAGAGTGTGATGCTTCGTTCAATAGGAATATGCTATAGGTTATGTAACTCCAACTTTCTTTGCTTACAAGAAATTTCGTCTGGATGAAAATCTTGTTGAGCGATCTAATCTTATGCTATGCGTAATTCTCATTTTTCTCTCTTGCTAAGTAAAGAAAATTGAGCGTTTATTAGGTTAACTTCGTGTGTTTCTCAAGAGGAGTACTTTGTTTCAGTTGTAGGATGCTTATATTTCTCGCCAGCTTCTCGTGTAGCGTACGCGCTTGATACGAAATAACTCTGGCGAAGTAATTAGTTAATATGAAGTTCTTAGGCTTATGTATCTCAGGCTTGCTAATTTTATCAATACCTTTAGACCGTTCATTTTCGTAACGGGGAAAATATGTTTAGCGTCAGATTATAGGTCGCGTATTCTTTCGTGCTGTAGTGTTGAATTTTCTGACTTTGTGTCTTTCTCTTGCCCTGAAGGAATATCGTAAACACGGTATTCCGGAAGGAATTATTCTGATCTTACTCTGTAGAGTGTAGTACATTTCTTTTCAGACTTAAGGAATTAATTTCTTGGTAGATTAGCGTAGTATGTACTTCAGCCCAAGACCAGGCCAGAACATTGCATAACACGAATGCGGCTCATATAAGCAGCAAAACCAAGGAAATTCAAGTGGAACACTAGCAATTATTTACAAGAACGAAGAAGATAGAACAACAACACAACATAGGGGAGACATTGCACCTGTATTGGAGAGGTTTAAAAGGATTGCCCAAATTCAAGCGTTGCCGTGGGAAACGACGAAAGATGTGTGTACGGCTGGAAATTTCGCACCATGTTCGAAGAATGCGGAGGACATCAGTAATAGCTTAACTCGCCAGTGGTCAGGCTGTGAAGAGGAGATTGTTAGTGAACGGCCGAGCCAGGAAGAATTTCTCGACTAATTAGCAGCACTCGACACTTCGAAGTGGAAAGGACAACAGAACGCCGCAGTACCAGGAGGAGGAAGGAAGGAAGAGAATACGAAAACAAAGCAGATAATGTTCTAGGGCGCCGTAATGTAATAGTGTTCAAAAATGCTTTTATAAATGGGTACCCATATGAACCAATAATAATGCTTTTATATTATTGAGTATTGAATTTAATTTGATTTATTTGGAATTTGCATTGTGACATGAACGCTTGGAAAGGCATTCCTGAAACTCGCATGCAACTTTCCTGTGAATTTTACTAGGCCAATAATCACTTGGAATATTGAAGCCGCATTGAGGCATCTCTATTTATACGTGAAATGAAAATGTAAAAGAGATTTCGGCGGATAGGCTTTGAATGAAGCGGACGGTCTTCAGAGCATATTAACCCACGGAATTCTCGCATAAATAAGAGTGTTTACTCGAAAAAAAATGAAATAGTATCTCGTGTCTACCAGATTCTACGTCTACATCAAGGAATACTGAGGAATTCTACAGAATACCAGCGTGAACTACACAGGATTATGCCTCGGAATACTTCAGCATAACTTCGTGGGATTGGAACCCTATCGCGAAGGGAGACCATATTGAATGAGATTTATCGACGATTCGACTCGTATTTTCCTCCAGATCAATATAACTTACTGACGTATCGATTTGTCTGATCAACGAAGCGACGTTCATGAGTAATCTGGCGATTAAAAACTGAGTTGGATAAACGTCATAAAATATATGCGAAACATTGCACTTAACATGATTGGGTGGTAATTTGAATCGTAATAATGATCCATCTTACAGAACGCAGTCGTGCAGTTAGTGTTGTGTATAGAAATTTTATACGAGTCTGGATATCGGGCTCGCAATACTTCCTCCTGAAACTAAGTACCCATCTTCAACGCGTGTGTGAAGCTATTGAAATGCCAGAAGAGAGGCATGGAAGGAAAACAGATTCTGTCAACGATACCAAAGGAACCAACGTCGAACTATGAACTGCAGCGGCAAGGAATTGTACAACAGAACATGCGAGTGTGAATTAAAATCTGCGAAATGGAAAATCATCGATACTTTAGGATGTTGAGGCGTGGGAAAGATGCCCGTGAAATTGTGTGGATGTTATTAGGGTTTAGTACTCAAGTGCTTAGTACTAAGTACGCACTTCACTTCGGCGGGGAACAACAGATGCATCGGTTAGGTGAAGACAACACAATATATTACGCTGTGGCTGATTGTATTGTAATGAATAAGATTATTAAGTGTAATGTACCCTGTTTCTGCGGAACAAATTTTAGATGATAAAGTGCTTAAGTAGAATTTATCATGTGTGTCTTATATTGGCTGCATACTGTAGTACTTATTATTCAATAAATAGCTGAAGCTAATTCAAAAAAAATTGTCAGGCCAATTTTTTAACTCTAGGAGGGCCGTCCTGTCGAGAATCGGTTCAGAATAATCAATTTTGCGAATTAATCAATGAAAATTCTTGTAATTATGTGTGACGAATTTTGTGCGCATTTTATTTTCGTTGCTTGAACTAAAATTGTGAGTTTATAAAACTGTGTTTGGCACATTCCAACGGAACGAGTAGATTACTCTAACATTTGTGTAGGCCTGAATGTTTACAGTCAACATAAATTTATGTTGACACTCGAGCTGAGGCTAGGGTTGTGCTTCGTAATCAAAACTCAAGAGTGCGAACAACGAAGGCAGTGTTGGGTTACAGCGAAAGGCAAGATTTGTTGACCGCGAGGCCTAGGCCAGAGGGTTGAGGCGTGAGAAAGCTTTCCCGCCAACGGACGTAGACTTCAAGAATTAACACACAAAATAAGGGCGAAAAAGGCGTGCTCTACTCACAGCGAATAGGAAGCGTATAACCCCGAGAGCAGCCAATGGTACGGAGCAGACGATTGTTTAGAGGAAGTAAGAGGGGGACTATTGGTCGTTATTCGAAAGAGGGCAGTCCCAAAAGGAACACTTTGGCTAACACGATAACAAGGGTCAGTAAGGTGTTGCGGGCCTCTCAATAAGGTGCTTCGCGGCTAGGCATTATTATACCTAAAAAAAATTTGTGTTACTCTGCGTCGTGAATAGGTGTTGAATTAAATGTGATACTCTGGAAAATAAGTGAGAAACGAAACCTGTTGAGATATGTATACTTTTCTGGGGAATCAACGAATTAAAAATTTACATTTTTTTTCTTCACTTTTGCAGAAAGAAGAAGATTCCGTAACGTGGAGGTTGTTCAAAGAAAAATGTTAATTACTTCGTAAGGGAGGGTAAGGCTCGTGCTTTTGTTACAATAGATACCGCTAGAAACGATAGGTTCATATAACGTAAAAAAAAAAATTGGAGCAGTTGAATTAAATGTGGAATATGTGCATATATATATGTATGAGAGAATTGCAGAATTAAAGTAATTGTTAAAAATTTTTGTTGCTCCACAGGAGGGCGGCTTTCCTTTTTGCTCCTATTGATTGCAAGCACGACTTCTTCATAAAAACGTCCAAAGACAGTATATGCACCGTGTGAGAAACAGGGATTGAACTGAAGCTGCCTTTGGTTAACTGAACTTGTGGTCCGAGGCTGGATGGCAAGCCTTCGTGAAGTTGGAATGTGCCAACACATCAGTTAGGCATTGTTTCATTGTATATGTCCCGAGTGTAATTAACTTAAAGGATATTGACCGGTCAATTAGGCAGGGTGATGTTCGTAAACATGTGTTACTTGCAATTCCAGTAGATGTCAATTAATGCTTTGTACCAGGGTCTCATCATAAGAAATTCCTTAACATTTTAATGTGTTTAAAAACCCCGTTAGCACTAGCATTACAGCTCACCGAAGAATAAGAGCGCTCAGAAAAATTGCGCTGAGTAAGTGGTATCAGCTTTCGTCGGTGAGTACCATTTTTTTTTTAGTATATGTACTGTAATGCTAATTATCGCTTTAATTTTGTGTTGTTTATATAATGTTGTGGAGGTGCGCCATTCCCTCAATTCCGAGAACCTGGTCTTCTTGTTAATGAAATGTTAACAAGGAGGCGGGACCTCTTCTCGTGACAAAATTGAGGCGAATTCATCAGAGAATAATTAATTTCAACACGGATCCTAATAAAAAAATTAAAAGTAGCTCAATTCCATTGAGGAAGCTCAATTGCGATCTTTCCAATAGTTATTTGAAGTAAATTCAAAGTTTAGTGATGAAATGTGAAGTTAACGGAAGCTTTCCCACGACCCACCAAATGACACGCGGCGCACCACTGCAATACTCAAGCTTCAACTTGAGATTATCTTGATTCTCATGATATAACGTAGCTTTCGCAGGTCCATATCTCCATGTAAGGCAGATCCAGAAGTGTTTGACAGAGCAATTGTGCCGAAGACAGGCTACAAAACATGAGTACAACAGCATTGCAGTGTGAAAGATGTGCTGCTCGAATGGTAGCTCTTGGCACTCGAAAGCACACGACTGGGAGAGGAAGAAAAGACAAAGAAGACAGAGGAGAAGACATGAAAACTGAAACAAGCAAAGTGGGCGTGAAACATGGAAGTCGCGAAGGCCTGCCTACAGCTGAGATCTCCTAAAAGTATCTCCCTTAATTGTGGCCCCAGCCTATGTAACATGAGATAGACAACCAAACATGCAAACCCACAAGGCGTGTGTAACATTACTAACACAAACACAACATTTGTTAGGGTAGAAACTCAAGCATACGATACAAGATAAACGCAATCACACAGAATGTGTTACAGTAGCGACAAAAAAGCGTTCTCAAGAAACGAAGGAGGAAGGTACCATTTAACTTGGAATTAAAGGAACGTGGAATCGATACATAAGGTGTGTCCTCGCACTCTGCGCATAAAAGATTAAAAGAAATTTTTGAAAAAAAATCTAACTTGAAGAAGGTAAGTAATAGGTGTTGAGAAAAAGACAGCAGGATCCAAAAACAGATTATCCGCAACAAAAACGTATTCTATTTTAACAAAGGAAGTTCAATCTGATCTCCATTTCGAGAACCCCAATCTCACCACTGGCAGCGCTAATGCGCATAGAGACAAACAGTTGTTCCTCTAAAACAGACGTGTTGTGCCGCAAACACGGGCTCAACCATGCGATCCAAGCCAAACGCCAACCCAACGTACATTCTACTGCACACACCCGAGCTAACAGCGAGTAATGAAGCACTAACACACATACACACAGAGCCCTAATGCAACACAAACACAATTCAGCCTAAACCCCAAAACACAGCCCGTAATGAAGCACAAACACAAGCACACAACACGTAATACAGCACAAACACAAGCACACAACACGCAATGAAGCACAAACACAAGCACACAGCACGCAATGCAGCACAAACACAAGCACACAGCACGCGACGCAGCACAAACACAAGCACACAACACGCAATGCAGCACAAACACAAACACACAGCCCGCAATGCAGCACAAACACAAACACACAGCACGCAATGCAGCACAAACACAAGCACACAGCACGCAATGAAACACCAACACAAACACACAGCACGCAGTGCAGCACAAACACACAACACGCACTGCAGCACAAACACAAACACACAGCACGCACTGCAGCACAAACACAAACACACAACACGCACCGCAGCCCAAACACAAACACAGGTTCCAGCTCGAGCCACAAGAGGCCCACAACACGCCGACAAGGAGGGAGAACTCATTACGGAGGCCGGGCCAAGTCAGCCGGGCCGCTACGAGTAAAAACGAAAGTTAATTTCATTGTGAGGCAGGTCTCCCTCGTCGCTCTCTCCTACAAGGCTGAACCACACATGATCGGGCAGGCAGTCAGTTGAACGGAGTTTTTCTGCGTTTTTAATCAATATTTCTAATGACCTTCGCTACAGGGGTTGGACAAAATAATGGAAAATCCTTGGAAAATCAACAAAATATATTTTACTATGCTGTAGGTTCACCTGTTGAGACAATTACAGCCTCAATTCTCCGAGGTATTATTGATTCATATAAATTGTGAATTTCTTCATGCGGAATTTTAGCCCATTCTTCAGTTAAAACACCCTCCAGTTCTTTTCAAGACGATGGTGGCAGAAATCGACTTCTTACTTGAATCGCAAAAACCGGTCATAAATGCTCAATAATGTTGAGGTCTGGGGATTGTGGTGGCCAAATGAGATGCACAATTTCATTAGAATGTTTCTCGTGCAATGCTTTAGGAATTCTATCAGCATGGATTGGGGCATTATGATCTTTAAAGATGGCGTTCCACTCCGGAAACAGTGCTTGAACCATACGATGAACTTGATCGCGCAAAATTCCTTAATAGTCTGGGCTGTTAATTCTTCCATGAAGGGAAATCATTAGCCTTGCAGATTTCCAAGAAATAGTACCCAAGATCATCATAAAACTACCGTAATGTTTTACGGTTGGGAGAAGACAGTCTGGATTAAAGGCTTCTTTCGGCTGTCTCCAAACGTGCACTCAGCCGGAAATAAGGTAAACGATGATTCGTCAGAGAAAATCACATTTTTCCACTGCTCGACGGATCAATTCTGGTGGTTTCTACACCACCCTAAACGCTTCGAAACAAGTGTCTTTGAAAACAGAGGATTCTAATTGCAGCTCTTCAGTAGAATCCAGATTTCTGCAGCTCCCGACGGACAGTTTTTTGTGGAAACTGGCTTCTGTAGGTGTTCATTGAGGTCTGCAGGGATTTTGAGAGCAGTGGTCTTGCAACCCTCTCTAACAATTCGATTTAGGGTCCGACGGTCCCTCTCAGACAACTTCGACTTTTGGCCAGACCTGTGGTTTGCTGAGGACGTTTTTCCTTCTCTTTCAAAAGCAGTCATTACTTTTGAGACAGTACCTCTTGAAACGTCAAGCATTCGTGCAGTCTCTGTTACACTAGCGCCTGCCATACGAGCACCAACAATTTGGCCTCTTTGAAAGTCAGAGAAGTCTGCCATTTTTATAAGGTTATAACCAAACTTTTCGCTTATATATCTGTAAAAAACAATAAAAATTAAATATCAATTAGCTGTTAAAGCTGTTTATTAAATGTCAAATAGTTAATAAAAATTAAATATCAAATAGCTGCGAATATAAACAATAAAACATGAAGTTTTGATTGCTTATAACACGTTCAAAGATTTTGATTCTAAAACGTTAGGCGTTTCCATTATTTTGTTCAACCATTGTTAATGTTTCATAGTCTGGCACTAGTTTAAGTATGATGCTAATAAACTTGAAAAAAAGAGCGGCAGGGCTTCAGGTGTCACATTTTGCTGGGGCTATTAAGAGAGGCAAAATATTCCCGCGAAGTGAGGGTAGAAATTCTAACAAACGTGTAGAAATGAGGTAAAGACAGAGATAACAGTGGTGCAATTGAGGGTTAAACAGGAACGCTAGAGGTACAAATGGGATACAAACAGACATGTTAGAAAGGACAAACGAAGCATAAATAAATGCACTAGAGGTATAAATGCGTTACGATCAAGGCTGCTAGAGGATCATATGAACTAGCAACAGACACGTTAGAGATTCAAATGAGCTACAGACAGAAACGATAGAGATACAAATAGGATGAAAACAGACATGCTAAAGAGCAAATTAAGAGTAAAAAGATACTCTAGAGGTTAAAATAGGTTACGAACCGGCGTGCTAGAGGTTAAAATGAAGTAGCAACTAACACATGAGAGATTTGAATGAGTTACAAACAGAAACACTCGAGGTACGAATTAACTACGAATAGACACGAATAGACACATTTTTAACACTTTGACTGCGACGTGCGCTACCGGTGGTACACGGAGGTAATTTTCATAATGCTGCTGACCAACCAGTAGTCGCAAATTTAATTTTCGTAAATACTTAATCAAAGCTAAATGAAGGCACGATCCAGTTCATGTTTGGTATTTTCAATATAGCTTACTGTAATGGACTTTAAATTTGAGTTTGGTGTGAACTTAATATTTGGTACTCGCAGTCAAAGTGTTAATACATTATATGGGTTAGTGTAAGCCTCCCTAGCTGTTATAAAAGTGATCTCAAGAGTTCGAAAAGAAGGGACTATTTGGTATGAACTGTAGATTATGGGGAATCAATGCAAAAGATGTGATCCCACACACGATACCCTGAACGTAAAAACAGCAATTCAGGAAGGAAGTGGAATAAAACGCAAAGGAGAGATAGCGTGGAAGGCATGATAACAAAGAATCAAAGTGGATACGAAAGATAGAAGTAGAAATGCGTATCAATGGCTACAGTGACACAATAGTATCCCTCCTGATGGCGCCCGTCCCCATAACACAGGATAGACAAACCTAGCTACCCTAAACATATTACAGTTCCTACCCTATGCCTAAAGACGAGGACACGCACAACAAAGTACCTCGATCTTGCAGTATAATCTTAAACATTTTTAAAAGCGTACCAAGTCCTTAAAATAAGTTAAGGAATCGGGATATTCGTGCTGTGTGCGTGCAGAGGAACCACACACAAAAAACTTGCAACTTGAAAGACCTGTTTTCATGTTTTTCATAAAATATTACTCAGCTACTAGGGGAAACTTATTCCATTTATTTACGTGACAAGTCCCTCGCTTTACTTCAAACTTAGACTGCAAACCATGTACGTGTACTTTTAACATTTTAGCCGCTGCCTCAAACCCGTTGATCTGCGCATTATTGAATCTCTTTATATTTTACAACGAAAGCCTTTTTTAAATGACTCCCAATCCGCTTTTCCTTTGCAAATAGTTTAGGAATTCTATTTATTTTTATTTGGTTTTCCTTTCTTTGAAGTTTTGTTGTTTTCTCGGTATTTTCAATATGTAAATATTTTATTTTTTTCAGCGCATTTTGTTGAGAATGACTCTTTGAGTCGAAACGTTCAATTTTAACAGTAAGCCTTTAATTTTAAATGCTAAGTTTCAAAGCCTTATTCCTCGCTATAATTTGCTTAGTTAAAATTTATACTGAAGAGTTATTTGTTGTGAGGTAAGTGCACCTTATGGTAGAGCCTCTGACTCGAGCAAATGCTTTCACCAGCGGACAGCAGCTCATTGTGCTCAGTTCATCTCAATTCATTGCGTTCGTTTGCTTCCAAAAAAAAAAAAAATAATTGTTCTTTCAGTTTTTACAGTTTTTTGCTGTTCTCCATTTTTTGTAGCGAAGGCGCTAGGGATGATCATTTCTATCTAGTGTTAAGTGATCATGCGAGTGTTTTATTACTTGTTCGAGGCCCGATTCGGATTTACTATATGAAGCTTTTCGTAAAAGGTGGTATCAATAAACTTGCATCAACGGAACTTATAAAAATAAGCAAGTAATAGCTTAGAGCTCTCTGATATTCATTCACTAATTAATAACTTTGTTTTTTAGTCCTCTATATAAGCTTTCAAGTTCAGATACTTGCACGAAACTCTAAACTACTTCTCAGCTGCTCCTATTGCTTTCAATCAAAACTAGTTTAATCATATCTTATTGCTTTAATAAAAGATTTTTTCTTTTGTTACGTAACGCACGTGAACGGTTTTGTGCCACTTCATGGCGTGTGATTTGAAGGGTGGCAAATTAACGTAAGACGTCCATTTATAAATAAAATAAAATGATAATAAAATAATCGCATTGTCACTCAAAAAATTTCAAAACTAGTTCACTAGAATTTACGGGTTTGTTTTAGAATTTTGGTAAGGTCATGAGGCTGGTAGGGTGAATGATTGCGGGCATTACCTTGGTACTGTAGTGGGTATTTACTAGTAATTTCAATAGAGCTTTCAATGGGAATTTAACTAGTATTTTATTATCTAAAAAAATGCACCCAACCTAAATCGAGATCTTAGCTTTCTTTACAACTGGGGTTGTTCTAAAGAACAGAGTTTTATTCTACACTACTAATGACTGAAAAAAAATAGTTACTAAATAGCTAATCTTCGAATCATTTTCCATGAAATTGAGATAATATAATTCTCTTTGCCTCATTCTTAGACTTATCATTCCTGAGGTACAATATTGTATCTGATAATCATTTAACGGAAATGATATTGTAAAAAGAAATGTGAACTTAAAGATTGTCAAATATTTATGATATTGAATTCGTTTCGTTTTAGTCTTAGCACAATTCTAAAATGTAATTTAACCCATTTTGCATCGGGGACCAAATAAGACTCAAATCGAAATAGAAAATAAGTATGTACGCGTATGAACCACTTGAAATAAATAAATCTATTTATATTTTATTCGGACTTTTTTACAAATGAAAGGCTCATTGGAATCGCGCACTTCATATTAATGCGCTTTTCAATCCCCATTTCAAATGGAAGACGAAAAGGTTGAAATGAATTTCAAATTCCCCCCAAAGTAAAACTGGAATCTTAAGTTAAAATATAATTGTACTACTCCACAACGTGGGCGATCGTTGGGAAAGACTATTGCTTGGAGAAGACGATAGCTGGAAAAAGCGATCACGGGAAAAAATTCGCGCTGATGAAAAGTAGAGTGTAAAGACAAGCTCATCGTTTACCTCACTAAAAATAATATAACAGCTGCAATTTATAGGCAAAATCACATTATTAGTAACAAATGAGTATGAAATAAAATGATTTCTTTAGATAATACGAGAATGTTTTCACTGCGGCGAGTTCACGATGGACAACCCACTCATGCCTCCGGCCATAGCGTGCTCCGGAGCCGTACATCAGAGCAAATAAGGGGGCGAGTAATTCCGAATCGTCGAGCTCTTTGTAGAGCGCTGCTCAGGTAGCTCTCATGTTCATGGAAGGGAAGTGCGAATTTATCGAGACTCGCGTTGACTGAATTTTGGACTCCAGGCGAGTCACGCTTGTGTGACTTAGCAATAATGGGGATATTTAGCTTAGATATTTGAATGCAGACTAAAGTAACTCGAAAGGAAGAGAGACTAAAACAAACAAAAAAATTATTTCTGAACTAATTGGTTATATTTGTATCGAGTTGTAAATTCTTGAGTTAACAGCAATCGATTTATGATCCAAGATTGCGTTGAGAATAAATACCTCACTTCAATCAGAGAGTTATAAACTTAAAGCAACTTGACTCTCAGCAGCAAGGTGTAGCGATCGCCCTCAGCCGTACTTCAGCCTAACTTCATAAAATAGTAAAAAACTAACATCCTAAAATTAAATTATACAAATGTAATTATTTCTATAATTTTACGAGACCAAATTAATTCAATTTAACTCAAAATTTTACCAAAAATGTGTTTCGAAAAGATTTGCCGTTCACGTTTCCTTCCGTCACTTCCGTTGGAAACATTTGCGTAGAACCATTTGGCAAGTCCCGATAGACATTTTCAGGCAGAAGCGTCATTCTGGTACTCGATGCTCTTGTGTTAGGTCTGAGCCCCAGATGGGGCAATTAAGATCCTGGGAGGCCGACACACGAACAATCACCTCAACATTCAATCAACATCCCTCCCAATTCAACAAAGCCACACGGCTTTCATTTCAACTAAGCCACACGGCTACCTAGCAACCACCCCAAGCCTCAAGGCAATAGCAGTAAATAAACTACCTCCTTCGTATACACCATTAATCAACTGCTACCGCACCTGCGGAATATTACACTAACAAATCCACTCTCGCCGGGATCCACACCGGATTCCCTCGAGCCGCGGCACCTGCTGAAGTGCGGCTACTCGCTGGACCCGGATCTCCTTCCTCAAGAAGTGGACCCCCCTCACCGCGGCCGTAGTCACGGCACCCAGAGTCGTCAAATAAAAACCCGAGGCGAGCTTACCCAGTTCCGTCATTATCCTGCAGTGGGCAGTGGTGCAAGTGGAAAAATGATGCCAGGAAGGCAACTCGAATAACCCAAACTCCTTCAGAGTCAGAGGCGCTTAAATCATTCAATTGTTATCAATTCAGTGTTGCTCGTACCCACGAGCTGGTGACCCTTATTCAAGAACACCATCTTGTCAATTAATCAATCTTGAATCAATCCTTTCTAACAGCTTAGAACGCTGTCCAAGGCCAATCTTGCATCCAATCATCTTTAACAAATTCCCCACTTGGGGAATAAGCAAAGTTCATATTGGTGACTCTTAATTGCATTAATACCAGAGTGTTTTTCACTTGCACAGTTGTCCTTTGTGGGTTGATGAGCGCATGCCAGTGCTGTCGACTTCTACCGATGGTTGTCTTGAAGGAGGTAGTACTCTGCTCCTCATTATTCAGTAGTCAAACATAGCATTTCCTCCCTAAACTCTTCCCTAATAATAAGTTATTGCTACTGCAGCCTATTCTAACAAATTCTTCATGTTTTTCAATTGCTACTGAAGCCACCTTTTTACAAAACTCTTCATGCATTTCCATTGCTACTGAAGCAAAAAAGAAAAACCATAGGAGTTCTTCTAGGATTATTTCCAGTGCTACTGAAGCGCCTAACTAATTACCTTCGCAATTTCCATTGCTACTGCAGCACCATTGCTACTGAAGCACAAAAGCAAACAAAATGTCTGTGTGTGAAACACTACCTTGCCATCCTGAGCAATTTACGGATATAAAAGAACGGCCGTCTGCAGACCGGTTGTCCTTTAATAGTTATCCGTATCCCATACGGGTCGGAATGCTCAGCGCAAATATTTCACCATCACTTGACTAAGTCTTTCCCGATCTCCCAATTTTTGTGTCGCCGTCTGGTCGACGTGCTTGTAGCCTTGGGGACGCCTGAGGAGCACGCACGTTGCCTAGGGAGGCGGTACAAAAGACTCACGTCGCACAATTGCCGCTGTAACCGGCATATGTGTTTTGGGAGGGAAGGAACTGATTTTGTACTATGGCATACTATAAAAACCTATACTGCGACTTCGCATCAGGTCAACACCTGTCGAGCCAACGAATTCGTACGTCTTAGTTCGCTTTGAGTTCTAAAGTCATGGAAGTCGACCAATTCTAGATTCCCCGTTACACCGTTCAAAGAACGCAGTCGGAATCAGGTTTTTCGGGCGCCCCCATTTCGGCGGATACTCTGGCACCGTATGCCCAGTGATGCTAACCTCACAGATTTTGTATGGTCCCATTTCGGGATCCGAGCTGAAACTTTCATAGTTCCACAGTTAACCTTCCACTATTTTCATCTATTTTCTTCTGTCAAAGCATCTTTTGGAATCTCTCCTTCGTATTTCCGACTTGCACTTTACAAGTAACAGCTTCACTGTTACCAGACCTTTCGGTCTCCTTTGGGCGGAGGGTAGCTGTAGCGATCGCCCTCAGCCGTACTTCAGCCTAACTTCATAAAATAGTAAAAAACTAACATCCTAAAATTAAATTATACAAATGTAATTATTTCTATAATTTTACGAGACCAAATTAATTCAATTTAACTCAAAATTTTACCAAAAATGTGTTTCGAAAAGATTTGCCGTTCACGTTTCCTTCCGTCACTTCCGTTGGAAACATTTGCGTAGAACCATTTGGCAAGTCCCGATAGACATTTTCAGGCAGAAGCGTCATTCTGGTACTCGATGCTCTTGTGTTAGGTCTGAGCCCCAGATGGGGCAATTAAGATCCTGGGAGGCCGACACACGAACAATCACCTCAACATTCAATCAACATCCCTCCCAATTCAACAAAGCCACACGGCTTTCATTTCAACTAAGCCACACGGCTACCTAGCAACCACCCCAAGCCTCAAGGCAATAGCAGTAAATAAACTACCTCCTTCGTATACACCATTAATCAACTGCTACCGCACCTGCGGAATATTACACTAACAAATCCACTCTCGCCGGGATCCACACCGGATTCCCTCGAGCCGCGGCACCTGCTGAAGTGCGGCTACTCGCTGGACCCGGATCTCCTTCCTCAAGAAGTGGACCCCCCTCACCGCGGCCGTAGTCACGGCACCCAGAGTCGTCAAATAAAAACCCGAGGCGAGCTTACCCAGTTCCGTCATTATCCTGCAGTGGGCAGTGGTGCAAGTGGAAAAATGATGCCAGGAAGGCAACTCGAATAACCCAAACTCCTTCAGAGTCAGAGGCGCTTAAATCATTCAATTGTTATCAATTCAGTGTTGCTCGTACCCACGAGCTGGTGACCCTTATTCAAGAACACCATCTTGTCAATTAATCAATCTTGAATCAATCCTTTCTAACAGCTTAGAACGCTGTCCAAGGCCAATCTTGCATCCAATCATTTATAACAAATTCCCCACTTGGGGAATAAGCAAAGTTCATAAAGGTAACCGTTAAAAAATAAATATAGTTCATCTAATTTTCTTGGCAAGAGTATCGAAATTTATAATTTTTCAATTTGATGTACACTTCTATCCCCTGCACTATTTCATTAATATTTTCTATCAATTTGAAATGATCAATTACTTGTAAAATAATTGTATTAGGGATGAGCATAGATATGTATAGAAATTACCACCTAAGTTTTTTCGGTGTTTAGGAATATGTAACATTGCTTAATTCTCAATTTTAAGCGCACTGTGTTCCCACCACAAATTTAGGGATTATGCACGAAATCAAGTCCCACACTTTTATTTCAGTAAATTTTCATAAAATTCATAATTCGTTTCATGATGACCTACATAATTCACCTAAATTAATAACTTTCAAATAATACAAAGTTGAAAATACTGTCATCGCAATCAGGCTATCCGATGTACGGTTCCGCGTGAATAGAATCTCTGAATGAAGAGAGCCGGTCGGCAGGGCCAGAGCGCCACAACTTTTCCCGTGATGACCGCATGCTCTCACTTGCCTGTTGTGCGATGTCATACCTACTTACTTCGCCGGGTCCTGAGTTCAGAAATACTTACACTCCAGCAATGAGATTGCATTTCACTCGAAGGGTTATTTCTCGTATTAAAAAACGGAGTTACTTGGCTGAAGACTCAAACGCGTAACTTAGCTTTTAAAAAGGTACTTTTCATCTTGAAATATTTGTTAGGATAAAAATTTCATTAACTTGTTTATGTCTGTTGCAGTTAGCAATATTTGGTGTGAATTAATGAGTCGAATAATATGAATTATAAGGATCATTCAGGATGTTATTTGACGATATAGTTTGGCTGAACAAGAAATTTTAATTTTACATTTTCAGTTTTCAATAAAACTTGAACAGACACCGTCCACTAAGTAGTCCTTCAGCATTTTGTACTGATCTCTTCTTGAGTGAATGATTTATTAAGGGTTTCACCTCCGTTCCCGTTCAGTTAAGCGATGGTCACAGAGACACTCGGTGGAGCTAAAGATGGAGTGGCTCAAAAGGGCGCCGAATTTGGGTATTTCGGTTAGCACATCTCACTCCACTGCCGTGAGAAGGCGTTAGTGTCACGATCAGACGGAAACGTGACAGAATAAAGCAGGGGTCTCCAAAATTTCCAGCCTTAAAGCCTTACTAATAACTCCAGTAAGTCCCAAGGGCCAAAAACTGTTTTAATTTTCCGGCCATTGACTATAATTTTCCGACTGTAGTCGCTGAGTTTGCGCCCAAAGCGAGCATACGCCTGTCAAATTCGCTATTTTAATTACTACTGTGTGTTGGATTTGACCCCCAGGCATTAGTTTTAAGACCACTGGCCGATAAAGCGAGGAGACACTAGCGCAAGATGTAGATTACACGGAACCCCGTTTCCCCTCACCAGAGGAAGAGAAGTAATGAATGAGAGAAGGGGCTCACCTTAGTACAAATCAAAATCCACTCTTGATATCTACAAAAACGGTAGTGATTCTTTGGAGCGTAATTAGGCTCCCACATAGATTATGGATTATAACTTAGTTAATAATCTGAAAGATGTACTGAAGAACATTCGTCTTCAGTGTACACCTTAATCCCCATCCTCTTTTTTCGAAGAAATCTCACAAAAATTTACGTATAAATGTACATTTATGAAGTAGGAACGCATGGCAGGAACGTCTTTCACAATGGCACCCAATTTTCTATCTAAAGTCGAGGATAATACTAAAAATACTATCTACAAAGTGCAACTATTCTACATGTACACGAGGAAACAAAATAAAAGCTGAAACTTAAACTGACTTTAGAAATCCAGGTTTATTTAAAGTATGCTGCTCTTCAAAGTAACGCACTTTGAACTAAATTGAAAGTGAAAATATGAAAGTTAAATAGTATTGCCTTTCGGACTACCCTCATAAAGAAATAGTACGACCCTATTATGACGGCTCATGATTCAAATTTTTGCTGTAATTTCAATGAGCAAAAAATTAAAGATCAACTTACAAATTGAAAAACATTGGTAGTGTCTGCACGGCGCAAAAACGCCACGGATATACGGCAGGTAAAAGGGAAGCTTAAAAGTAGAAGGTAATCGGTAAACTAATTTGCCTTGAGAAAACACAAGGCTTCATTTGTGCCTTTCAGTTCCTTCCAGTTCCTTCTTTCTGTTTGTATGCCCGGCAAACTCGGCTCATCAGGCGTGCTGCGCGGCAGGCATGCTGAACAAATCATGCTGCGCTCCGGCATTCTGAACTAACTCCGCTCATGCTGCACTCCAGCATGCTGCGCATGCTGCATATGATGCGTATCAGAATAGATTAGACTAGATGTTAGTGTAAGCCTCCCTATCTGACACAAAGTTAATCCAAAGAGAGGAAGGAGGAAGGCACCATTTTGTATGGGGGAAAGGGAACGCAGAATCTATGCACATGGGGCATAGAAACAGTAAGTTGAGAATGAAGTTCATGAAACAAGATGAAAGTTGAAGAAGAAAGTAGTAGATACAAAAAATAACAGCAGTGAACCGGAAAAAGGTGGTTCTTGACACAAAAAAGATTCTTTAAATAAAAAGAACGCCCACATAACTCTCAGCTCAGGACCTCACACTTTCCCCCTGGGAGTGCTAATTCCCATAGATAGATCTAGTAGTTGTATCCCCCTTAGAGATATATGATGAGTATCAAACATGCTGCACGGGAGCGAAGCGAGAATACAAAATTTATGTTCGATATTCTCTATAATAACCGAATTGGTTGCACGTACGGGAGTGACAGAGAAAAAAATATTATCGAACAAATTCGTCTGAAGTCATGTTAATACTCAAATATTAACAGATGCTTCCTCCCCTCAACAGTAAGGAACGCATAGATTTCTTAGTGACTCCCCGGCGGTCACTGAGATTTCCATGATGCAGGTGACCCACACACTGGTGGTCACAAACGGAAATTTTGTGTTTCTGATGAAAATTAAATGGATGCACGCTCCAATTACTTGTGTATTCATTTCGATGTCGAAATTGGAAATGATGTTACATTTGGTAGAATATTGTACTTTAGTGTAACCCATCGTAGTTAACGAGATGACCCGCGACATCCTGAGATTATGTAGGCACATCACAAGTAACGTGTCCTTTGCGTGAGAGTTGAAACTGACGCTAAGCCAGTCATGAAAGAGATTGCTTATAGGCTGCAAATGCTCGAAAAACTTGTCATAAACTCTAACGAGCTTTGAGTTGTCACGAAAGAAGTACGGATTCTAACATTCATTCGTTTGTGTAATCCAAATTAAGCAATATCCCATTAAGTAACTTCAACAGCTCACAGAGGCATCTAAATATTAAGTACTAATCGTCTTCTGATTGTCATAATGACACGTTAATTTGTTTCAGTACAGCTAGATTGTAGATAAATGGTGGCATTTTCTCCAAGCCCTGTTCGTCGATTTCGGCGAGCTCGTAGCGCCGCAGAAAACATTCCTATCGAAAGGAAAGCGGGCAACGCAGATAGGACTTTTGAGACTAATTGAGCTCAAATAGAGAATGGGTGTCAGTAATGGATGACCTTTGGAGTGAAATCCTCGACTCCACGGTCGTGTGTCACGGTCCACAAAAATTAGTCTTATAAAATAGATCGCCGCTCTTGTTCAAACGACCGAAAGTATTTACAAAAAAGTAGGAAAGCTGAAAATCTTCCGCTGAATTTTATTCCGTATGAGAGAAACTGAAATAGACTACAGAAGATGAAAAGCCTTTCGAGTTTAAAAAATCATTTTTCCGAAATCCAAGGAGGTAAATTGATAGTTGAAACGTAAACTAATCTTAGAACTGTAGGCTTTCTAGTTAATTTCCAAGTTTTACACCTATTTTCTCCTGATAAGTCACTGTATAAATCTCGCAACTTATTAAGCTCGTATTGCTAAAACTGATTACTAGATTCCAGCATAACCTTGCGATTTACTAGTAGCTATGCACATGATTGAGACGAATAAATTCTTCAAATATATCGATATTGAGATAACCGATCGAATTACCATATATCAAAGTAAAATTAGATTACATAAGTTAATTTAAGCCTCCGTAACCGAAACAAAGGCGTTCCAAAGAAAGGAAGATACAATTTAGTAAGGACTTGAGAGAACGGGCAACCTATGCACAAGGTGCATAAAAAAATTTGAGAAAGAAGTTCATGAAACAAGAAAAAAAGTACAGAAGAAATTAGTTTGTACTGAAAAGTAGGGCGGCAGTGAACTGATAAAAGACAGTCCGTTATAAAACAAAAAACCTACTTTATTTCAACAAAAAAAGAAGGCATACGTTACCTTCACTAAGTCAAAAAAGTGCTTTTTATGAAAAACGAACCAACATCACGCATGCAGCAATTTCGGTCAGAGCAAAAGCAGCTTCCTGAGAGTGAAAGTAAACCTTCAGTAGAGCGACAAAAAATTTGAACTTGTCGGCGCGATGGAGGCCGCTTGGCCTCATTCTCCCACCGCCTCGGCTGGTGTGCGTCCGGTTGCCCTTTTTTCACCTTCGCTTTACCCCATAAACAACAGCGCTTATCACAGGGCCGGACTCTGAAGCATTTAATACACCGTCGTAGTAACATTTTACACCGTCGTAGTTACATTTCACACCTTCGCAGTTACGTTTCACACCGTCGTAGTTACATTTCACACTGTCGTAGTTACATTTCACACCTTCGTAGTTACATTTACACCTTCGTAGTTACGTTTCACATCATTTCACTTACATTTTACACCGTCATAGTTGTACATACGGGAATTTCAGCTCTTCTAAGTGCAATTACTTGCGCTACGAGCTGTACGTGGTATGTAACATAGTCGAGTCAACTTAAAAGAGTTCACGCGCCAGCAGTACCTCTACAACGTCGGAAAAGGTTTGAAAATCTATTCCTTGGCAGATTCCTAGAAATAGACTTTGTTTAATAAGTAGCTTCATTTGTTATGTTTGATTATAGCTCACATCCAAAGAACTCATGCAATGCCATAATTTCAGGGTAAGACATAGGGGTAGGGTAGGTGAGTTTGATTTCTAGAGCAAAAAATGTTGCACAGGAAATATGTTCGCATTTGACTTCTAGAGTACAAAGTTTAACCATCGCTCGGAAAGCATGTAAGAAACCCCACTGTAATTTTCATGGATTAAAATGGTTACCGCATTCATTCAACTTTAGTTCACAATTCCTTTCGTAATAGAATACCAGTCGAAACATTTCATGAATTTTCAAATTCGTATTTATTCAAAGCACAAGGTTCAGAAAATACAAGATATTCAAGCTCAGTTGACCAAGTATTTTACGTACCAGAAAATCAAGTAACAATTATTGTACTTCAGTAATGCCAAGAGTTTTAATTGAAAAGGGATGAAAATTTTAAGAAAATCGCAATCTTTTTCGAAAATAAAATATGTGCACTTGATGTTTAATTTCAAGAAAAACGCTACAACTGCAAGTTGTACGAGAACCTTTTCATTAGCTGTTGAAACAGAGAACTTACTGTTACAGATATGTTATTAGAAAGTACACGAAAACGTAGCGTTACATTGATCTACGGGAGGCATCAGTAATCACGACATTGGCAACCACCGACCGACAACCAGCGCCGATTATATTGGTTCAGCAATTAATCAGAGCGCTGGATGATTTATTCACAAACAATAACGGTGCTAGGCAGGGGGTGATAAATCAACGAAATGCGATCCTTGCTGGCGAATTTCAGTGATGTGATTGGATCACAACTCTCTTGAATGGCTAATTTACTGATCATGTTGAAGCGACAAGTCACGTTGGGATCATTGCGCTCTGATTCAGTCATTACTGGGTGAAACAACTTCTACTATGGAAGTAAATAATGGTTCCTAAACTTCAATCTAAAGGAAGAGAACGTTGACCTAGGCAGTTTAAAGGTGTGAAATTTGCAAAACTAGTATGGGAGAATTTTTAAAATCATAATCCCTATCAAAATGGAGTGTTTTAGCCCTAAAAATTCTTTGGAAAACGTGTAAAAATTAAAAAATGTAGGATAGTCCAACAAGCCCCACAAATATTGCCACCTGATCATAATATTTCGGTTCAGACTAGCTACAACAGAAGAGAAGTAACCATTTATTATGGACTGTATAAAACGGAGAACTCATGCTCTAAGTTTGTTCCCACGCCAGATATTATTTGCAAAGGAGAAAGGAAATGAGAGAAAACATAAAAAATAGCGAAGAAGGAATAAAAAACGAAAGAAGTAAAATAGCTACAAAAGAAAATAGTCCCGAAGGCCTTACAACTAAAAGGAGCAAAGTGGGTACAGAAGATAAGAGTCCCAAAGGACCATCCGCAGTCTAGATAATCGAATAAATTCCCCCATGTGGGTACCAGCCCCCATAGCACAGGATAGCCAAGTTCTAAACTCATGGCCTAAGTCATGATACCTGAGAGGCGTGACGTCACAATGACGAACGAAGAACAGCGCTGAGTTAGCGACATCACGGAGCCCCTCTCGATTGGATTAAGTTCCGAGTACATTTCAGAAGGCTGAACCTAGCGCTTTAGGCCATTCAGTGTTTTTATTTGATTTTATGTGATTTTGATTTGAGGAGTGAAATTTTTCATTCAGATAGTGAAAAAAGAACGGTGGTTTTTCCGAGAGAGACAGTGATAATTCGTAGCAGATATAACTTTTTTCGCATTTATTTTCGACAGAAAAAATTGTAGGATGGCTTGAATGCTTTTTCCATAACAAAAAAATGCAATGAATTTGTGCCTCATTCACCCTTTTTAATTTCGAATATTTATACAAAACATTTCATGACTTGTTTGAAGCGTGCAGTCCTTCGAAATAAATCACATTAAGCTACTGCTTCATACAAGAAAAAACCTTTATCTAATCTCATCATTTCACTATATGCACTAGCGAAAATTATCGTTTGATGCCGAGGACTTTGCCTAAAGATTCAAGATTCAAAAGTTGCCTTCTGCCATGGCTTCTGCACATCAGGTCGAACAGAGAAAGCCTTGGCTCACCACGTACATCGAAGAAAATAATGCCTATTTTTCTCGGCTTTTTACGAGCGAAGATTGGGACTCAGGTGCATACATCCTGTTTTCCTTTTTTGTCATTACGAAATATTTTTCAGTAGCTTGTCCCATCAATCAATCGACGGGACTTAAATGCGAATACCACACTCTACGAACAGTATGGGCCAATAACGTAAGAAGCTGCATGAATACTGAATTCACGACAGGTTATGGTCTTAACACGTTGGCTACGTTTGCAAGGTTGCTACGGTTGATTTAGTTAGGTTAGAAGTAGTATAACTGGAAAATGATCTTTACTGTTCGAATAAATTTTTATCCTTTCTGGAAAGCGTGCTAGGTATAGTTGCAGTATAATATTTTAACTTCTACGCTATTATTTATTTCAAATGAAGGTAGTGAAACAATTGAAATGCCATCCAGTTATACCGGTACGTAAACGAACAATTTACCTAGTGGTACACATATGCACCAATACGTAGTCAACGTGTTAAAATTGGTATTTTACGTACGTCGGGTCACTGATCTTGGTGGAAAAAATAAGGTTCCTGGACGCGCCTGACTGAGTTGACGGTGTCCAGGTCAGCACGTGCTGCCTGAAAATTCCGACGAGCTTTATCTCTTCTTGTGCACCTGATCTGGTCAGGCGTTGCGTCAGTGCCGGCCAGGTCAGACATGAGTCGCAACTTCAAGTGTCTCTTGAAAGTGGAAACAAATTAACTCGATCCTCGTGATTCAGAGAAAACTAGATACTCAGATTGATCTTGTTGGGAAGCTACTTCACCGGTAACGGTCTTCTGTTACTGCAGGATGGGCCTTAATACGTTCAGCTATTATTTTATAAAATTGGAAATCATGAAGAAATTTATTTTTTTAGAGGGTTGACGTCACGTGAGGTTTAGACTCGATGAATAATGCCATTAAATATTTTTGAGTTACATATGTCTGTGGCGTTGCTCTCTCTTGGTAGTAAAATATTCGAGTTAGTTCAAACATGCTTGTTCACTCTGAATTGATTGTCACGGGAAATCTAAACACATCGTAGTAATATTTTCATCATTTAAAAAGTTCATTCGAGGAACGATACTATTCGATATGCGATAAAAACGTTTTAAAAACATAAAAGTTTGCAGCCGCAAATTACATTGGCAGTCGTTATGGCAATAAAGACCCATCAAGAAAGTTGACAGTTACAAAGCAGGAGCAACAATTATTAGCTTCTAATGATTTCAACATGAAAATATTTTGTTTTATTTTTTCCAGTTGCATAATAATCTTATTTAAAAATGAGATTTCTTTTCCCAAAAGTATTTTGTTTCCTAAACTGAATGATTTTTAAAAAAGGTTCGTCCTCCCTCTACTGACGGTTCATTTCTAGTCCCAAAACAGTGTGGTAGAAAGATCAAGTTTCATCTTTTCATCCCTCAGTTCTAGAAAGTATAATGGACCAACAAAGAAGCCAAGCTTTTAGAGTCGTTCGTGTTTCAATTATAGACTCTCACCTCAATTAATACTCTCACCTTTTCTGAGGGGCTCACATAATATTCCAGTATTAGAAAGTTTTATGAAAATAGCATGCGCTCACTTTTCTAATTATAGACTGAGATGATAAAAAAATACTCTCACATCTTTAGAGGGGCTCATATTTCAGTATTCGAAAGTTTTATGAAAATAACTTGCGCTCACTTTACTGAATTCATCTTCCTGTCTTAGAAAGTGTAATGAAACGAAGATGCTCTACCTCTCATGTGGCCTTCCCGACCTTTGCTAGCACAGCTATGCTTGGCTGCGTCTGGGACGCTTGTTTCAGTGTGTCGGGGATGCGTGAATCAGTGTATCGGGGATGCGTGAATCAAACCATCGGGGATGCATGAATCAGCGCATCGGGGATGCGTGCTTCAGTGTATCTTGAATGCATTTTCAGTGTATCTTGGAGGCAATTTCAGTGTATTGGGGATACGCGCTTAAGTGTATCGGGGATGCATGCTTCAGTGTATGGGAAGAATGGAAGTCGCGTCTAGAGGACGGAATATGTGGACATCTCCGCATATTCCGCTTAGATATTCAGCTTAGACATCTCCGCTAGAGAAAGTGAAAATGAACTTGGCTGCATTACCGTTAGCTAGAGGATATCGGATTCCAATTGAATTTGTTGGCGAGCTATTCATCCGCACGATTATGGGAACGTCGACGGTCTTAAGTTCCCAAGCAAGTTCCCCGTTGGTCACTGCAGAAGATGCGTGGTTGCGATAGGTTATCTCATGAAAGGTGCTTATGCACGAGGCGATATATTTGAGGTTTACGTGCGGGCATTAGCGAGGAATGTTGAGTTTACACTCACGATTCATTGGGGTGGATTAGAACGTATTAAATTGAATGGCGCCATTCTGTTTTAAAACGAGCCATTATACTATAACTAGTGTTGATATATTTTCTCCAAGCGATTAGAACGGTTTTTATTAGTAAATAATCGAGAAAAGAAGAGCTTGACGTTGCTGAAAAACGAATACATTTCCTATTAACACACTCTTGGCTGACAGCAAACATAATTTAGTATCGCTTTGAAAATTCTCTTATATCAGCGACATACTTTCGGGAGTCTGTGTAGTCTGCAACAACAAGCGGTAAGTGTTGTAAATGATTACATAGCAGCTATTTCTTAAGAACTTGTAAAATTTCATAGGGGCATGTCGGGACACCCACGAAAGAAATACCACATGAAATAACAATGAGCCTCGAGTTGAAAGTTGGACACATGATATCGCATATCACATTTCCATTTCAATGGCGCGGGTCTTGAAGTCGTGATGGAAGGATAGATAGTGTAAAGTATCACAGTTGTTTTCACACAAATATTCACTCATCAAAATTGCAGTTAAAGTAGAAGCGCAAATTTTGCAAATTCATTTTGAATTTTTTTTAGGATGTAGAACAAGGAAATAAATTTCAAGGTAAGCGTCTGATGAAAAATTCTCTTGACATCAATGCTTGGTGATAAATTTAAATAAAGAACAGCTGGAGAATGAACATGAACTGGTTATTATTTCTCTGTAATTGCTCCAACGCATCCAGTTACGAATGAGCATGACGACGATTTAACAAGTTCAGCTAACTTAATCTAATGACTGCTGTTAACACCCAAACTAAATCTTTCCATTTTTCTAGTTGATGTAAATAAAATAAGTAAACCATACCTTACGAATGTACTCGAAAGGTACGTTGTTATCCCATCGAAAAAAATATCTGGATTGGTTGGAGAAATGCCACCATTAAGCATACAAGCCATATGCTCCAACACATGTTGTCAATTAGCATGGAAATCCTAAATCAATTACCTATAATGGACACATCAAACATTCTATGCTAAGTAATCACCGTATGAGAATCATAAAGAACCCACGACAGATTCTTACTACAAACGTTGCTAATCTGAACGGACCAATTGGGGACCCTCTCTGAAATCCAACAAATAATGCTCAGAGGAGAGCCCAAGTATCCTAGCTACGCGGATAATTAATCCCTGACCACGTACCAATCTAATAGGGGACTCTTTGAAAAGTCAGAAGCTCCAGAAAGTTGCGTAGGGTCTAAAGGTTTATGTAACGTATTAGTTAAATTCATGCCCATGTCTGACATGGCGTCTGCATAATGCATGACACATAAATCCAGGCACGGGCAGGGCTTTTAATTCCGCCCTCCAGCGAGACTGCATGTTTATTTAAATGAGCTCAGCTAATAGCTAATCACACAGAGGGTCTCGTGCGATTAAGATGACAACGTATCTCCAGAAAGCTTTGAAAAATTATGAGAAAACTTTGAAAGTAAAAGGGAAGGCGAGAGTAGACATTTTTAGACAGAAAAGAAACTTGTATTTTTAATATTTTTAAAGATAAACTTTGACTTGAGTTCACACCAACTTGAAAGACATTATTTTTTGAAACTTTGAAGCGTCAGAGCAAATTACTATGCTAGATTTTACAGGGGAATTAGCCATTCAAAATAAAACATACTAGGCTATGAGATTAATTCGAGGAGTCAAACGTAATTTTGAGGGAACGCTCTTCGAAAACTAGCAACTGGTATATCGGTCTACACACCAGCGTACACGCCATTGGCATACTGGTCACACGTTCATCAGCAGGAATATGACGCTTCATACCACCATTACACCAGCCAGTGCTAAAACAGCCTGAATATCAGCCTTCACACTATTAATGTTAGTTACTGGTTCAGCAGCTTGTATATCAAGCCTCATACTATTAATATACGGGCCACTGGTCCACTGGTACAGCAGCTTGTATATCAGGCTTCATATTATTGGTATACCGGCTGGGGTCGTTCAAAGGGTTGATGGTACGAGTTTTTAAGTTATGTAGGTTGTGGCGATTGGGTGCGTTTCTTAACCACCAGCTTGTCAAGTCACCTCAGTGAAACTGGGCGACTTCCTGGCTGACTGGTTGCATAAAAACACCAACGGCAACGCCAGGCGGTTTCATGGGAGTACCTGACCTAGTGAATAACTCGTCTGATCAGTTGCCTAACTCATCAAACTTTACTGCGTAAATAAAATTTTTGACTTTTTGAAATCTCGTAACATTGAATACTCGAACGGCAATTGTCTTCCTCCACGATTGATTTCCTGAACAATTGATTTCTGGTCGATTGTCAGCCTGACCTGTCGGCTTCCTGATCTAACATCTTCCAGACCTATTTAATTTCTGGCAAAATATGTTCCTGAATTATGACATTTTTGGCCGAATATCTTCGAGGGATTCAATTTTCCTTATCGATTGGCTTACCGGAAATATCTCTGCTCGATTGATTTCCCCATGAAATATCTATTTGAGCGATTGGATTCTTCAGCGATATTTCTAGACCGATTATCTTCTTGCCTGCTTCACTTCCTGGCCGATATTGGTTGAATATGAAGTTCAAACAATTTTAACATTTAAAAAAAATTATTTACCACAAAATTATTTACAGAGGTAGAATGTTTTTTAAGTCAAGTACAATGGTCAAATTTAAGTATAGCAACCTGTGGGCCCGAATTAGTTCAGCGACTTCTATGGCATCCTACCATCACGTTATTCTAAGGTGTACAATAATGTTTAACCTAATTCACTTAACCTAGTTTCGCATTAGACAATTAACTCGATATTTGATGCTATATTTTACAATATAGGTCAGATCGGCTATATTCAACAGTATATTCGATAAACGATCCAAGAGCAGAATGAAGAACGGTGATGTTACCCATGGCAAATTACATTATTAGGACCGGACATGTAGGAGGCACGATTTGACTTGGTGATCTTACACGACTAGTATTCTGATAGGAAGTGAGACTCAAGATGTCTTTTGAATACTTAGTAAAAATTACTTTCTCGGACCTCCGCAGGTATTGAGTTCCAAGTTTTAGTTCCAACCAAGAGGAAACTGCGTTGTGACCGGGCCTTTGAATAATAAGGAAGCATGAATTTACTTCCATTTCGGGTTAAATGGTCATGATGACCAGTTTGCGCAGTTAATATTTGTTTTAGTCTATCGTCGCCATCATTTATTAATGTTTTGTAAATGAAATTACAAATGGAGATTTTGTAGAGATCCGAAAGTTTAGGTATTTGCAAATTTTGGAATGAATCATTGGTGTGAGCATTATATTTTAGGTTCTTTACCGCTCTGATAGCTCTTTTTTGCAGAGTAAAAATTTATTAGTTTTATTTTTATCAGTTCCGTGCCATGCTTCTATTCCGTATTGCAAGTATGGAGAAATGAGAGTTCGGTAGAGCATCTATTAAGCTGTTTCAGGCAGGAAATTTTTAACTTTATTTGGGATTCGGAGGGATTTTGATAATTTAGAACTAATTTGAGCGAAGTGCTCTTTAAAGGTAAGATGTTTATCTATTATGATGCCCAGAAATTTACATGAGTTGCTTTCTTCGATTTCACGTTCGCCAATTTTAATGCGTGGGAGAGATATATTTTTCTTGTATTTCGCTGCTGTGACTGCATGTGAAGTTGGCTTCACATCTGGCCAGTTCACTATTTGACCGATGATACTTCACTTAATGACTCGCTGACTGTTAACATCCAGTTTTGCTTAGAAACACCCTCGTGTATGCTCCCTTTTGCCCTGTAAAAAAAGACTTCTGTAAAAAACGTGCAGCACGTGCGGGGATACCGCACCGTCAGAACGGTGCAAATTTGTCTCTGACCGTAAAAAAGGAAGAACTCTGAGGAGCGAAAAATTGCGCAAGGCAAAGTTCTTGCAAAGTAGAGCGGCGACTTCTCACTACAAGATCATAAAATTTTTCGTAGAATTTTCATTATACATGCTGCAAATATTCTTGTTCATGGTCACCGATAACAACATTACCAGCTTCGTTATGGCAGACTTCGTACAGGCTAGAGTATATCCCACTCTACTGGCGAGTTGTGCACAGGTTTATTTTCGGTGCAGACACACGGAAGTTCGGATTGAGGCGTGGTGGTTACGGCAAGTTTTTTGGACCAATTCTTTGCTTGAAGAACTTGCAAAAACGTGTTCCACTCCTGGTCTATAGCTTCGCCTCGAGCGGCCGCAACTACGCTTAGACCAACTTCGGTTATTTGAAGACCAGATCGTAGTATTCCTTAGTTTCCAAATCCAAAATATTTACATGATAGCATGGTAAATACCAACTTAATAAACTAATTAGAACTAAGGAAATCTGTCATAGTAGTAGAAAGGCTTTTGACGATTTGAGATTCAAAACGCATTGAATTTCTGCTTTTTTCTAAAATGTTAAGTACTTTAATGTTTTTTGCTCTCTGTAGCGAAAGTGACATTTTACCTGTAAGAAAGTGTCAAAAATAAGGATGTAATTATTGGATTAAATAAGGATCTAATTAAATAAGGATCTAATTAAATAAGGATCTAATTTAATTATCAAAAATAAGGATCTAGTACAGAGAGAGCACAAAAAACTTAATAGATGACAAGGAACCTTATTATCGATTCACTTGATATTTTTTATAAAATTCAATTTAGACACATTATTTGTTTTCAATACTTCTAGTTTAGGTTCAGCTAAATTTCTCAAATCCATTTATAGTCCTTCAGTCATTAATTTGAGCAGTTAATTTTTCTTGCTAGTCATGCTAGCGTTCCTTAATGCTCGTTATTTTCTCTAGTATCTCTACCTCACAGATTTATTCACAAACTTCCCTTAGTAATGAAAAAAACTATCGTTATCTAAATTTATGTTTTGTCAATTCACAATAACAAAACCATATATTTCAGAATTCCTTCTAAAGTTTTTACTAAGCCTTTGGTTATTAGATTTGATTTTTGTGTGCTCAACGGCTTATTTTATAAACAGGCTGATAATCTTGGAATGTGTTTACCCTCGCACAAGTATTTAAAAATATTTTAATGCCCATCCATGATCAAAACTGGTTAAATTTCATTACCATCATGCCAAATTTATATTCATAATTGAATTTTTTACGTGTTATGGTTTCCCAGAGTGATTAATTGCGCGTAAAATGTGAAACTTTCCGACTCTCCCTACGAACAAGTCGTCGTGGCAAGTACAGTTTCAGTCAATTCCATACATTCTTAACTTAAGGGCACAAAGACAGAAATTCTAAACTGAGATTTCCATCGATATTTACCATGCATTTTCCTGGATTTTTATTTAATATAATTTAGTTAATGAATTTACAATTGGAGATATGTTTCATTGAAAGGATCATCTGCCTTCAGCCATGCGATCATTGCGAGTTCACTGATATTTTTGTAAACGTTGTTAACCGCGGTGAGTATATAGGCTCCACCCCACGTGCCTTGCCTACTAGAATTGCTGAATATGCTGCTTGTAGCGTCTGTGCTAGACTTTTACCATCAAGTCATTTTCATTCCTCAATTAGATCTCTTGGTGATACAAACGCGATACCTACATAGTAGCCTTAAAACTTTACGTTCCGCTCAAAGTATCCGAAATTTAAAACTTTTGTACGTTGTTGGAACTAAAAACAACCCAAACAGTGATTTCCTACTGAAAATTGCAGTCTAATTTATCTTTGCCATTAATATAATTTCTCAGCTTGCTCGAAGCATTAATTATTCTCCTCGTTCTCATTTTTTACAAATTTATAGCTGAAGACAGACAAACGTCCAGTTTTAGTAGAAAAATATTTTTAAGACCAGAAGTTCTTGTTTTTCTTAATTAGATCATTTAGTTGCAATAATGCGTTTAGATTACTGCCAATATGAGAGAAATTAAGTTTCATTTTAGCTCATCTATTTTACTAAACTCATTTCTACTGGAACAAACTTGCAAGCTACTTCCATCGAATCCTTTTATAAAACCATCTTTACTGTTCGAAACTGTCACAAGTATGTCAATCTATAGCGTACGAATTAAAAGAACCTCGTACCACTAAAACTATAAGAAACAACGAGACCCATTCGCATATCAATAGGTAAAAATCTCCCCTTAGCGGCGGCTTATGGAGGCAGATATACAACTCAGAGAGAGGTCGAGCAGAACGCAAACAAATTAACAAGGCTCGATCATGCAAATGATCATGGCGGAGTGCGTGTATGGATGCAAATCTTGACTGATTCTGCGTTTAATTCGACTATTCTCATTTTATTACCAGCGACTGAATACTGGCCGTCTGTCCGCATTCCAGAAAGCAACCAACTGAAATATCGGAATCGTTCCACGGCCTGATTATCGAGGAGGGATTTCAATTAATGTAAATTGATGCTAGCCTGAAGGGTTATCTCACGTGGAGAAATGAATATTCATGCCCAATGAAAGTGAAGTTTTGTTGACGATCAGTCAAGAGCAATTCGTTCCAATGGCAAAACATGCGTAACGAACCTAAGTTGCGAGCCGGAATTGAGTGTAAAAACTGAATCGTTCCACAGGAATTAATCAGGGAACAATTCTGGTTAGTGAGATGGACGACTCTCACTTGCTGGCGTTTTCCACCAGCAAGTAAAATGCTTCCTCCATTTCTCAAATGGTCAAATACCAGCGTTCGAGCTTTGCTGTCAAGGTCTTTCCAAGGGCGCACTTGACCAACCTATCTGTAATCTAAAAGATGATTATACAGTGCATTAGTAATGCGAACAAGTGAGTTCACTACGGAGACAGGTCATGCACTTGCAAGGTGATGTAATGAAGTTAATTAAGGCTGACCGTAGTTTACGTTTTTTTAAGCTTACCAAGTTTAAAATGGTAACATAAAAAATGGAATTTACATCGCGATCAAGGAACGAGCGAGTTCCTTGATTTTGACAAAAATGTTTTTAATAGAATTTTTATCGTTGACTGAGAGTGCAAGACATTTTGCACGTTGTTCAGAAAAAAGTTGAGCAAATTCACAATTTTGACGCGTAAAAATCATAATTACACGTTTAAAGAAAGCCAAAAATATTCAGTAATCCAGAAATTGCTTTGATGACAAATAATGGCCGTGGTGTGTCGAAGTCAAGCAGGATAGGAAGTGCGGCCGCGGTAACGGTAAGCTTAGCGATTGGTTTTGGTCAGCCAAAACAAACGACGCCAATGAAAGTGAAGAAAAGCTAGTCTGGAAGTGCGAAGACGCCGGCCCAAGAGGAAGGGATTTTCATTTACAGTTGAGATTTTGAGGCTAACCGCAGGAAGGCACACAGGCAAATGCCGCCTTCCCGCTCGCCCGACTATACTTGGCTGAGCTCTCAAGAGAAAGTGGCGGCAGGGCCTCTTTATTGATGTCTACCCAAACTGATTCATTGGAACAGGTGAAAGGACAGAAGTGCCTTCCTCAGACTGGCTTTACGTACGCACTCCTACTGTAATACCCAGTCGCGCACGAGCAGGAGGCTCGGGCACCCTCAACAGGCATGCGTGTGCATCGCGTATACAAGCGTTCATAAATTGTTCCCTGGTCAAATTTGGACGGGTTCAACCAGGCTTATGCTCGTGGAAGTCATGCGACGGGAAAGACCAGATCTAACATGACGATGAAATATTCAGAGCGGATGTAGCTGAGTAGAGGAGATGGTTATCCAGCATGCAAGCGTGAGGCTTGTACACACACGACTCGACTAATAGAGCATTAAAGACCATGAATCAGGGTGCCTTTGAATTTTGAAAAGGTTGGTTAAAGAGAATGATTTCTTTTACAGACCAATCCATACCTTCCATATTCTGCTTAGTTGTTGTCGTTTGAAGTCTGTACACTTGGTCATGCAGGCTCTACTCATGTTCTACGCCTCTAAAAGGTTATGTCTGCCCACCTATAGCAGTCGAATGTAGTATCTAGTGAAAAGATGCCATCGCGCTTGCTTGATGCGACTCACATCCCATGTTGCATTGATGAAATATGACCAATAATTGGCTACGGTGAGCGGTGTCAGTGTTTCCCATTACAAGAGGCACTCTGTCTCACGCTCGTGTGGGTTTAAGCATGCAAACTGAGAGCGTTGATTTAAACCCTATCATCACTCGCTCATAATCAACGTAAGCCGACTTATAAATCACAAATGAGGGAAATGACCTAGTGTTGGTGGAAGTAAAATTACAGTAATTTGATGTGTTGAATATTTTTAAGGCTATACAAAATGGCAAGAAGCGACGAACTTGTCAGTTTAGAGAAACAATATTGATGTTACGAAGTAAAATATTTCACTGATACTGATATCGAGTGTTTCTGGAATATGATCACAGAACAATGTGATCGCATAACGATGTGATCGCATAACAATGTGATCACATAACGATGTAATCGCATAACAATGTGATCGCATAACAATGTGATCGCATAACAATGTGATCGCATAACAATGTGATCGCATAACAATGTGATCGCATAACAATGTGATCGCATAACAATGTGATCATATAACAATGTGATCACATAACAATGTGATCACATGACAATGTGATCACATAACAATGTGATCATATAACAATGTGATCACATGACAATGTGATCATATAACAATGTGATCATATAACAATGCGATCATATACCAATGTGATCATATACCAATGTGATCGTATAACAATGTGATCGCATAACAATGTGATCGCATAACAATGTGATCGCATAACAATGTGATCACATAACAATGTGATCATATAACAATGTGATCATATAACAATGTGATCATATAACAATGTGATCATATAACAATGTGATCATATAACAATGTGATCACATGACAATGTGATCATATAACAATGTGATCATATAACAATGCGATCATATACCAATGTGATCATATAACAATGTGATCGCATAACAATGTGATCACATGACAATGTGATCATATAACAATGTGATCGCATAACAGTGTGATCACATGACAATGTGATCATATAACAATGTGATCATATAACAATGCGATCATATACCAATGTGATCATATAACAATGTGATCGCATAACAATGTGATCACATGACAATGTGATCATATAACAATGTGATCGCATAACAGTGTGATCACATAACAATGTGATCATGTAACAATGTGAGCAATTATTGTTTATACTAATCTTCAATGTGGTGTTTGCCTTGAATTGAGTAAATCAAAAAGAACAGATCTTTATCGTCTATCCTTTTCAAGTTTATTATAAGGCGTTTACAACAAAGATGTGTTTTTAGTTTTGTGGAACACTCCAATAGAGCAGACGTGTTTCAGAATTTAATGAAGAAGCACCAACAGTGAAGTGGATTAGTTTTAAATACTGAAGAGTCAATTTGCTGCGTTCAAAATGATGTCCTTCAAATTTCATTTTTATGAAGAAAATAATTCACGTAATAACTGCGTCTTTAATAACGCATAATATTTTACAAATTATTTGTTTGTATCGCAGTATATTGCTCAACACAAAGGTCGCGTTGCTGTTAAAATCAGAGCAGAGGCTAAGAAAGACCACAAATAAAATTTATAGGGTCAATAATTTTCACTCATTTCTAACGAAAATGTCAATAGTGATTATTTTTGGCAGTGGACGTTGATCATTTTACATCAATACGTGAAATGAAGTGTTTCTGAACTCTTATTTTACGAAAAAAGATGGCTCTGGTACAGCTGTGGAGACGTTCCATGGACCGGAGAAACTGTAAAATGTGCGAGAAAAATTTTTCATTCGGTAAATATTTTTGTAAATTTGCGTTATGGCACAATAATCTTTATCATAAATATAATCAGGCTGACAGGCAATCAGTTTACGGCAGTGAATGTGAAAATTAACGATTGAAGAAAATTCTCTTTCCGTTTATTAATATGGTCCAACTTTACTGCAAACCTGATGGAGAATTGTCACACTGGTAATTAAGAGCAAGTCTTGAGTAAAATTACTACCGAGTAGAAGTAAAGTAATAAATCGGACAAATTAATCGAAGATTGAAACATATTGATAGCTTAATTTGGACGAAGGTACAGAATCTTTACGGTGTTGAACTTGCCGCCGTGGTCAAAATGCAACACTTCTCGTGTTTCTGCGTATTTAAGATACGCAAGCAAAATTATGATACGCAAACGAGGGAATAACGTGTATTATATTGCAAAATACCAACGGATAAGATAGTGATCATTTAACATAGGAATTTGTACGCAGTTGACGCTCGCAATAGCTCAACAATGGCTAAGGGAGCATCTGCACGAGGTAAAAGTCAAATAACTTGCCCGGCATACAAAAATAAAAGGACACAATGTAATTAAAACGCCTGGAAATAATCGTGAATGTTCAGTAGCCTCGCACAGCAAGTTGTGTGTGGCTGTGTGGCTGCAACTGAGAGAAGTTGATTTCTCTGGGAACACTGACGAGGATAGACAGTCTAGTTCAGTGGCTCTTAACCTGGGGGGCGTGAGCTTTAAGGATGCTTAATGACTGTATTTGTGATACAAGTTCCACCACTGCACAAGTACAAGAATATTTTAAGCGTGGATACTATTTGGATGGATATACATGTTAGCCATCCTTACACTGGGAATTATTTAAGGAAATTATCGAATCCTGCCATTCTTGATGGGTCGTGATACAAGTAGTTATATAAAACAAAACATTGCCCAAGCGATATCCTTAAGGGGGGGGTGAGAGTAAAAGGGTAGTTGATCTCTCGTTAGAGCTCTGGAATCCTACATATCTCCAGGAGCCGGCAGTGCTCAAGTCACGCTAAAAAGCCGGAATACATCCCACGGTTCTTTAAAGAGGACACGGATAAACGTCTTCCTGATACACAACATCTGTTCTAATTTGTTCATGTTTGTTTTTAAATTTGAATATCGTTATTCGACAGAATTCACGAACATCTTTTTCAAAACACTGTTCAATGTTGAAAATATTTACTTGAAAATATTTATCGCGGACTAAACCGCATAGTTAAGAAGTCGAGCACCAAATAGGTTATAAAACACCTAATTTAGATATATTTTAGGAGCATTGCGTGAGCAATTTGACTGACGTAAATTATGAGTTCAAAAATTTCTAGGTTTCACATCAGTATCGAAAATTGTCATCAAAGATCCTTTAGACATGCCATTATTCAGAACACAAATCATTTTTAGCTGACAGACACAGGCTTTTCCTTTTTTATTAAATTTTTCTAAGTTTCAAGGGATCACTTCAAGTCGACGTACATCAGTTAAAAATCACCTTAATTACTCGTCCCAGATCTCAAGCTCTGTTCGGAAAAACTCCTCGAGTGGAACGGCTTAAAAAAGCGAAGACTGAAGTGCTTTCCTAAATGAGAAAGGAAGAGTGAGGCCTGCTGTGAGTTGTTGCATTGCGCTGTATGTAGATGGGCAGACGACCTTTCACTTATAAAAAACAAGTCTTTATCCTAACAGCACATTTCCTCCACGGTCGCACGCTAGCGACGACGCTCCTCAGGTGCCTACAAACTGCCGAAAGAGGAAGCGTTTCCACTTACCGTGTTGTTGTTCTTTTTGCTCAGGCAGCACAAGTATGGTGATCAGTTCGCGCACATGGTCCGTCGACGTAAAGAGGTTAGACTTGAATTCATTGGCATCTATGAGGAAAAAGCACCCGTGCTTTTTGCTCAAGCAGCACAAGTATGATGTTCAAGTTGCGCGCATGGTCCGTCATAGTAAGAAGGCTAGACTTGAATTTATTGGTATTTACGATACCTGCAACTCAGCGACTTTTTTTCTCAGGCAGTACAAGTAACCCTACTTGCACTGCCTGAGCAAAAAAGTCAAGTTGCGTTGCGCGCACGGTTCGTCGTCGTAAGAAAATAAGACCATTGAATATATTGGTACACACAAAACCTGCAGTTGTGTGATGCTGCTTTACGGAAATTTTATTTTACGGGAAATGAAAGGAAGTAAATTGTGTTTTAGAGTTAAGACAATGCGCATCATTTACATGAATGGAATCCAGATAATATTTCATGAATTGAAAACTCAAATACTAGAATAACACGCCTCGCAATTCCATTCGAAAGGAACTGTACCCGTAGCCTATGAAATGAAATAGGCCGCTGACTATTTTTATACCGGTTATTGCTGCATGTATTAACCAGTTCACTGCCGTCACCGCAGATTGGCGTACTCATGCCCGTCAGAGAACAATAGGCTATAGGAACTTTGATACGTTTGACACGGATAAGTAATATTGTTTATTTTAAAATGAACATGGTACTCTGGAAAATCAATTTGAATTGGTTGAAATTTAGCATAATGTAGTAACTGCTGCTTTTCTATTAACCTTTGTGCAAAATTAAAAAGAATAGCGATGCGCTCAGAAACCATAAATTTTTTTACTAGTAGGCGTGACGTGGACGAAGAAGCGTGAAGTATGTAGAACCCGCAATTATTAATGAAGGGAAAAATTAATTTATTAATTCACTAATTTTACTGAATGGTTAGCATGCCTATAATTATTTCAGGGGCAATGATAACGGCAGATAGTGTAAATTCTAGAGCGGTGCGCTATGGCGGTCGATAAGCAACTAAGCTTTCGGTAAATATCAAGTTCTGAGCCCGGTGCCTCTTGAGCATATGTACGTGAAGCGGGAGCGAACGTGTTAAACATACACAGTTCCAATCTACAAACGAACGACGTTTATTTTACGCTCATTATCACCAGCAATCTCTTGCGTAGTACGAAATTCTATTGCTGGTTCGAAATTAGCAATGGGACAAAAATACTACAAAACTAGCCTTCAAAAATGACGGCATTCATGGATTGAATTCAGAAATCATTTATTTAGCTTCCCTAATTTATGGAATACTGAGCATGAAATCTTTCAGGTGCTAACACCAATCAAGTTTATTTATGGTAATACACTTCTCCTTATAATACCCATTTAAGTTCATTACTTTAAGGAGCAGGAAGTATAGCCCGTATCACAGATACCCTCATTGAACACAAATCTGTGAATAACACACACTGCAGGTTCAAGTTATTTACTTTTATTGCGCTAGGCAAACAAATAAGCCTGATCGTAGGCTAAGAAAATCGTGCACAAGCAAGATACAACTCGCTAGTGAGAGTAGGTTTCGAGGTTGCGCAGATTGTTGCGCTAATTAGAAGATGCAAGCGCTCTCGCGCTCTTGTGTCCTTGTGTCCTTCGGCCAGCAAGGGTTGAAAAGAGGTCTTCCTGGAGTCTTTACTCAGGTCTCCAGCAATGGTCTCGAGCAAAGGTGGAAGAGAGGTGAAAGGTTTACTGCACGAGGAGAGAGAGAAATTGAAATAATTAAATTGCCAAAGTAATTGGATGAACGTAAAAGGCTCGTTTAATGAAAAATAGTTACCAAATCTGACACAAGCTCTCTTACCCTCTTAATGTTCGACGTTCGTGCAAAATGGCGTGCGCTACGTGACAAAAGAACGAAGTTGCAGGAACAAAGGAAGGTGATTTGGCAGTGAAGTGCAGTTATACTGTAAAAGAAGGTTAGGAGTAAAAATACGGTAACAAGAGAGTTGGAGCATATAACTCACTGTTTCAGAAATAATTAGTTGAATATATAGGTCGGTCGAAACTCACCTAAGGAATTTATCCTCAGTGAGGTTTCTCCTCTTTCAGTGGAAGATAAGATGCAAGGCTCAAGTGGAGCAACAGAACACAAAAGATGATAAAGAAGGCCTTAATAATACCTTAAAGTAATTAATACTATTTAAGTTAAAGCGTCGCCTCACAAGGAGGACGACAAAAGGTAAGTTAAAGCGTCGCCTCACAAGGAGGACGACAAAAGGTAAGTTAAGGCGTCGCCTCACAAGGAGGACGACAAAAGGTAAGTTAAGGCGTCGCCTCACAAGGAGGACGACAAAAGGTAAGTTAAGGCGTCGCCTCACAAGGAGGACGACAACAGGTAAGTTAAGGCGTCGCCTCACAAGGAGGACGACAAAAGGTAAGTTAAGGCGTCGCCTCACAAGGAGGACGACAAAAGGTAAGTTAAGGCGTCGCCTCACAAGGAGGACGACAAAAGGTAAGTTAAGGCGTCGCCTCACAAGGAGGACGACAAAAGGTAAGTTAAGCGTCGCCTCACAAGGAGGACGACAAAAGGTAAGTTAAGGCGTCGCCTCACAAGGAGGACGACAAAAGGTAAGTTAAGGCGTCGCCTCACAAGGAGGACGACAAAAGGTAAGTTAAGGCGTCGCCTCACAAGGAGGACGACAAAAGGTAAGTTAAGGCGTCGCCTCACAAGGAGGACGACAAAAGGTAAGTTAAGGCGTCGCCTCACAAGGAGGACGACAAAAGGTAAGTTAAGGCGTCGCCTCACAAGGAGGACGACAAAAGGTAAGTTAAAGCGTCGCCTCACAAGGAGGACGACAAAAGGTAAGTTAAGCGTCGCCTCACAAGGAGGACGACAAAAGGTAAGTTAAAGCGTCGCCTCACAAGGAGGACGACAAAAGGTAAGTTAAGGCGTCGCCTCACAAGGAGGACGACAAAAGGTAAGTTAAAGCGTCGCCTCACAAGGAGGACGACAAAAGGTAAGTTAAGGCGTCGCCTCACAAGGAGGACGACAAAAGGTAAGTTAAGGCGTCGCCTCACAAGGAGGACGACAAAAGGTAAGTTAAGGCGTCGCCTCACAAGGAGGACGACAAAAGGTAAGTTAAGGCGTCGCCTCACAAGGAGGACGACAAAAGGTAAGTTAAGCGTCGCCTCACAAGGAGGACGACAAAAGGTAAGTTAAGGCGTCGCCTCACAAGGAGGACGACAAAAGGTAAGTTAAGCGTCGCCTCACAAGGAGGACGACAAAAGGTAAGTTAAGGCGTCGCCTCACAAGGAGGACGACAAAAGGTAAGTTAAGCGTCGCCTCACAAGGAGGACGACAAAAGGTAAGTTAAGGCGTCGCCTCACAAGGAGGACGACAAAAGGTAAGTTAAAGCGTCGCCTCACAAGGAGGACGACAACAGGTAAGTTAAAGCGTCGCCTCACAAGGAGGACGACAACAGGTAAGTTAAGGCGTCGCCTCACAAGGAGGACGACAAAAGGTAAGTTAAAGCGTCGCCTCACAAGGAGGACGACAAAAGGTAAGTTAAGGCGTCGCCTCACAAGGAGGACGACAAAAGGTAAGTTAAGGCGTCGCCTCACAAGGAGGACGACAAAAGGTAAGTTAAGGCGTCGCCTCACAAGGAGGACGACAAAAGGTAAGTTAAGGCGTCGCCTCACAAGGAGGACGACAAAAGGTAAGTTAAGGCGTCGCCTCACAAGGAGGACGACAAAAGGTAAGTTAAGGCGTCGCCTCACAAGGAGGACGACAAAAGGTAAGTTAAGGCGTCGCCTCACAAGGAGGACGACAAAAGGTAAGTTAAGGCGTCGCCTCACAAGGAGGACGACAAAAGGTAAGTTAAGGCGTCGCCTCACAAGGAGGACGACAAAAGGTAAGTTAAGGCGTCGCCTCACAAGGAGGACGACAAAAGGTAAGTTAAGGCGTCGCCTCACAAGGAGGACGACAAAAGGTAAGTTAAGGCGTCGCCTCACAAGGAGGACGACAAAAGGTAAGTTAAGGCGTCGCCTCACAAGGAGGACGACAAAAGGTAAGTTAAGGCGTCGCCTCACAAGGAGGACGACAAAAGGTAAGTTAAAGCGTCGCCTCACAAGGAGGACGACAAAAGGTAAGTTAAGGCGTCGCCTCACAAGGAGGACGACAAAAGGTAAGTTAAGGCGTCGCCTCACAAGGAGGACGACAAAAGGTAAGTTAAGCGTCGCCTCTCAAGGAGGACGACAAAAGGTAAGTTAAGGCGTCGCCTCACAAGGAGGACGACAAAAGGTAAGTTAAGGCGTCGCCTCACAAGGAGGACGACAAAAGGTAAGTTAAGGCGTCGCCTCACAAGGAGGACGACAAAAGGTAAGTTAAGGCGTCGCCTCACAAGGAGGACGACAAAAGGTAAGTTAAGGCGTCGCCTCACAAGGAGGACGACAAAAGGTAAGTTAAGCGTCGCCTCACAAGGAGGACGACAACAGGTAAGTTAAGCGTCGCCTCACAAGGAGGACGACAACAGGTAAGTTAAGCGTCGCCTCACAAGGAGGACGACAAAAGGTAAGTTAAGCGTCGCCTCACAAGGAGGACGACAAAAGGTAAGTTAAGGCGTCGCCTCACAAGGAGGACGACAAAAGGTAAGTTAAGGCGTCGCCTCACAAGGAGGACGACAAAAGGTAAGTTAAAGCGTCGCCTCACAAGGAGGACGACAAAAGGTAAGTTAAAGCGTCGCCTCACAAGGAGGACGACAACAGGTAAGTTAAGGCGTCGCCTCACAAGGAGGACGACAACAGGTAAGTTAAGGCGTCGCCTCACAAGGAGGACGACAAAAGGTAAGTTAAGCGTCGCCTCACAAGGAGGACGACAACAGGTAAGTTAAGCGTCGCCTCACAAGGAGGACGACAAAAGGTAAGTTAAGCGTCGCCTCACAAGGAGGACGACAAAAGGTAAGTTAAGCGTCGCCTCACAAGGAGGACGACAAAAGGTAAGTTAAAGCGTCGCCTCACAAGGAGGACGACAAAAGGTAAGTTAAGCGTCGCCTCACAAGGAGGACGACAAAAGGTAAGTTAAGCGTCGCCTCACAAGGAGGACGACAACAGGTAAGTTAAGCGTCGCCTCACAAGGAGGACGACAAAAGGTAAGTTAAGCGTCGCCTCACAAGGAGGACGACAAAAGGTAAGTTAAGCGTCGCCTCACAAGGAGGACGACAAAAGGTAAGTTAAAGCGTCGCCTCACAAGGAGGACGACAACAGGTAAGTTAAGGCGTCGCCTCACAAGGAGGACGACAAAAGGTAAGTTAAGGCGTCGCCTCACAAGGAGGACGACAAAAGGTAAGTTAAGGCGTCGCCTCACAAGGAGGACGACAAAAGGTAAGTTAAGGCGTCGCCTCACAAGGAGGACGACAAAAGGTAAGTTAAGGCGTCGCCTCACAAGGAGGACGACAAAAGGTAAGTTAAGGCGTCGCCTCACAAGGAGGACGACAAAAGGTAAGTTAAACGTCGCCTCACAAGGAGGACGACAAAAGGTAAGTTAAGGCGTCGCCTCACAAGGAGGACGACAAAAGGTAAGTTAAGGCGTCGCCTCACAAGGAGGACGACAAAAGGTAAGTTAAAGCGTCGCCTCACAAGGAGGACGACAAAAGGTAAGTTAAGGCGTCGCCTCACAAGGAGGACGACAAAAGGTAAGTTAAACGTCGCCTCACAAGGAGGACGACAAAAGGTAAGTTAAGGCGTCGCCTCACAAGGAGGACGACAAAAGGTAAGTTAAGGCGTCGCCTCACAAGGAGGACGACAAAAGGTAAGTTAAACGTCGCCTCACAAGGAGGACGACAAAAGGTAAGTTAAGGCGTCGCCTCACAAGGAGGACGACAAAAGGTAAGTTAAGGCGTCGCCTCACAAGGAGGACGACAAAAGGTAAGTTAAGGCGTCGCCTCACAAGGAGGACGACAAAAGGTAAGTTAAGGCGTCGCCTCACAAGGAGGACGACAAAAGGTAAGTTAAGGCGTCGCCTCACAAGGAGGACGACAAAAGGTAAGTTAAGGCGTCGCCTCACAAGGAGGACGACAAAAGGTAAGTTAAAGCGTCGCCTCACAAGGAGGACGACAAAAGGTAAGTTAAGGCGTCGCCTCACAAGGAGGACGACAAAAGGTAAGTTAAGGCGTCGCCTCACAAGGAGGACGACAAAAGGTAAGTTAAGGCGTCGCCTCACAAGGAGGACGACAAAAGGTAAGTTAAGGCGTCGCCTCACAAGGAGGACGACAAAAGGTAAGTTAAGCGTCGCCTCACAAGGAGGACGACAACAGGTAAGTTAAGGCGTCGCCTCACAAGGAGGACGACAAAAGGTAAGTTAAGGCGTCGCCTCACAAGGAGGACGACAAAAGGTAAGTTAAGGCGTCGCCTCACAAGGAGGACGACAAAAGGTAAGTTAAGGCGTCGCCTCACAAGGAGGACGACAAAAGGTAAGTTAAGGCGTCGCCTCACAAGGAGGACGACAAAAGGTAAGTTAAGGCGTCGCCTCACAAGGAGGACGACAAAAGGTAAGTTAAGGCGTCGCCTCACAAGGAGGACGACAACAGGTAAGTTAAGGCGTCGCCTCACAAGGAGGACGACAACAGGTAAGTTAAGGCGTCGCCTCACAAGGAGGACGACAAAAGGTAAGTTAAGGCGTCGCTTCACAAGGAGGACGACAAAATGCAAGTTAATAATGGCTAAGTTTAAACATTAATAATTAAGGACACCCTAGTGAAAAAGATAACACGGAAGATATACAGTAAGTGCAAGTTTAGAGGAGATAGGAGAGGATAGCACAAGAGGAACAGAATTGTTCGTCCTCTTGCTCAACCGCGGGCCTTGATGACAGCCCCGACGGAAGTTCTCAGCACTCGTCCGTGTGCACAAATCTTAATATCCGCAGGTACAGGTGACACTGGGTGATTTTCAGTGACGATAGTGAAGATGATCACGGCAATAATAGCAATAACGATAGAGGTAGCAATCGTAATAATCAGCGTAATCATAATAATCTTAAAATTAGGGACCAGTTCACGATCTCACCTCCGTTCGCGCTCCAAACCTCAAGTGTGTGGTGAAACGAGGTCTAGACTGCTATGTTACGGAGGTGAGCGCACTGTATTTCTTATACACTCCCGGGCGAGGGGAGAAAAAAAATCAATGCAATTGGTTTTTTTAAGGTCTCTCTACATTTTTTAGCTGCCAGTCGCTGTGGTCGAGGTGGTGGTGGTGCAGGCTCAGTGGGAGCAGGGTTAGGTTCTGATAGAGGTTCCACGCTGTCCAGGCTCAGTTCCAACGGGTAAAGGAGAGATATGGCGTACTCGCCAGTGGAACGGTCAGGCCTCAACAGCTCGACCGATCTCGTGTTCCCGTCAGCACCTGTGAACAACTTGGTAATCCGTCCCATTGACCACAAAGGCCTGGGTTTCACGGGAGAAGAAATTAGGACAATATCCCCAACCTTTATTCTGTTTTCCCACTGAGGTTGGTACATGTTACGGTCAGTTTGCCGAAGAGAAAGCAAATACTCCCCGTACCAGAAATCTTTGAATTTCTCGACGGCCTCCTCTCTGATTTCGAGAGAATCGATTAAGTCTGAACGAGTCGGATGGACCAACTGCTGACCCGCGATACTTCCAAAAGTCAAGGTAGAATTGTTCCGATAAATTTTGAGAAAGGAATTCGGGGAAACCCATTCTCTTGATAAATCATTTGCATCAACGTAAGTTAATGGTCTAGAATTCACCGAGTTTTGTACGTCTGACAACAAGGTTAGAAACGGGAAGTACTCAATTTTGTTCCTCCCAATAGCTTTGTATAGGCAGCTTTTAACGACTCTAATCAATCTTTCCCATGAACTACCAAACCATGCTGAATAAAGTGGGATACGGACATGCTTGATATTATTACGAGTCAAGAATCCTGATAACGGGCCTGAAAAGGAAGAGTTCAGCAATTCAGCTGCTTGGATGAAACTTGGAGCGTTATCACTAAACATGGTTGTTGGAAGGCGGTACCTATTAGAGAACCTTATGAAAGCAGAGAGGAAAGAATTGGTAGACATATCGGGTATCAGTTCCAAATGAATGGCTCTGATATTCAAACAAGTAAAGATTAAGAGATACATTTTAACAAAGGTTTGTCCAAATTTCACGTTGAAATGACCGGTGAAGTCTACTCCAATGTTCTGAAAAGGTTCAACAAAATTAACCTTATGGGAATGAAAGTCAGAAGGCTTAGGATACGCGTAAGCTCGTGCGTTCAATTTGGTGCACAATTTACATTCTTTAATGATTGACCTAATCAAGGTCCTAGGTTTGGGAATCCAGTAACCCAAATTTCGCAAGCAATTAAGCGTGGAGGCAACCCCCAAGTGCATGCATTTCTCATGACAAGAGGCAACAAGTAATTTTGATAGGCGGCCGTGCCTCGAAATCAGCACAGGATTAGCGACGTCATAGGAGAGATGTCGGCATCGGCTGAGACGGCCCTTCGATCTGATCACTCCGTTGTCGTCGAGAAACAGATTCAAATCCTTCACCAAGGAAGGGGGATTAATACTTTCAGGAGATTGCAAGAAAGCTAGTTCATTGGGATACTGTCGAGACTGGTCCAACTTTACCCAATATAAACGAGCCTTGGCGTAGTTGTCTACGACGTCCACAGGTCGCTTCTTCGCCACGTCCGATAGTTTGAATAGCTGGGCGGTCACTCCTAGCAATCTGTCAATAGAAGAAAAATTGTTAATGTCGAGAACGGGAGCGACTGAAGGCTGTGGAGAAGCCAGCTGAGCAGCACAAGTGAAGACCTGCTGTGAAGCGGGCAAGCATCCCAACTGGCTGTGGGGCCAGCCTTGAGAAGAGTCTGTCAGGAAAGCAGGGCCACAACGCCAAAAATCCAACTTTCTCTGAAATTCGGCAACAGTTAGTCCTCTGGTCAGCAAGTCTGCAGGGTTCATTTCAGAGGGCACGTACTTGAATTCACATTCGAGAGCGTGCTCGGTTCTCAAAGATTCACGAAACTGCAGGATGTCCTTGACTCTGTTATTGGCAAAAACATTTTTTGTTTTTACGAAGCCGTTGATTAACCAGGCAAGAACTATTTGTGCGTCTATGGCAAAGACGACAGACTTTACTCTGGCGGTTTTTAAGGATTTCAAGAGATTCAAGAGACATTTAAATGCTATGTACACTGCTAAGAGTTCCAAGGTAGGGAGACTCTTGGTCTTAAGAGGGGCTATTTTATTCTTACTAAAAAGTAAGTTAGATTCTACGTTGTCGCCTGTTCCGACAGCGTAAATGTTGAATCCATAGCACGTCTTTGATGCATCGGAAAATATGGTCAAGTTCACATCTTCGTCGGAGGTCAAAGCTTTACGTGGAAAGCTAAATTCGCTCAATTGGTCTAAATGACCTTTAAGATTAAACCATGAATTAGATAGTGTCTCTGGTAATTCATCATCCCATTTCAAATCTGCTTTCCACATCTGCCTCATCAACACCTTTCCACGTACTGTTACGGGGCCAACAAGGCCTAGAGGGTCGAATCTTTTGGCTAGACTCGAAAGGACCGATCTTTTCGTGACTTTCTGCGGCTCAGAGTCGCCATCCACACTCACAGAAAGGGAATCTGAATCAATGTCGTAGTTGTATCCCAGGACCTTTACCTGCTGGCAGTCTGCGGCAGCTACTCCTTCAGACTCAAGGTTGGACTGAACGGACTGGCAGTTTGTCACCCAGCTGCGCAAGTCAAACCCTCCTTGGGACATTCTCTCCCGGCAGGATCTGTAGAGATCCGATAAAGAAGAAGGATCATTGCCGGTTATGAAAAGATTATCCACGTACATGTTATGTAGAAGGAAGCGACTGCACAGATCATCAGGAAATTGGGACACATGACGTTTAATTACATAATTCAAGATGAAGGGGCTCGCAACAAACCCAAAGACGATTGTTGCGTACCGGTAAACTACAAGTTTCCCGTCTTTAATCCAGAGGATACAGAATTTGTTCTTATCGCTTTCCAATAGAAGTTTAATTTGCAAGAAGGCTTGTTTAATGTCAGCCATCAGCAAGTAGTCGTCATGTCTGAGCCCTATTAGCAGAGCGAACAGGTCACCCATTAGGTCTACGCCAGGGAAAGCGGCGTCATTTAGTGATGGCTTTCCGTTCCCCCGCAAACTACAATTTAGAACGGGCCTCACTTTAGTGGTACAAGAAGGAGAAGTTTTTACGACGGGTCTATGAGGTATGAACACCCTGTCATCACGACTCACCTCCTCAAAGGGGACAGTCTCCAAGATGCCGTCGCGGAGTTGCTGCTCAAACACAGCATCGTACGCCTCGAAGTAGTCCTGCTCTTTCAATCTGGGGACGACTCTGTTCAGCACTGCTCGGGCCACATTAAAGTTATCACTCACTTGGGTGATTTTGTTATTCCAAGGAAGAGCAACATGGTACTTCCCTGATTTAAATTCTATACTTTGGGCAAAGTCGTTTACCTTTTCCAAGTCTGAAGAGGCGATGCTTTCCTCCTCCGAAATGCCAATCGATTCAAGATTGCAAATCCTGTCGATGTGCCCCTCGACACAGCTCTCCTGCAACACGCTGGTTAGGTGGTCAGGTTGACACTGCTGTGGGTCCAGAACGAAGTTAACACACGCAAGATTTACATCTGAAGAATTTAAGGATTGGTACAACAACGGCACCTGGCTCTTCTCGAGGAAATGTTCTACATTGCCCCACGGGACAATTTTCGAACCCAAACGGAAGGCCGTGCCGTTCATGCAGGTAATTAACTCGAACGAAGACAAGCACTGCAGGATATCTACACCGAGTATTCCTTCCAACGTTATCGTATCGGTGTCTCGAGATAACGAGGAATCTGCAAGTTCGAAACGAGATTGTAGGTTAGTCACTGCCTTGCCCAAGAGGCAAACATCAAATGACATTTTGAAATGGTTGTCAACAAGAACAGGAATTTGCAGTTTACTAGCATTGTCTAGTAAATCAAGATTGAGACTTGTCTCGGCAAATGATTTAAATCCCTTCTCAAGGAAGGAATTCACCAGGTAGGTACTGGTTGGAGCCAACTCGGGGCATTCAAGTCGGCTAATGACAGTACCAGCAACGTATGAACGTTGGGAACCAGAGTCGATAAGAAACCTAACTTTTGTTTGATTTTTACCTTTACCTACTGGCAAGGTGATAGTAGGAAGAACATAAACGGACTTCTGATTAGTTGAAGAGTTTAAACACACGTTTGACTGGGATTCTAAGTACTTCCCCTTTCTACATAATGCAGAGACATGGTTTTTAAGTTTACAGAATTTACATTCATAGTCCAGGCGTGCGTTGCATCCACCGGCGCTATGCTTGGAGCTTGTACATTTGGCACACAATCCTAGCTCGGTGCAACGATCAGTCCTAGCTTTCAAGGTAGGATAAGCATGACAATGCAACATGCTGTGACTGAGCCTGGAGCAGAATTTACAGGTTTTACGTTCAGGTGCCGCGACAGAAACATTAGCGAACACCTGCTTGGGGGACTTCACAAAGTCAGCTCTAGGTTTGGCGCTAAAGCTCAAACCAGCAGGCTTAAGCCTCTGAAACTTGTCAGGGTAAGCATTTCTGAGTTTCAAAGTCTCAATGATTTCAACGTAATGCTCGAAAATCTGAGGCAATTTGGGATAATTATTGCTAATTTTGCGCGCTAATTCTTGCTGAAAAGGCACAGGTAACTTTGAGAAAACAATGTGACTCACAAAAACAGAGGCAGCATGCTCGCCTAGGACGTCACAACCGAAGTTATTCAAATCGGCAACAATGCTGCGCACCTCAGAGACGAATATTTTAGTTTCAGTATAGGAAGAGTCAAATTTGCACTTCAAGTCTAATACCTTTTTGCACAAACTGTTAACAATGGCATCTTCTTTTAGGAACTCGTCCTTAAGCAAAGAAAGAGCTATTTGGTAGTTATTGTCATTGATGCTCAAATGTTCAACCAGTTTGAGAGCATAGCCGCTCAAGTAGCTTTTCAGGTAAGTTAATTTAGCAGAATCAGAGAGGGACGCTCTGTGGCCAATGATGTCGTTGAATTGAGACAAAAAAGTAGCGTATTTCAGATGAGCTTCTCCCTCACCGCTAAACATAGTACATTTAAGATTAGGGAGCTTCAAATCCCTAGGAGCAGGAATATCATCAGTTTTTCTGACCTCAGCAGGCTGGAGCAAATGCTTCAACCTAATTTCAATGTCAGAGGTATAAGTACACTGCGCGTCTACTTCTTGGTTAAGAGTGTCATCGTCTTTTTTACTCTCCAAGAGTTGGCTGATGATGCTTTCATCATACGCTCTCACCTGGTCCAAGTTGCGTCGAATCTCCTCGCCGTACGCCCCGACGTCGGTGGGAGACCCTGCCTTGCGAGCATCTTCTGCTTTGCGAAGAGCCAGCGTTATTTTGCGCTTATAAACAGCTCTGCGTTGTACAATGGCATCTCCCATGGTTTAGAGATTTTGATTAGTCAACAGAAATTAGGAGACAGCAAGGCAGGCGGCATCTCAGAACCTGACTGAGAAAAGAAAAATTCCTTAGTATTATAGTGTGTGAATAACACACACTGCAGGTTTAAGTTATTTACTTTTATTGCGCTAGGCAAACAAATAAGCCTGATCGTAGGCTAAGAAAATCGTGCACAAGCAAGATACAACTCGCTAGTCAGAGTAGGTTTCGAGGTTGCGCAGATTGTTGCGCTAATTAGAAGATGCAAGCGCTCTCGCGCTCTTGTGTCCTTGTGTCCTTCGGCCAGCAAGGGTTGAAAAGAGGTCTTCCTGGAGTCTTTACTCAGGTCTCCAGCAATGGTCTCGAGCAAAGGTGGAAGAGAGGTGAAAGGTTTACTGCACGAGGAGAGAGAGAAATTGAAATAATTAAATTGCCAAAGTAATTGGATGAACGTAAAAGGCTCGTTTAATGAAAAATAGTTACCAAATCTGACACAAGCTCTCTTACCCTCTTAATGTTCGACGTTCGTGCAAAATGGCGTGCGCTACGTGACAAAAGAACGAAGTTGCAGGAACAAAGGAAGGTGATTTGGCAGTGAAGTGCAGTTATACTGTAAAAGAAGGTTAGGAGTAAAAATACGGTAACAAGAGAGTTGGAGCATATAACTCACTGTTTCAGAAATAATTAGTTGAATATATAGGTCGGTCGAAACTCACCTAAGGAATTTATCCTCAGTGAGGTTTCTCCTCTTTCAGTGGAAGATAAGATGCAAGGCTCAAGTGGAGCAACAGAACACAAAAGATGATAAAGAAGGCCTTAATAATACCTTAAAGTAATTAATACTATTTAAGTTAAAGCGTCGCCTCACAAGGAGGACGACAAAAGGTAAGTTAAAGCGTCGCCTCACAAGGAGGACGACAAAAGGTAAGTTAAGGCGTCGCCTCACAAGGAGGACGACAAAAGGTAAGTTAAGGCGTCGCCTCACAAGGAGGACGACAACAGGTAAGTTAAGGCGTCGCCTCACAAGGAGGACGACAAAAGGTAAGTTAAGGCGTCGCCTCACAAGGAGGACGACAAAAGGTAAGTTAAGGCGTCGCCTCACAAGGAGGACGACAAAAGGTAAGTTAAGGCGTCGCCTCACAAGGAGGACGACAAAAGGTAAGTTAAGGCGTCGCCTCACAAGGAGGACGACAAAAGGTAAGTTAAGGCGTCGCCTCACAAGGAGGACGACAAAAGGTAAGTTAAGCGTCGCCTCACAAGGAGGACGACAAAAGGTAAGTTAAGGCGTCGCCTCACAAGGAGGACGACAAAAGGCAAGTTAAGGCGTCGCCTCACAAGGAGGACGACAAAAGGTAAGTTAAGCGTCGCCTCACAAGGAGGACGACAAAAGGTAAGTTAAGGCGTCGCCTCACAAGGAGGACGACAAAAGGTAAGTTAAGGCGTCGCCTCACAAGGAGGACGACAAAAGGTAAGTTAAGGCGTCGCCTCACAAGGAGGACGACAAAAGGTAAGTTAAGGCGTCGCCTCACAAGGAGGACGACAAAAGGTAAGTTAAGGCGTCGCCTCACAAGGAGGACGACAAAAGGTAAGTTAAGGCGTCGCCTCACAAGGAGGACGACAAAAGGTAAGTTAAGGCGTCGCCTCACAAGGAGGACGACAAAAGGTAAGTTAAGGCGTCGCCTCACAAGGAGGACGACAACAGGTAAGTTAAGGCGTCGCCTCACAAGGAGGACGACAAAAGGTAAGTTAAGGCGTCGCTTCACAAGGAGGACGACAAAATGCAAGTTAATAATGGCTAAGTTTAAACATTAATAATTAAGGACACCCTAGTGAAAAAGATAACACGGAAGATATACAGTAAGTGCAAGTTTAGAGGAGATAGGAGAGGATAGCACAAGAGGAACAGAATTGTTCGTCCTCTTGCTCAACCGCGGGCCTTGATGGCAGCCCCGACGGAAGTTCTCAGCACTCGTCCGTGTGCACAAATCTTAATATCCGCAGGTACAGGTGACACTGGGTGATTTTCAGTGACGATAGTGAAGATGATCACGGCAATAATAGCAATAACGATAGAGGTAGCAATCGTAATAATCAGCGTAATCATAATAATCTTAAAATTAGGGACCAGTTCACGATCTCACCTCCGTTCGCGCTCCAAACCTCAAGTGTGTGGTGAAACGAGGTCTAGACTGCTATGTTACGGAGGTGAGCGCACTGTATTTCTTATAAATCTTTGTTACAGACGAGAGCTTCGCTGGTTAAATTCGCCGCACTTGCCCATCTAAAAAGAAACATTAGACTCGATAGATGCGAACAAATAAATGCACATCAAATATCACAGCAAAAATGGATAAATAATATTGTTTATTTGAAAATGAACATGGAACTCTGGAAATTCAATTTAAATTGGTTGAAATGTAGCATAATGCAGTAACTGCTGTTTTTCTGTTAACCTTTGTGCAAAATTAAAAAGAATAGCGATGCGTTCAGAAACCATAAATTTTTTTACTAGTAGGCGTGACGTGCACGCAAAAGCGTGTAGTATGTACAACCCGGAATTATTTGTTGTAAATACACTCGGTATTGCTAGCGAAGTCGACCACCATGCTGAAGCGAGGAGCACTATGGGCTTTAACTTGCCCAAATGCGCAATAAACACCTCATTAATTCCCCAGCGCTGAACATTATAAAGGCGAGCGTTACCGTCCATGAATGGTGGCTTGCCCCAATTTTCACTTCCCGCAATCGATGGTGGTTTCTAGTGACGTTTTAATATTCGACATATCTCAAGTCCTAACATTCCTGAATGAAGCATAAATGCGAATCTTGTGCAGTTATTTGTGATTTTTCCTTAATTCATCTACTTTTTGCTTCATTCATTCATTCACTTTTTGCTAGTGTGTAAAAAATTAAAAACGAGGCATGATACGTCACTTTTTGATGCGGGTCCAGATAAAAGCTCAATAATTGAGCAGGGCAATTTTTGTTTCCTGCACAGGGTCACTGGGGGGATTTTCATAATGCTGCTGACAGACCTACAGTCACTAACTTAATTTTCATAAATATGTATTGAATGAAAAGCTAAACGAAGGAACAATCCAGTTAATGTCAGCTATTTTCAAAATTGCTTACTACAATTGACTTTCAATTTGTTGAATTGAATTTTGGACTTCAGTCTAACTCATGGCAGTTAACTTGTTACGATGCGATAAACATTAAATGTTTATAAACATTACATCGATAAACATTAATCTTATTATCGATAAACATTATATCTATAAACATTAAATAAAAATATCGATAAACATTAAAATCGAAATTAAATGATAAACCTTAAAGCCTCGTGACGGTTTGAACTGAAGATTCGGTGTAAGGCAACTGCAAATCCCCAAAATGGGAAAACTTTCAGGAAAATTTACTAGCCCTCATCAGCCATTGAACGATTTTCTTATACGTGTTAGAAAATTGGCAGGAATAATTTTCACCAATCATTGAAAGAGAAATTGCTGTATTATGGTCGTGATACACGTATGTTGCTAATGATTCCACTGTTATGGCTGTAGAGTTCGAGAATTTGATACTACAATGTTACGTAAAGATTACTTTGGTTTTCTTTGTGTCTGGGAGTTTTTTCTTTATTCCGGAGCTATGTACATCACCACATTTATGGCTGTGGTAGGACGAGAACATGAGCAAAGCGAGCCGTTTCCTCAGTAAATATAAGCAACACGTAAAATCAAACCTATAGAAATGACTTTTGCATGATTAAAAATTTCGAATAACACTCACAACAAACCTGGAACGACTAAAAACAGAGGAGCGAGAATGTGCGACGCGTGCATGTTTCAAGATTTTACAAAGTAGGATCAACAGTTTAGCAGATTTGATCAATTCGTCTTTGTTACTATTTAGAAATAATCTTTAAATGTTGAAAATGAAGTTCATAACGTTTTAATTCTCTTCAAGTTTCCTTTTAATTAAACGCGCAGTTTCTGCGACGTCGGCGTCCTAAATTAAGTTTCGCACAAGCAAGAAAACTTTCACAACGCTGAAAATCATAACTCATTTGCTAAACCACGGCAACCTTATAAGCTATTTCCTAAAATGAGCTGTAGTGTGTACAGTCATTTTGGTTGGAGCTTTGATACATCAGCACTTAAAAGTGTTAGCTTTGAGACTCGTAGAATAAATGACTGATCAAAGTAAACCGTCAAAGACTGTTTGACGAGTCAAAGGAGTGCGACAATGAGTACCTTTACACTCCAGTGACATATTTTAGCATTGGTCGCCAAACAAGACCAAATTTTATCTTTCCTATGAAACGGAAAAGTGGATATACACATACTTCATCCAAGTAGACATAGTGAACGAACAAACATCTCAAAGAAACATGATGATCTATACAACTTCCTGGGTATACGAGGGGATGTGAATGATTGATTTTAAATTAGTTTTAGCCTCCCTTTACCACAACAAAGATATTCAAAGAGAGGAAGGATGAAGACACCATTTAGAATGGAGTTAAGAAAAAGTGGAATCTATACACAAAGGGTGTTCCCACAAGGGATCCCGTGCGTATAAAAACCGTAAGATAAGAAGGAAGGTTATGAAACAAGATAAAAGTCGAAGAAGAAAGTCACAGGTGCCGAATAACAGGACATCAGTGAACCGAAATAAGATGGTCCATAACAAAACAAACAAAAAAATTATTTCAACAAAAAGAAGGCCTACCCAATTCTCAGCTCAGAACCTCACATTTTAAACTGGGAGTAGGGAATATGGATTTGAAGTAAGATAAACTTCCTGCTGTAGGACACAATACCTTCGGACTCGTTATGGTGCAAATAGATGTTGAATTTCAATAGCAATTCCTACTCGCCGAAAATTACACTACTTTTATCACATCATGTAAGCCTAAAATGTACAGCATTACTCGACCTCAGTGAAATTATATCAAACTTAAAGGCAATAATCTCTACAGAAAAAAATATCCTCTACTTGCTCGTTAATTTCACCTAAAATGTCTTGAACGGAGCATATTATTCTCAATTTCATTCCTGCATAATAAAGAAACACAACTTTTGTTAATACTAAAGCTTAAAGTCCTAGATGCTTACAGCTGTTCCATTTAATAGTTATCACTATTCAAGAAATTTTCTTATGTTAAGTAAAAAAAATCACTCAACACTAATAAAAGACACTAAAGATATTTGTGCTAGATTAACCATGTATCCCTTCAAAGCTATTTACATGAAATATGAATTAAAGAATTAGTGGTCTATCGAAAACATTCCAGTTCTGCTAAGTACGACAAGCTTAAAGGTCTGAGCGCTCTTTAGCCGGCCACAAATCCGCATTGGAACGCTGCCAGTTTCCCTCTGGAGCACAGCGATCACTTCCAAGGGGTTCTCTAAGGAGTGACGGAGCCCTGCATTCCTTTCCAGTTGCGAGACGCGATGCTGAGAAGTTCAAAGGTGGGGTAAGAAGGCGTGACACAACACTAGATCAATCGTCTAACTAGTTCTCATCTGCATCGGCAAGTTTGAGAGCAGTTTTCAAGAAATCAACGAGCTGTTTTTCGTCCGCTTATTTCAAATCCAGAAAGGAACACTTTGAATTGCAAATGAGGAAAATGGGCGAGTGGTTCTCATCTTCCAAAATTTCAAGTTTCGAACGAAACGATATAAAAACTCTAGAATTTTAAGGATTAAAAGAAACGTATATAAGAACTCTAAAATTACAAAGTTCAAAAGAAACGTGAATAAAAACTCTAAAATTTCAAGATTTGAAAGAAACTTTTACAAAAACTCTAAAGAATTAAGGAGTGTCGTCAGGTCTTGACAGAATACCTTCACGCGAAGAGAAAACCCGTCAAGCAATCGGTGGCGTCGCCCGTGACTCACCCAAATCCGGGCGCTAGCTAGTGGGGGGTCATCTTTGTTCGGCAATAATATATCACCACAGCGCTGTCTAAACAGTGCTTGAACTCTTCTCGTTTGGTTATTGATGTATGGGACCGCATGAGAACTTGTGGAGAAAAATTAGCAAAATCTCAGGCTTGTGAAGGCACTGAATAGCCTGTGCCTGTGCTCAGGCATATCCAGAGATCCTAATCAAACTCACTTGTGAGGGGAAATTGAATGAAACACTTTCATTTCAAACAAACTTGAGGCCCTGAAGAACCTCTTCTTCACGGCCTCAAGTTTGTTTGAAATGTACATCTATGACTACAACGTGAATGTATATTAATTTGTGTTTTAAATTTCAAGCGTATATTGAAACATGTCATGTTTGAAAGCAACAATGGCTGAATTTAAATCAAGACTCCCGAGCTCCCAGTACAGTACTTATAAACTTCTGACCATGAGCTAAAGATCAGCTGAAAACCAAAAATTACTAGTTTGATAAAATAGACTTTAAAAGTTTCCAATCAGTTTACTGATCGGTAAAGGTAAAGGATGCAGAAAAATAACAATTCCTGTCCCATAAATTCAATTAGAAAATCTCATTTTCAGCGTTTGAGCTACCTGACAGCCAATCAAATGTTCAAGACCAATAAATCGCAGCGTATAACATCATTATAACGAAGTTGGAGTTAATAAAATGAGAGTTTACTCACGCGTCATGCCGTCATTCTTCTAGATAGACTCAAAAGTTTGTTTGCGTCATTCTGGAAATAAAGGTTTCCAATAGGGTTAAAGAGGAAGATTACTTCTAGCGGTGAAGATGGTATTCCTACTTCTAATCGTGGTTCATTTCTTCGGACATTCGTTGCCATTTGCCCACAAATGCTTTTTATCGGATTCAAACTAAGAGAACAGGCTGGATGACTGAAAAGAGATACATCATTCTCCTGAAAGAATATCTTGGTCACCCGGATATTGCGGATTGTTACATTAATCTATTAAAAGAACCCTCAACATCACGCAAACGAGGGCTGTCCATCGGAATGAATACTCTTTGCATCATGTCAACAAAACCAGAAACTGATCGACGTCCCTGCACATTCTCATGTTCCATTGAAGGAAAAGGCACCCCACACCATGACGGAATCTTCGCCACGGTGTCGCAGATAAAACGTTACTGGGGATATTCTTTGCCGAGCCAGTAATGTTGGAAGCCATCATGATTATCTCCTTCAAAATTTTTCTCTTCAGTCAACAAAACTACCTTCCTCTTCTCCAAGTCTCACATTTAATTTTCCATTGTTAACTCTTCACCGCCACTATGTGACATGGATGAAGACAAGGCATTTATAGGCATTTATTATTTTCAAAGCCTATTACTTCAGATGTCGCCCAATAATTATTGGACTGCAATTAGCATCAGCGAGTGTCCTGATCTGTCGCGATGATAGTCCCCTGTCTTGAAGGGCAATTCTTACAACTGAAAAATACCCTAATATTTTCCAATTGAATGCTGGTAAATTATTTCTGTTTACTACTAAATTTTGCTGTTCAATAACATAGTTTTGTAGGTTGCATCGCTAAATCTTATCTGCAAATGCCCGCTGTGGCAAACTTTTCTTATGGAGCTCAATGATCTGACCTCATTCAATTGAAGGAGGATAATTTGCCAGCCTTGGACATAACACAAATTGCACCGTGAATGACAGCCTCTATATGACGAGACGTCCATGGATATCTCTACGTTGAAACTTTAGTGCGATCTGGTTTTAAGCTTTTCATTAGCTGACAAGTAGCTCAGTTCCTTAAAAGGTGATTTTCTTAATTGAATTCATATCCCAAAAAATATTCGCTTTCTCTATGCTTTGTCTATACCAATGAGTAAAGTTTAGTTGGAAAACTTTCGCAGTATCTGCGTGCAAAATAGTACTTTTCAGCTTTTAACTGACCCTTAACTTATGTTAGGGAGTGAACGTTGATGGTACTGATGCATAGAAGATTTAGTATGACGTCGCAGTCGCAAAAGTGCTCTGTATAGTATCATAAATACGTAATAGAGAGAAAACCAGTTTGTGTTTGAAATTCCAAGTGTAAAATGCAAGATTTCAGCACTGGCCAAGTATGATTTTTTTCTTGCTTACAAAAATCTTTCCCCAGATTTACCTACTATAAATTTTGGACTGACATAATCCACAAAGGAGTTCTCCTTCAAACATGTTCAAGTCGAGACGAACTCTACGTTACTAATTATGCTTTCAAGCCTTCACACATGCATGCTTTCAAGCCTTCACACACGCATGCTTTCAAGCCTTCACACATGCATGCTTTCCGTTAAAAGCAATCCAAGAAAGTGTGGGGAAATACTTCACTCGTGCAATTTTTGGAAAATACTTCGCTTTAGGAAATGTCTAAAAAACCGTTATCACTGTTATTCTTGAGCGTGAGAATGTCGACCAAAGTTTATCCGTGTGTGTAAGGACAATTCGTCACTGTTCGGTCGGAAAAACAAGCGGCGATTGTTTGGGGTAGAGGTAGGCGTGTCATATTTCGCGGCCTCAAGTGCGGCGAGCGCAGGCATAGAGAACGACGCACACACGAACACACGCACGATACAAGCGTACCCAAGCCGAGGCTTTGTAGGGCAAGGAGGCGGACGTGACGTCTGAACACAGGCCCGCACAACCGGAGCCAATCACCGCTCGCCAAAGCTATGACGCAAGAAGGTGTGTCTCAACACGCACCAATGAGAGTCCCAGACGTCAGAATAAGCAAGGATTCCGCCAATGAGGTTGCAGATGCTGCCTCTGTAGAATGGATATTTCGAGATTGATCTCGAAACAAGGAAGCGAAACGTATATAAGGAGGGTAGATGAAGCCTAGAGAGGGTTTTTCTTGAGTTATACAAGAAAGAGGCAAGTGATCTGAATCATCTGAGGGCACACCCAACGAAGCATTTCGGCTGCTGCCGGAATGCATCCAACGTGAGCGGCAAAATTTTAAATATTTGAGCAAAGTGAACATCGAGGCTCCAAGAAAATAATCATCAACACCTGCAACCGTCAAAATACTGATGTGTAAGAGCAATCTGCTTGAAGCCTGTCAATGGAGCGGCAAAGGGCGCCAAGAACAGCCCGTAACCACGCCTCTGGAAGCAGTCCAAATGTTTGAACTTCAACACCAAGCTCGCAAGTGATTCTTACAAGCAAATAATAACTGCGCCGCCTTCAGAGTCTGCAATAATGCCGCCACTATGAGTCCTGCAATGTCAGGCAGACTCATAATTCAGAGCCTGAAATGGAGACCGAGCACAGCGCTTCCGCACTACGGTTTAGCAGCGAGCAAGAAGCAACTTCGGGACGGAGGAGCGGGAACGACTTCGAGACCGTGGGACGGTCTGCTGTGCACTACGTGAATTCTCAAGCAGCATCGGGAGTGCGTTAATTCATCGGCTAATTTGCACTATTTAAATTCTTCAAGCAGCATTGGATGTGTATTGAATCATCGCGAACTACAATTGCAAGAAAGTGTTAATATCAAGTTAATGTTTGAAAGCTCAGGAAGGTGATTTTTAGGTGTGAGAGTTCTAGCACAGCCAGCACCTGTAATAGTGCGCTCCGAGCGGAGAGTAATCCAATGTGATTTGTGTCATGCGGAAAATTGGCTCATGTTCGAGTTCTGTGTTGTGCAAGATGCGAGGTATATTGTATTTGAACACCTTGTGGTAAGCAAAGCTCTTTGATTTTTATATTGCATTATTTCCAAATGTTCGTATTCAGGCTAGCCCATTCATCGACTATGTTCCTGATTTTATGCACAGTGCGGAAGGTTATTTTGCCGTAATCCTTTAATTGTTGTGCTAGCGTTCATTGTAACAAGGAGAGTAGATTTCTCGTTCTTTGTGTGGCTCATTACGTTGCTCATGTTAACGCGTTCATCTTGTGCTCATGTTGGCCCAGTCATGCCGCCACGGAGCGTGCGCAAAGCACGATTTATGGCAGTCATCGGCCTAGACAGCCAAGGTGCGGTTTTCTCATTGTGTCGTGTGGGATTGCCATGTCGTTAAATCCATGCGCATGTTGCTATAACATTTCCCTGAGCTTAATCATTGCATTGAAATACTATGTGTGTCATATTCAAATCCACGTGTTTCCAAATAAATTCATGTAAATCTTCAATCCTTTTATTCTCCATGTCTGGTATGCAGGTGTACGCAAGCATGAAGGACAATATTATAAAATGTGTCCGGGGGTTGAGACTCCCCCTGCGTGCGTGATTAGGAACCCTTTTCACGTATCGCGACAAAAGCATGAAAAACACATTTTTTATAGACTCCAATTACGATAGCGTTATAAATTCAGTAAAATTCACCCCTCACACGATTTCCTGAAGCGCTGAAGGGTCAAATAACAACGCATTCGCCTCATAAGCAAATACAGGCGAGAGAGTTTTGAGACACACGCACTTAAGAAACATGAGGAACGCTCGGACACGCAAACTCTGTAAGGACATCACTTGAAATGCGCAGGCACACCTGCTGCTCGCACGCGGCTAAAGTGGATAGGCCTCTGTTGGAGAGAGAGGAAACTGAAAGGAGGAAAGAGAGATTCGTGGGAAAGAGTGAAGAAATAAGAGACATTGAAGAGAAACAGATTTGGATAGAGATTTTGAAAGGGAAGAGAATAATAAATAAAAATATTGCATTGAGAGGTAGAGAGTAGGAGGAGAAACTCTGAAGAGGAAGAGAAAGGGAAAAGAAACTTGCGAATTGGAAAAAGAAGGAAAAGATTATGCAAAGCAAAACAGGAATGAGAAATATATGAGATTGAGACAGAAATTGCGGGGAAAGAGATATGTACTATGTATACTGGAAGAGAGAGGAAGAAAGAGATGGAAAAACAGAGAGAAAAATAAAAAAGGGTGGGGTCAAGTTGAACTCCGTCAGACCTGTGTGGAGGCCCGAATGCACCACCAATCCAGTTAAAATTAGGTATTTTACTTGTGGTGCTTCCAATGTTTGTCATATAATACGGTAGAAATTGGGGCAGGGACTTAAAATAAGGATCGATTACTTTTTGAGCTGCGTCTCGTTCTAGCTATAACACAAAAACTATATCGAAGGAGACGTTATCTTCTAGCGCAAGAAAAACAGATTAGATTATAGGTTAGTTTCGGCCTCCCTAACCGCTACAAGAAAGAGCGTATCGAAGAGAGGAAGGAGGAAGGCACCGTTTAAGATGGAGATTAGGGAATGCGGAATTCATGCAGAAGGGGCATGGGAACAGTAAGTTGGGAAAGAAGTTTATGAAACAATATAAAAATTGAAGAAGAAAGTAGTACGTGCTGAAAAACAGGACAGCAGTGAGCTGAAAAAGGTGGTCCTTAACATGACAAAAATATTTTATTTCAACAAAAAGGAGGCCTAACTCTCAGCTCGGGCCCTCACACATTTCCCCTCTGGGTGTGCTAATTCCCATAGATACAATAGTTGTATCCCCCTGAGGGGCTTAAAATTCTTCCACATCACTATTTCTCACATGAAGTTGCTGCTGCCAGAGGTAATTTCACCTCATGACACTAACCAAGCAGTTTATTACACGTAGTGACTTTCTTATTTACTGGTCACGAGACGAGCATTCAACGTCTTCCATTCTTAACAATGAACTTTTCCCAGGTTAACCTGACCCCAAGCATTTGATGCAGAAACTCTCCACCCCTCCAAAAATTTACTCCGCTCCTCCCTTGAAACTCTACTACAATGAATCCGCCTTTCCATTTAACTGATCTCGTACACTCCTATGCTGGTTGTTGCTTTATGAACTTTTATACGTTCATTCTCACGTACGAGATATCTACACGACCGCTGCAGCGCCACATCAACCCGAGTTTCAGGGACAAAGTTAGCATTAAAATGCGGCATCTCACACAGTTTCTCAGAATCGCATGTCGAGCGTTCTCCTTCACGGCATCATTCAACTCAGCCATCTGAACTGCGCGAAGAGTAGTATTTGTAGTAGTAACATAGGTTTGCTAGAACTGTGCGAAGACAGTTTTGGACTATCTCTCACTAAAAACTTTTATTTTGGCTCTTGCCAGAACACGGTATGAGCCTCTGCCCTTTTCATACACACATTAGACGAAATGAGATTAAATTCTTAGGCTGTAGAGTCTCGTCCGTATTAAGTACAGGTGAGAATTTGCAATTGCTTTCTCACTGATGAACTATTCATTAACGCTCTGCTATCAATAAAAGGTGTTTAGTAAGCCTTATAAACGTGATTCATGTTTGTAGCCATACTTTTTATATTCACTAGCAAATTTCTACAGATCATACTCAATTCACCAGCAGTAGACATGATACCTTTGCCCGTAGACATGATACCTTTGCCCGTAGACATGATACCTTTGCCATTATTATTAATATTATTATTTAAGATAGTTTTAGCCTCCCTTAACCACGACAAAGATGTTCCAAGAGAGGATAGAGGAAGGCACCATTTAGTATGGAGTTCAGGGAACGCGGAATCTATGCACAAGGTGCACAGAAACAGTAAGCTAGGAAAGAAGTTCATGAAACAAGAAAAAGTTTAAGAATAAAGTAGTAGGTGCTGAAAAACAGGACAGCAGTGAACCGAAAAAAGATGGTCCGTAACAAAACAAAAACCTATTTTATTACAACAAAAAGGAAGCCTACCTAACCTTTAGCTCGGGCCCTCACATGGTTCCCCTGGGAGCGCTAATTCCCATAGATACAATAGTTGTATCCCCCTGAGGGGGATACCTTTGCCAGTAGACATGATACCTTTGCCAGTAGACATGACACCTTTGCCAGTGGACATGACACCTTTGCCTGTAGACATGATACCTTTGCCCGTAGACATGATACCTTTGCCTGTAGACATGATACCTTTGCCAGTAGACATGATACCTTTGCCAGTAGACATGATACCTTTGCCAGTAGACATGATACCTTTGCCAGTAGACATGATACCTTTGCCAGTAGACATGACACCTTTGCCAGTAGACATGATACCTTTGTCAGTGGCCATGATACCTTTGTCAGTGGCTATGATACCTTTGCCAGTAGACATGATACTTTAGCCAGTAGACATGATACTTTAGTCAGTAGACATGATTCATTATCCAGTAGACATGATACCTTTGCCGGTAGGCATAAAACCTTTGCCAGTAGGTATTATACCTTTGCCAGTAGACATGATACCTCTACCAGTAGACATGATATCTCTACCATAGTAGAGATGACACATTTTCCAGTAGAAATAATACCCTTCCCAGTAGACACGATACATTAGCCAATAGGTATGATACCTTTACCAGTAGACATAATACCTCTACCAGTAGAGATGACACCTTTTCTAGTAGAAATGATACCCTTGCCTGTAGACACGATGCTTTAACCAGTAGACACAAAGTCCCAGCAGCGGTTGGCACGTTACGTCACCACAGAGGCGGGCAGAGAAAGCTGCGGAGTTCATCAGCGCAGCGACGCATGCCCTTCCCAGCCCAGGACACTAGCTGCCCCTCAAGTGCTCAGTAAAATATTAGCAAGAGAGGAAACTATTCACATAATTTCAACTAACTCTACACTAATAGGGCAGTTAGCTTAGTAAACCATAAATATACAGTCTTCCCTTATTTCTGAATTGAATGTGGCTGTGAGAGAAAGTGCCCGCCGGTGCGCGAGGAAAAGTCGAGACGCGTCTTCAACGCCAGATGATAGGAAGGGTTTATGTGGACTGGTTATTTTTAAAAGCAAAGTACAACGCATTGACTATTGGTATTCAAGAACCAAAACAAATTTTTACATCATTTTGTATCTTCTTTATCAGAATTGCAGCAACGGCGACTGTTACGACTTAGGAAAATGGAATTCTTTGTAGATAAAATCTCGAAGGAAAAGCTTGCTCGTCTCCTTGAGCGTATCTCGAATTATACGAGTTGGAAAGATCGTCAGAAGCGAAATTACACATCCAATCCTCTTTATTTCTACAAAACCCCGGTTTCAAACCTCCCTAGAAACCCCTATTATCAAATTTCATTTCAACCACAAACAACACTGTTTTTGATTATTGTATTGGCATTTGAAAGAAGTGCCAGAGAAGGAGTGACAACAGCGTTACGCCATCCTCACACCGTCTTTGAGAAAGCCAAGTCGGCAGCAACGGGCACGCCGAGAAGGGACATGCCAGCATCAGTGAAAGTGGGAGACCTTCTGCAGCCCGCCTGCCTGGTGCGAGTAGACCTGCATACCACCGCAGTCATGTTTGTACTCGCAATACTCAGTATTTATACTCTTCATACTCAGGGTTTGTGCTCTTAAAACCCAGCGTTTACGCTCTTAAAACCCAGCGTTTTTGCTCTTAAAACCCAGCGTTTTTGCTCCTAATTTATGAGGTTTTTGCTCTTAATTTATAATGTTTGTGCTCTTAATTTATAATGTTTGTGCTCTTAATACTCAGCGTTTATGCTCTTAATATCCAGCATTCATTATCTTAATATTCAGCATTCATAATCTTAATATTCAGCGTTCATGTTCTTAATACACAGCGTTTATGCTCATAGTGCTCAACGTTACATTCTTAATACTCAGTGTTTATCCTCTTATTACTCAGCATGCGTGTTTGCTCTTAACACAGAGTCTTCACACTTTCAATAGCTTTTGTAATATTAGGATCCTAATATCACATTAATCTTTGCAGAAAAGTAGGCAATGAAAGATTTTCGAAGCCTTTCGATAAAATTATAGCACATTTAATTCTCTGGAGTTCTCTTCTGATTCCCCTTCAAGACATTAGATGACCTCGAAAATCTTTCCTTGCATTCAGCAGACAGCAGTTCAAGTCACTGAGTAATTAGTTCAGAAGCGTCCGTATGTAAATGCCCGTGGTATATGTAAATGCCCGTGGAATGTAAATGCCCGTGGTATGTAAATGCCCGTGGTATATGTAAATGCCCGTGGAATGTAAATGCCCGTGGTATGTAAATGCCCGTGGTATATGTAAATGCCCGTGGTATGTAAATGCCCGTGGTATGTAAATGCCCGTGGTATGTAAATGCCCGTGGTATGTAAATGCCCGTGGTATGTAAATGCCCGTGGTATGTAAATGCCCGTGGTATGTAAATGCCCGTGGTATGTAAATGCCCGTGGTATGTAAATGCCCGTGGTATGTAAATGCCCGTGGTATGTAAATGCCCGTGGTATGTAAATGCCCGTGGTATGTAAATGCCCGTGGTATGTGAATGCCCGTGGTATGTAAATGCCCGTGGTATGTAAATGCCCGTGGTATGTAAATGCCCGTGGTATGTAAATGCCCGTGGTATGTAAATGCCCATGGAATGTAAATGCCCGTGGTATGTAAATGCCCGTGGTATGTAAATGCCCGTGGTATGTAAATGCCCGTGGTATGTAAATGCCCGTGGTATGTAAATGCCCGTGGTATGTAAATGCCCGTGGTATGTAAATGCCCGTGGTATGTAAATGCCCATGGAATGTAAATGCCCGTGGTATGTAAATGCCCGTGGTATGTAAATGCCCGTGTTATGTAAATGCCCATGGAATGTAAATGCCCGTGGTGTGTAAATGCCCGTGGTATGTAAATGCCCGTGGTATGTAAATGCCCATGGAATGTAAATGCCCGTGGTACGTGAATGCCCGTGGTACGTAAATGCCCGTGGAATGTAAATGCCCGTGGAATGTAAATGCCCGTGGTACGTAAATGCCCGTGGTACGTAAATGCCCGTGGTACGTAAATGCCCGTGGTATGTAAATGCCCGTGGTATGTAAATGCCCGTGGTATGTAAATGCCCGTGGTATGTAAATGCCCGTGGTATGTAAATGCCCGTGGTATGTAAATGCCCGTGGAATGTAAATGCCCGTGGTATGTAAATGCCCGTGGTATGTAAATGCCCGTGGTATGTAAATGCCCGTGGAATGTAAATGCCCGTGGTATGTAAATGCCCGTGGTACGTAAATGCCCGTGGTACGTAAATGCCCGTGGTATGTAAATGCCCGTGGTATGTAAATGCCCGTGGTATGTAAATGCCCGTGGTATGTAAATGCCCGTGGTATGTAAATGCCCGTGGTATGTAAATGCCCGTGGTATGTAAATGCCCGTGGAATGTAAATGCCCGTGGTATGTAAATGCCCGTGGTATGTAAATGCCCGTGGTATGTAAATGCCCGTGGTATGTAAATGCCCGTGGTATGTAAATGCCCGTGGAATGTAAATGCCCGTGGAATGTAAATGCCCGTGGTATGTAAATGCCCGTGGTATGTAAATGCCCGTGGAATGTAAATGCCCGTGGTATGTAAATGCCCGTGGTATGTAAATGCCCGTGGTATGTAAATGCCCGTGGTATGTAAATGCCCGTGGAATGTAAATGCCCGTGGTATGTAAATGCCCGTGGAATGTAAATGCCCGTGGTATGTAAATGCCCGTGGTATGTAAATGCCCGTGGTATGTAAATGCCCGTGGTATGTAAATGCCCGTGGTATGTTAATGCCCGTGGTATGTAAATGCCCGTGGTATGTAAATGCCCGTGGTATGTTAATGCCCGTGGTATGTAAATGCCCGTGGTATGTAAATGCCCGTGGTATGTAAATGCCCGTGGTATGTAAATGCCCGTGGTATGTAAATGCCCGTGGTATGTAAATGCCCGTGGTATGTAAATGCCCGTGGTATGTAAATGCCCGTGGTATGTAAATGCCCGTGGTATGTAAATGCCCGTGGTATGTAAATGCCCGTGGTATGTAAATGCCCGTGGTATGTAAATGCCCGTGGTATGTAAATGCCCGTGGTATGTAAATGCCCGTGGTATGTAAATGCCCGTGGTATGTAAATGCCCGTGGTATGTAAATGCCCGTGGTATGTAAATGCCCGTGGTATGTAAATGCCCGTGGTATGTAAATGCCCGTGGTATGTAAATGCCCGTGGTATGTAAATGCCCGTGGTATGTAAATGCCCGTGGTATGTAAATGCCCGTGGTATGTAAATGCCCGTGGTATGTAAATGCCCGTGGTACAGGAAGAATTACAATTTTTTTTCAAATTTTTAAAACCGCATAAAATGTGCTTCATTTAAGCACCCATCACCAGTGAGATATTACGGCCGCAATAGTGAGTTACTTTCGAACACTCTTCTACCATAAATTCATTAATCCATCGTGGTTACAGTGATCATATTCAGAGATTTTCACATCACTTCATTTAGCTTAATTTCATGCAATGATGTCGAGTAAATTATTATGCGTGTATGTAAAATGTGGTTTTGTTTTAATGTTACGTTTATTTAACACAAACATTCCATTTGCGTTCGATAACCCGGTTACTACGAAATTAATTCTATTTAAAAATGAAGCATTTAATAAAAATTAGATAAATTTCCAGCATTAGTAAATGATTCCCTGAAACACAAGGTAAGACAACAAAAATTTTTTGTACAAAATTGCTCCTGATTTAACACTTTGCCGGCGATGTTAGTCACCGGTGGTACACAAAGGGAGTTTTCATTATGCTGATGATCAACCAGTAGTCACTACCTAAATTTTCATAAATTCTTAATTAAAGCTAAATAATGACACAATCCAGTTAATGTTTGTTATTTTCAACATTGCTTACTAGAATTGGCTATGAAATTGAGTTGAATGTTAAACTTCAGTTTTACCTGCCGCAGTCAAAGTAATAAATACAGGCATAAATTTCATTTACTGGCAGGCGCCCGTATTGCCGACGTCTAATTTTTTGCAATTTTCTGGGCGCTTCTAGAAAGTTAGGTTTGATGCTACAATTTAGCTGATCCCAACAGGAAACGCAAATTTTTAATCAGCTGAAGAAGCCAGCATGCCACGGAAGGTAACAGTTTATCTGTGATTTACACAAAATTTATCCACATATTTTGTTTATTTTTATTTATTATATATTTTGTTCACCTTTATTTCTTTTCTTTACCTTTACTTTGTAGTTCTTGTGATCTATTTTAGTAGCAATGTTTTCAAAACAGAGCACTAAAATCCCATTTAAAAAATTAGTGAGATGAATAAAATTCAAAAATGAATTTAGGATGCTCAATTTCGTGGAATAAAGACACTTCATATCCTACAGTGAACTCTTCCACCAAAATTCTGGCAAAAGGTGGAACAGATGCACATCACTTTCAGGGACAGATGCACATCACATTTTATACAAAAATCATGGCAACAGAGTTCAGACAAGCTGAAGAGGAGAAATTTTAGGGAAAGAATCAATTGAGTGCAGAATGGGTCTCGTGTGCCTGCTTCCCAGTTTAACTTTTTCGCCGCCTGCATGCATGTTTTCCGCCGCCCAAGAATTAAATCACTTATGCGGCGAAAACATGCATGCTCCGGCGAAAAGTTTGACTGGGTTACGTACGATGCGGCCGGTGGTATGCTGGACCGCACAGCCACCACTCCAATGTGCGGCTCTCAGGAGTAGACGCTTTGCAAAAATGAAAGTAGAGGCTCGCTTTAGGAGCTGCTGCGCCTATACACCGCGGCGAATACCTGGGGCTCCCGCACTTCTTGTGTAGGGAAAGGAATCCATGAGCAAGTGCTGTACACATGCTGCACGCTCCATTGCCTGAATTAGACACATTCCAATTGTGTGTGTTGGCATCCATGATGGATTGTTTAGGAAAGATTTGAATCCGCCGGGATGTTCTGGCAGTGAAAAGAAAACGCACTTCATCTATTGAAGTACGAGCTGATTTCATCAAGTTTTCAATCGGTCAAATTTCCTCAAGTTTCTTATCTTTCGAATTATTTGCTTTTACTATCATTTTTCACAGTGCAATTTTTCCTAGTCACAATTCATAACAAATTTGTATCAGATTGGTTACAATCCTTCATTAGGGTCTAGTTCCTAACTCATGATGTCTACATTCCCTGGCGGCTCTGCCTTCTGCGAACTAACTGACATTGAAAATCAAACTGCTATTGGTTTTACCTAATTTTTCACATTACGATGCACGGGATAAAAGTCCACCCGACCTTCAATGATGTGCTATCATTCTACATCACTTCTCATGCAGTAGCAATTTCCGTGACTGCGCTTCAGTAATGGACGCGCGAGAGCAGGCACGCTCCGGAAGGGAAAGTGAAGGAAAGCCCGTTTTGGTAGACGGAACCTCGCATAACATTGTTTGGCTTAAAAGCTATGATGCGAATCTTGAGCATTTCTTGTTTGTGGGGTACATTCACAATATACACTCAGATAAAAGTACACATGTTTTAATTAAAACGGAAAAATTCAGAGTCTTATAATGGGCAGGAGTTACATTTAGGTTGAGTTCATTTTGATATATAGGACGATAGCGAATAAAGGGTTGATTGCGTTCAAAAATTCATCGGGACATCACTTCTCATTATACTGCATGTATCTCATTTTTATAAATGTATAATTCCACACCTAGATAGCACGAGCGACACACTTGGTTTGAAGCCCCATTTTGCTTGCTCTGCACACCCTCCAACTTATGTAAATTTGAGGCACTAAAAAATGTACAGAAATTTGAGGCACCAAACACAAATGTTGAGAACGAAAGTTAGGACTTTCTGTGTTGCTGTAACCTAATGGCCGTAACATTGCATACCTTGTAACATAAATTGATAACATGCAACAACTTCATAGAATAATTGTAAAGCAACCTCGTAACCCAATAGTTCAGAGCAGTTACATTGAAAACTGATTACTTAGACCATCTGTACAGAATGGCAACAATGAACAGTTGTTGTCACTTCGTAGCTATGTAACAATTCTTTCTATTCGTAAATACTAACCCCATAACCGACTTCATTTCGTACTGTGAACTTTGCACAAGAGAAACGAGCATCCTTTCTACCAGCAACAAAGTACCTCTGCTGGTATATCAGGCGGTTTGATCCAGGATGCTTTCTGTCGCCCCATAAATTGCAGAGTGCACGGCTTGATGTTAGTAATTTATTGATGATGGAGATGCTGGGCGAGGTAGCTGGCTCTTATCGTGCAATAGGTGACATTGTGGAGCTGCTCCACCCTGGTCCGAGGTTGTCATATTGTAAGATGTGATTCATATCAAATGCTGTTCCGTTTGCGAAACTTTATGAAAATAGACCTTAACTAACAGCGTGAGTTAATGAACGATGAACCTGGTACGTTGGCAATGCTAATTGGTACTTTGCAATGAAGACAATAATACCTTGTAATGAAAAAGGCGAGCGAGGTACAGATGACGGAAATTTGCCAGTAGACAAGCTTGAAAAGGTGCACTTTTTGTCGCTATGCACCCGTAATTTTCAAATATTTTTGCAAGAGCGGGTATGTACGCAATTTAATGAAGATAATATTTTTCATTACGGGAACGGGTAACGTAGATATTTGGAGCATTGGGAACCGTTTGACTTTGCATCTCTTGCTTTCGAGGTGAAAATAACGCTCTCGCTCACGCTGAAAGTTTTTTTTAGAATTCCAGCCAACGAAGTAATTGAGTGCGACGGATAAAATGGATCGTTCCCCGCCATCAGGTAGCGGTATGGGAAATCATTTGTGGGCCTGACACTTAAAATAAAAATTTCCTCATTTATTTTTCATTGTTGCGAGCTTACCTACACACGCATGTATAATAGGAGTAAACTAAGGAGAGTCTCTCACTGCTAAACTCGAACTTAATATTTAGCAAGGAATTGATGCCATCGCATTAGCTCCTGTTCTTCAAAATATTAATAATGCTCATCATATATGCTCTAACAGTGGCAAATTTCGAGTACTTCAAAAGTTCCTTACCATTGATTTCACTACATCATATTCCATCATTCACCGCTGGAATGCCTATTATCATCGGGGAAGGTATTTCGTTACCATTTGAATGTCTGTAGTTATCTCTAAAACGCCTGCTGTTATTGCTGGAACATGTACCGTAATTGCCATGACTCATAAGGTGGTTATTTGGCAAGTTAACACTGTTTTTATGACACTATAAAACCATCCTCAACTGCTGCAATACCATGGAGCCTGAATCCCGGCAGATGTGCTCTGAAGCTGGACACCCGAACGCGGTCGACGCTATGTTGGGCGCTTCTCCATCTTGGATCCAGGCGTCTGGGCCAGTTTTTGCTGTATCATCCTCCTCCAACTCCTCTCCTCTTCTTCCTCCTCCGCCTCGGCTCCGCATGGACGCCTCCGAAGCTCCGTGTTAATCTTCCTTGTCGCTGGAACGACCGGCGTTCCAGCGAACGGCGCATCTTCGCTGCTCAACTCTCAGAGCTGGCACACCGACCGCCTTTTTATGCAAATATGATAACTGGGAGGCAACAAAAGGTATCCAATTATTGGAATTTGTAACTGCTCTGCGACCAGAGTAAGTGTACTAACTTGAATTGAATGTGCAATGCTGCGCAATGTTTAAACTTGTACGAAGAGAGAAGTAACGAAATTTCCACTCTAGCGAATTCTCAGCTTGAATGGATTATTGTTAGTTGGTATGGAAAGTGGAAACAAGAGTTTTATATCGTGTTAAAACTTGATTCGAAAGTTAAGGGTCATGAGTTAATGACTATGGTCGCACGATAAGGGAGGTACTTTCAAATCGTGAGACTTAACATCTATGATCTTGAAATCTAGAGCTTAGAGTTTTCATTAGGGGAAAATTTAAATATCTTGCTAATTCTCACAAATGATGTCCTCAACCTTCGAGCTTTTCATTGGGAATCGATGAATAACACACTGAGGAGAAGAGCATATTTACGAGCGTCAGTCGCAGTGATGCCGGCGCCACGTCTAGTTTTGAAACACACAAAAAATTACTATAAGCTTGTCACCAAAAAAGCGTTTCACCGGCAACCTGTTTCCATTGAGAGGACATGACGAGATCTTGGTTCTGGCTACCGCCAAAAAAGTGGTAACCTTCCCTTAGAAAAACTAGATGAACCGAGTTACCCTGGCTAACAAGGAAAACTGTCAGCAACAACAAGAGCCTGAAGAAAAATTGCGAACCTTAATTCAAGGAAATGATAAGATAGCGCCTTAAATTGAAGATCTGAGCAGTCTGTTAAGAAGGTAATGAGCGTTTCAGCAGACCGCCGTACCTCCGGGGAGTCGTTTCGATCAAACAGGATGGCAACCGCTCGGCGTGAGGCCGAGTTACTTTCGCTTTCTTCGCCGTTACGGGCACAGGAGTCGAGCTGGATTGCGCCTCCACTTTTCTTGCAGGCATCGCATTACTTCATTTCAAGAGTCATGCTTTGGAGAAGCCGAATGTATCGGGCAGTCTATAGGCCAAGTTCAACGCCTTCCAGAATTGCAGTCTAATTCACAAAAACGTGGACCCTTTCTGTGTGGCACTTTGAGATCATAGATTGGCGACCTACTTATTCTTTATTCGTAATGGACGTAATGATTTCGAATGACAGCGTTTATTACTTTATTGCGCTTAGTTAGAGTAAATTGTTCAAAACGTGCGGTCGATTTTTAACATACATCAGCTACCAATGGTCTGAAAATTTTTGCTCAAGAAAGCATCTCGTAACGACAAACCCATAATTCTCTTAATAACAGGATTAATTCGCATTCAGATCGCTTAAAATTAACTTAAAATCATCAGGACCTCTCTGCAAAAGATTAAAATACATTTCAACAAGGTGTACTTAGAAACAATAACTGATGCACAAGAATGCCAGTTTTTGCCTGAAAGTGAACCTGGAAATCAGTGTAGCAAAAAAATGAAATCTCGATGTCAAACAAACCACAGAAAGTAGTGTTGTTAGTCATTCTATACAACCAATGATCCAGATCTCAGTTTCGTGCTGAGATTGACGAGCGTGAGATTGTATCAATTTTCACGTCACGTTGAACGGAGATGTGGAATTCAGACCTCAAAATTCTGTGCGTTTAATGAGACGTGATGACTTTTTCTGGTCTTGTCGTTGAGATCACGCAAAATTAAGTGATGCAGCTTGCTAAATTCCAAGCACTTCACGATTTACTGGGAGTTTTTTATTTTGTTTCAAAGCGTCGTAAAGTAAATCGTTTTTCTTTGTACCAGTTTTCGTATATCATAAAGTTGGATGGAAACATGAAACCCATGCAGTAATTATTATTCTTATATAATTATATTAGTTCCAGACTCCCTAACCGCAAAAAAATCGACCACAAATGAGCTGAAAAAAGAAACCATATAATGTGGACTAAAGAAACGGGGAATTTATGCACAAGGTGTGTTCCCACTCAGGATAGATTGTGCACAGAAACAGTAAGTTAAAAAGATAGATTGATAAAAGATAAAAAATGGTGAAGAAGGTAAAAAAAACCGTGATTAGCAGATTATTTAGATGTTAGTTTAAGCGTCTCCAACCTCAACAAAGGTGTTCCAAAGAAAGGAAGAAGGAATGCACCATTTAGTGTGGAGATAAGGAAACGCGGAATCTATGCACAAGGTACATAGAAACAGTAAGTTGACAAAGAAGTTCATGGAACAAGATGAAAGTTAAAAAAGAAATTATTCAGTACTGAAAAACAGAACAGCAGTGAACCGGAAAAAGATGGTCCTTTATAAAACAAAAACATTTTTATCAGTAATAAGAGAGTCTACCTAAATCTTAGCTCCGGACCTAACATTTTCCCTCTGTGAGTGCACTGAGAGAAACAAAGTAAGCCCGAAAGGTGGAAGTCCCAATAATCTACCTAAGGCTGAGGATTAATGCAGTAATTGATGATTGAGTGAAAATGTAAGAATTACCGTTATACCAAACAGTACCTGATTATGAAAACTTATCAGACATATCAAAATAAATACTGGTTTCCCACTGACCCAAAACACGTAAATGAAAAGACAGTGTGTTTTAAAGCAAGCCTTGAGTAAAATTACACTTTTAATTTACCAACTAACAAGTCGAGAATTCACATAACTAAGAGCTGCTTTCATTAAATTAAAAACCGTTGCTATGTTGAATGTTCAATAACATCAGAAAGATCGAGCGAATCTATCTTGAACTCGTTCAGAAAAATCATTCCCAAAGCTGGGCGTTTCTTCTTTTGAATAATTCGGAGTTCCAGATGCCATTGCATCTCTAATGATGATAAGCCTAAATAATTTTTCAACGATGCGTATTATTTTTTTCACTTGCATTTATTCCTCATGTAAACTTCAGTCTCAACCTGAGTTGGTTTCGTCTGACGCTTTGATGGATTCAACAGTAATCCAGGTGAGAGGTGGAAATTTCAAAAGCCTTCATAAATTGAGGCAGTGGGGGCCTCAACCAAGCAAGGCAGTGGGGGGTGAACACTAATAGATTTTGGAGAATTATTATTATTATATAAGAAAGTTTTAGCCTCCCTTAACCACAACAAAGATTTTCCAAGAAAGGGAGGAAAGCACCATTTATTATGAAGTTGAGGGAACGCGGAAGCTATGCACAAGGTGCACAGAAACAGTAAGCTAAGAAAGAAGTTCATGGAACAAGAAAAAGTTGAAGTAGAAAGTAGTAGATGCTGAAAAACAGGACAGCAGTGAACCGAAAAAAGATGGTCCCTGATAAAACAAAAACTTATTCTTTTTCAACAAAAAGGAAGCCAACCTAACCTTTAGCTCGGGCCCTCACATAGTCCCCCTGGGAGCGCTAATTCTCATGGATACAATAGTTTTATCCCCCTGGGGGGGGGGGAGATTTGGAGAAGTAATAAACTGCTTAATTTCTGATTTTTGGCCACCCATGCAAGAGAAAATCAGCAATCGCTACAAGTTGATCATTTTACTAATTATTTAATATGAGGGTACATTACCTGAAAAAATATTCGACATTATTATTTAGCATATACGAATCTTTTCGTGGTTATGAAAATGACAGCAACAATATTTTAATTTATTTCAAAAAATACTGCAAGAAATACGTCTCCACCATGCGTATGTTTCTTAATAGAAACAAGTATTTAAATGAAAACGCTCTCCTATTGGCAGTCATCAAAAAGTATTGCCCCATAAAAGATTTATTTTCATGAAAATAAATGAAATAAAAGGAAATTCTGTGTAAAGCAATAGTTTGAATTTTTAAGCATACTTTATTTGTTGAAATATTCCTCTCGTAGTTCTACAAGTTAATAATGTAACTGTTATTTATTCCTGATTTACTACGTCTATTTCTAATCAACTAAACGCTAATTTAAATTCCAGTAAAAGTTGTCTCGCGTTTTCCTCAAATTTTTTCAAGTTAATTAGTCCGTCTTTCATCTTTACGGTTATCCGTCGCTCAACTTCATGTTACTCAGATTAGCATCACTAATAAAACCTGATAACAATTTATAATGCCACTTAGAAAGTCATCAGTTGACTTTATCAGATATCATATACGTCTTCATGAAGTTCTGGTACATGACATCCTCGGCATATCTTCATCAGACCGTGTCAAGTACATCTAGCGGGTCTTCATAAAATTCTAAATAAATGGCTCAAGCAGAAGTTCTTTCGCACTATTAACTCGTCTTGGAAATAACCCGACTTCATGGAGCCTTGATTAAAATCTGCCATAGTTCATTAAAAACTGTTTCGAGCAGGAATTCCTCGTTTGCATCAAAGATTCCTAAAAACAATCTGCCTTCAAAAACCCCTATTAAAACCTGCCGTAGCTCTTGATACCGTAATCTGGATACAATCGTTTCGAGAATTTGCTCCATCACACCCGACTAAGAGAACGCTCTGTAACAGAGTTTAATAGTAGCATGAAAATTCCGAAAGTAATCTAGTTTCCCTTTCGTGCAAATTATGAGACTGAAAAAGACGACTAGAAATCTTAAGTAGGAAATTCTTCTTAGCTTTGCTTCTTTGCTTAAATTCTAACACGACAATAAATGATGGAATGAAATTCATGACGCAGACTGAACGCTAGAAAAGAATGGTTAATTTTTCAACAAAAATGAGGAAAAAAATACATATTAAAACAAAGCAGTGTATACTAAAAATAAGTTACTTAATTATGCTACGTAGCAAATTGAATCGTTCCAGCAATCGAATTCTAAAACTTTGTTGTTGACATTTTAAGAAGAGAAGTTTCATTTGCTACCATAGTTAATAAAGGGGACTCGTTATGTTGCACGATGTGCTCTAAAATTTTCAATGCAAATACAAATGAAGAAAGTTTTCAAATTGAATGTCTATTATACACCTATAACCTTCAAACACATAAAAAAAATAATTTTTAGTTTTTGCGTATACAGAAATTATCTCAGCATCTATATTATGTAGATGAAAGACGCTCCGGACAGAAATGACATTTATTTGTCTCTTTCAAAGTTACCCAACGAATATTGACAAGTTTATGACTTATTTAGTCTTTTTTGTTGAAAATATTAATTGTGATGAAAAATGGATCTCGCTCCATTAACATCTCTCCTGCCAACGAATAAAATTCTTTATCCGTGGATTTTCATCTCCTTATATAAGGAGCACTGAATTTTCACAGACGACAGAGTGAGCCTAAGTGAACTTCGTTCCATGAAGATGAATTTGATACTTTTGCTAACTATGACCAAGTATCTTATTTTAAAGATGAACTACGAGACCTCGGTTAAATTCTGCACCGTAGAATCTATAGTAAAATTAATTTTCTGCGAAAAAACAGGCACACAATCATGAAAATCCTGGATAAATTTAAAACCTCTATAGTTGAATTAAGTGCATAGTAACTTTAACGAAAAATAAACGGATTTTCTCATTTTAAAACGTTTACCGCTGCTTATTTCATTTCTTACGGCCCGAAAGCAGCCCAAAATAGAAATTTCAAGGTACGATTCGTGGATTCAACAGCGCTTCTAACAAAGCTGATTCTAATATCATAGAACACTAGTAAATGCGAATGCGTATGGAAGATTACGCAACCGTTGCCCCAATAAGGGAATCCCTCAAGGTAATCCTCAGTTGCAGGGATTGAAAGTCGCCACAGCGAGGCTTTGCGGAGAAAAGGAAGCTGCGAAGAAAGCGAGAGCGGTCGTGCCAGACAAGCAAGCACTCGCAGCAGGCGGCGATGTTTCAAGTTAGTAGATCGTGAGAACCGGGGAAAAGGAGCGAAAGTTTACAACAAGGGTTCTTAACAGGAGGTTTAGCAACACATGGAGTCCCCACTGACAATTCTGGGTGGTCCGTACATAGGAATTAAGGGGTGTGCCTGAAAAGCTTAACTTTTCGTTTACTTCAAAAAGGGTGGAACGAGCTAGGCGAAGTGATACTAATTAGCTTCGGGAAAAAATAGGGGCTGATTTAAATAAATGCGGCTTATAAATGATAAGGCGAAATAATTTAGCGAGAGTCTATGATCACGCTATTGCTGCAACATAGAACTATCTCTAGGTTACATAAAACGTTGAGATTTTCGAGTTCTAAACTAGAGCTAAGCGTTGTTACAACAAAGCTTTGATATTCCAAAATTGGAAATACGTCTGTAAATGGACGACGTTTCAGTAAGATGGCGCTGTTTTTAACCGATGAAAATTTTTTCAGCTAAAAACACCCACATTGAAAATTCACCTTCGTCCGGCGGTAGAATCCGTAAAGTAGTGATATTCCAACAACGTTAGTCTAAGGTCTCTAAGACTTGACAGTGTTGAGACTCGTTGGATCTGGAGTGCATTTCTTGACTGCTGAGAGAAGTGCTGGCTTCACTGTTACCAAAGAGTAAAAATTTTCACTTGAGTGCACAAATATCGCAACGTGATGACGGGAGATGCCACAATAACGCAGCCAGGTGAGGTGCGGTGAGCAAAACACATCATGCAGAGAAATTCGGGCGTTAAAGGCAAATACCATAATAACGAAGCTACTTGAACAGCTAAAATAACGATACAGCCCAAAAATGCAACCGATAGAGCCTTTACACGTAGAATTTTCGCGAAAATATACAAAAATGCCTATATTTCTTCGCAGAAAAAATATTAATAATAAACCTTGCGAGAAGAGTTAGGCACTGTTGGCTAACATTACGAAAAATTGTCGTCTTTATGAACAGCCGTCCATGCGCCCTTCGTAAAATTTAGTTAGGGAAATCATCCATTATTATTTCTTGACTCAGATAAATACTTCATATACATTACCTGGATGGACATAAGGGTAAAACATCTCGAGGCACATATTGAAGACTTTTTTTCGTTGCAAAGTTAAGCTACGAGCGAACACAGGGCTGCTTACCAGATACAAGGGTCGGATGTACAAACAGTTAATATAATCATAGCGGTACAGCTAGTTTCGCATTTTCCATTAACACGTTTGTCTCTCTGTGAGCCGCCGGAGAACACAGAAAGAATTTTCATAATGCTGCTGACCGAACAGAAGTCACAAATTCAATTATTATACGTATTTAACAGAACCTGAATAAAGGCACAATCCAGCTAATGTTTGCTATCTTCATAATTGCTTACCACAACAGACTTTAAATTTTAGTTGAATATTGAACTTCAGTTAAGCCGATTTCGATCAACATGGTTAGGGACTTGGGTGCACATTTAGAAAGAGGAAGAGCTGTCAACCAAGAACTTACGTTATCCCCGTATCGGTACAATGACGTAAATTGCTTGAAAATCAAGTCCTCGGTATGAAATGATCACGTTGGAAGAACAAGTTCTCCGCGCTCATTTTCTAGGCAGGTGTTCCATGCTTCTTTGTGAACCGTGACTCAGCAAGTTTTCTTTCCTTTCTCTGTGAACGTGAAAAGTGTCGGAACAACAGAACGCGAGTCAATGTTATTGTTCGATCGTAATGCCACAGTTTGTCGAGCAACTATTTGCTTAGCATTAAATAGTTTTTCAATTATAGCCGCCAAGCTAATGTTGTAATTCTGGCTTTGAGCGACTGAAAAAGGTGACAGTGGATTAGATTAATTATAAGTTGATTTAAGCGTGCCTAACCACAACAATGGTGTTCCAAAGATAGAAAGGACGAAGGCATTATTTAGCAAGGAGTCAAAGTAACATAGAATCTATGCAAAAAGTGTTCTCACAAAAAAATTTCTAGAATCGAAGCATTAAATTAAGAAACAATTGTATAAAACAAGATAAAAATTGAAGATGAAAGTCAGAAGTGCTGAAAAAGGACAGCAGTGAATCGAAAATAAGGTACGGAATAAAATGAAAACCTACTGCATTTCGATAAAGGGAAGGCCTACCTTGTCTTCAGCTCAGGATCTCACATCTTCCCCCAGGGAGCATAATTAAAAAAAGAGTTTGCAAATGAAACGTACAAAACACAAACCTTACTATCTCAGGAAATTCTCTCATGAATGAAACTGTCAGGAAACCTGGCCGCAGGAGCAATGGAAGATTTATTGGCATTTTATGCTTACACAGAATTGAACTCAGAATTTGAATATAGACTTCAAACGTTGAATTTGAACAATGACTCCGAACAATGAATTTGAACATTTAATTTGAATATTAAATTTAAACATTAATTTGATCGTGGAATTTGAACGTCGAATTTGAATAATGACTCTGAACATTGAGTTGGAACGTTGAATTTGAACGTTGAATGTGAGAGTTGAATTTGAACGTTGAATGTGAGAGTTGAATTTGAACGTTGAATGTGAGAGTTGAATTTGAACGTTGAATGTGAGAGTTGAATTTGAACGTTGAATGTGAGAGTTGAATTTGAACGTTGAATGTGAGAGTTGAATTTGAACGTTGAATGTGAGAGTTGAATTTGAACGTTGAATGCGAAAGTTGAATTTGAAGGTTGAATATGAACATTGAATCTGAGCACTAAATTTGAATGTTGAATTTTAATTTTCAATTGGAACATTGAATTCAAGCACTAAATCCAGATATCTATTACGAGCAAAATTGTTCATTATTTAAACGATGAAAACTTTGATCTCTAATACAATTTTGCTTCATCTATAATTCCATCTTCAATTTTGTTTTAATGATGAAAAGTAGGGATGACATTGACATACAGAAGAATGTACGCATGCATGGTACTAGCCGTGTGGTAGTCGCAACAATGTCGAGAATTTGAGATGAATGCTGATGATGCGTCTTCACATTGTTTTTAGCTTGATATAATTTCACGCGTTCTGCAAGTTCAAATAAGAAATGCTTTTTCTGCCCTTCATGTGTGAATTTGGTGCATAGATTGCACAGCGAGCAATTTAAACCCTAGACTGCGATGGTTGTTTTACCACGGATGATTGCAAATTTCTCTTATTTGTACAGGGTGCGGGAGTCAAGCCTGCATATTTAGGCTTCCACAACCTTCTCGGAAATGCGGGATTGACTGCTGGACCCTGTATATATAGTTTCCTCATAATTTTCCTGGCAGCATCTCCGAGGTTTGGAGATAATGGAGGTCAACGCTGCATAATTTACGTAAGCAAAAAGAATAAATCCACATATTCTCGAGTATGAGTTGGGAGCTTACACCGAAAAGAATGAGTTAGACGTTCCATTAGGAGTGAATAATGTGCTTTCGATTCGAAGATTATATCAAGCTTGTTTGAATTCAAAGTCTACTTCAAATGAACTTTCAAAAATTTTTTTCGTTAAAAAAAAATGACTAGGACAAATGACTAGGTTTCGTCCAATATTTCTCTAGGAGACAAAAAAGAAAGACCTTAAGTACACACCAGGTAAGAGGGACGTTGAATCGGCGTTCAAACTTACGTGAGTCCGTTATTTACATGTCCTATTTCACGTGTCGGAAGACAAAATCGTAAAGATTAGGTAGGATTATAAGTTAGTTTGGAACACCAGTTTGGAATAAATAAGTCAATAATAACAATACTATACAGGTGTATATGTAGTACTGTTATTATTGACTTTTAAACATCTGTTTTTTATGCATTACATGTAACAATGTACGCACCCGTCGCAAATAAATCTTCTCAAATTTTTCCATATATCTTTCAACCACAGCAGGGATCTCCTCCAAATAATATTTTAAGTTAACAAAAGAAAGGATGGAAGGCTTCGTAATGTTTTCCGGCGCGTCTTCGTTGCCTTTTAAATGTGGTCACATGTAGTATACGTAATAACTGCGTGCAGTATCGTGTACACTAGATTCTGTTAAGATTAGATTAGATTTTAGTTTGAGCCTCCCTACCGCAACAAAGGCGTTCCAAAGAGAGGAAGGCACCACTAATTATGAACTATAAGGAAACGCTGAATCTATGCACGAGGTACATAGCAGCAGTAAGTTCAGAAAGAAGTTCATCAAACAAGATAAAAGTTGCAGAAGGAAGTAGTAGGTGGTAAAAAACAGGACTGCAGTAAGCCAAAAAAGATGGACCTTAACAAAACAAAAACATTCCATTTCAATATAAAGAAGGCCTACCTCTCAGTTCGGGACCTCACATTTTCCTCCTGGGAGCGCTAGTTCCCATAGATACAATATTTGTATCCCCCTGAGGGGGATTCTGCTAAGATGTGCTCTTGCCCTAAGTTCTCGTCGTCTGAATTTAAAGTCTGTTGGGGCAAATCAGGCTGGAACTCAATACAGGAAAACTAATGTAGAAGATTTTAAGTAATTTGTTTTGGCTTTATATAGCTGAAAAATGTTCATGAACTAGTATTTTAATAGTAAAAAATTTCAGTTGCTGTAAGTTAATTTTTGGCTCTTTTTTTAAACGTGGCATTACAAACCACAATTTTACACAACTCCAGGAAGAAAAAATACTTCATTACTTCTACTTTTTTCCTTGAACTTCAGCACTGCAACACTCATTTTGTAAGCCCGCAGTTATTGAAAAAAAATTAAAATTTCATTTATATATGAATAGGATTTATGGACGGAAGAATGACAAAAATTACTTTTCAAGTTCACTTATATGTTATGTATTTTTTAAATTTATGTACGCATCGAAAAAAAATCGCACTCTTTCTGTGGAATAGAGCCTTTCGCATAAATCAATTTGAATTACTAGAATATTATTTTCAAACGATGACGTATGCTCTACAGATTGCAAATATTATGCACGTATTCATCACTGCATTGCAAGAAACGTGTTTTGCGAGGTTAAAAAACGCGTCCGGGAGGAAAAGTCTCAACATTAAGATGTCTCATCAATAAAGCGTTTCCTATCCTCAGGGAATATAGTTATTATTAAACTTTCATGTTTTTTGTCGAAAAATGAAAATACTGGCAGGAAGTAGGTTTTGTACGGAAGCGTACGAGAAAGTTCACACAGGTTTTAAGAAACACATCCTGGAATCTAGTACGCTGATCATGGCTGGTAAACCACGTCACCGAGTGAAAAGCTGCACTGAAAACAACTAAGAGCGACATTAAAAATTTACAGGAGCATCATCTTGCGATTCTTTTTACACTAAACAGTGGAGCATTTACTCATTTTGCTTGTCAAATGAAATAAAGATTGTGTGTACAATTGCATTAACGATGCCTGCCTCCAATGACAACGGCTCAGTTCAGACGCAGGCAAGTCTGTATTATGAACATCATTTTTCCGCAGCTTAACGTGGTTATGACAAGCGTGATACAAAACACAATGCATTCAACGGAGCACGCGTCTGCCATACACATTGCTCTGAGATGGCGTAACCTGGCTCAAGAAAGTGAAACCCGGAGTCAATTTCGAGACCTGGTTAGAGATGACGTCTGTGTTCCCAATATGTCATATCCTGCCGAGCTTTAGAAAGCGGAGAGATGCTCTAAGGAGGCTGGCCGACCTTAAGAGATGTTGCGTGGATCGAAGAAGGACGTTTGAGAGGGAAACATGATCATGAAAATGAGAGTTCTTACTTACAACAGGCAGGTATGCTCAGCTCTAAAAAAATGTCCCCCTTTTGTGATGTTTAATTCGTGGTTGAAGTCACCGGAAGTATTTTCAGTACAAATAATATAATAGTAAATGAGAATATTTTTATGCTGCTTTCATAAAATGTCTGTAGCTTTTTCGTTCGAAACATGTGTAACAATTATGCACAATACAGCTGATAAACGCAGCACTCTCTACAATTCGTACCCAGAGCTAATCAACCAAGCATCAGCTTTCTTGAAAACCAAACAAGTTTCGCATCAAGATCAAATTTATAACCTAAAGCGAAGGATTACATTAGATGATAAATTAGTTTAAGCCTCCTAAGCCACAACTAGGTTTTCCAAAGAGAGCAAGGGCGAAAGCACCGTTGAGGATATAGTTTAGGGAACGCTGAACCTATTCATCAGGTGTGTTCTCCGCAAGATCCCCTGCTCCTAGAGACAATATGTTAGGAAGGAAGTTCAAGGCATGAGATCACAGTTGAAGAAGGAAGTAATCAGTACCAAAAAACAGGACAGCAGTGAACAGTAAAAAGATGGTCCGTAACAAAACAAAAACCTATTCTAAGATTGATTGATTATAAGAAAGTTTTAGCCTCCCTTTACCACGACAAAGATGTTCAAAGAGAGAGGAAGGATGAATGCACCATTTAGTATGGAGTTAAGAGAAAGCGGAATTTATGCACAAGGTGCAGAGAAGAAGTAAGCTAAGAAATAAGTTCATGAAACAAGAAAAAACTTACTGAAGAAAGTAGTAGGTACTGAAAAACAAGACAGCAGTGAACCGTAAAAAGATGGTCCATAACAAAAAAAAAAACATTCTATTTCAACAAAAAGGAGGCCTTCCCCGCTCTCAGTTTGGGACCTCACATTTTTGCCCAGGAATCCCATGAATATCCCATAAATATAATACTTTTATTCCACCGAGGGACTAAAGTGAATGGGTAACTTTGCATTGTAGGAGTAATTGAACAGTCAACGCGAACAATCGGTGAAAATTGTAGGTTCTATATACAGGGACAAGGCAATCAACATTTTGACGGCGGTTAGTCAAACTGAAGATCAATATTCGGCTCATATTAAAATCCACTTTAGGAATCAATTTAAAAAATAACGAACTTTGAATGGATCGCACCTTCATTTTGTTTTGATGGAGCATATAATGACGATTGAGTTTGCGATTACTGGTCGGCAAGCGGCCTAATGAAATTCCCATTAGTGACTAACTGGTGGCTCAAATCGTACCCAAAATGATGAAGGGCGAAAAACGGACAAATACATTTCGTATGCAGGCACCGCAGTTGATTTATTCATTAAAAAAACATATTGAGCCAAATTTTCAAGCAATTTACACCGTCATAGCGGTACACCTCGCAGCGTAAGCTTTACCGAGTCAATTTGGTTACGCTACACGCAACATCAGGTGTGAACTGAACATGCTCAATGGAAGTTAAGTATGAAGATCCATCACTGGGTTGTAATGACAATAGCCAAAAATAAATTAATTTCGATGATCAACTGAAAATTTCATTGCGTTAAAATAATAGCAGATTTGGCAATTACACTTGAAAGGTAGACTGAAATAAGACGGGGAAGTTGAACAACGCCCGAAAGCGGCAACAGAGTGGTAGCGAGAAAATGAGAATAAATGAAAATAGCACATTATTTTAAAATTTCATTGGTACATACTCGTACATACAAATAAAAATGAACCACATTTGATTTCACAGAAATTAATGGCACACATTCCTTTCAAAGGATGAAACAGTATTCGTAAAGTAAATCAGTAACATCAATGATGAATGCCTTAGAGATTGACACTTTTCAAAGTTCAGGCATGGAGAGCGTGTGAGTGAATCGCTGATACTCGTAGGACGCGGTACATAATTCTTTCGACTCGGAGTACACTACTCATCGCAACGTGATGAACTTAAAGGACGTTAACTTTGCTCCGGAAAATTGTACATTATTATTGCAAAATAGAGATGGTGCCTACCTCTGAGACTCGACATTAAACTATGCGTGTATGACCTCGTGATTAAAACTCACACGATTTTGATCATAGTTTGGAAAATGATCATTTATCTCATACTGACTGTGATGTAACTTTAAATACACAAAAAAATGTATTTCAAGTGAAGCACTCCAAAAAATAAAGGTAAACGGCAGATAAATAAATGAAACCTTATTGAAACGAAATGGAAATAAACTGTTGATAAACAACATGAAACCTCATTGAAACAGAGTGAAATGAAAAGGAAAAGTTTTTTAGCATAAAAAAATGAAACAGTGAAACCGAGAATAGAAATCGAGGCTCATTGATGGGTCTGAGTCGTGGTTTTACAGCCCAAGAACATGTCCTGCGCTGTCGCCTGCATGTGTTTGTCTTCCTTCAAGTCGAGAACTAGTGTAGTTCTACAAGAGCTTAAAACTCCAACTACTTCAACTTCACCAGTAGTGCTTCTACATGATTGATTCAAAACAGAGCTTCATAATTGTTCAAATTCAAGAAATAGCATTTGAAATGTTGTGCATAGAAAAAATGAAAGTAAATTCGGAGTAAATCAACCGAGGGTCGCTTGTGCGGAGCTTATCTCACAAAATAACATAATTTAGACGACTCAGGAACGACCACCGCTGATGACAGTACAAAGAGACGGCCATCGAAAGCTCCTAGTATGAAGGATAGCTTCCTCCCGCTGTGCATAACCTATCTTCTGATTTCAGCTGCCTATCTTCAAGGAGACTTCGAATGATATTACTGATGTATGGAGAACATTATGAAACGAAATGAACTCATTTTTTTTATTACAATTATTGTGATTTAAATTTTTTGCCTCGTTTATACTAAAGGAAAATTTATTCACACCAGGAAATTTAAATCACAGGAAATTTTTTTATCGGTTATAAGGAAAACAAGATTCATTCAGGTTTCAACAAATTTTTCTAAGAATTTGTAGAAAATACGTCATTTATGGGATTGAGCGTTTTTTCACGTTCGAATAGCTCTTGCTTTCCTGTCATCTATTATGAATCCTAGATCGCAAAGGAATCCAGAAAATTTACAACAGGAAGAAGAAATCATCAACAATATCTGATGGACACAAGCGGCGTTCGCTACAAGGAAAGACGTCCGCAGATTACGGACCGTCAAAAAGAACTAATTTCACGGATCTATTCTAATAATAAGCCCTGTTGCGTCTATGATCAGAGCATGGTACTACATCTTCACGCTACACGCGTCCATACTATCAGAATTTGAGCGGTGTGAGAGATGAAAATTGAGGTGTAGTACATTCAGGGAGCTTTCACTGAGCCTAATCTTGATAGATGGATCCCCATTTTACTGCGCGCACAATTAAAAGTTAATTTGAGGGCGCTGTAACTATTCTTGCAGCTCAAAAGGGTCAGGAAGGGTAGGCAAGGCCTGCATAGAATTAATATATCTTTTGAACTCCGAGCGGCATCTTTCAAGGCTTAGGAACTGGTTGCTTCAAAGGGAAAGTATTCACAGCCGACGGTAAGACCCTCTGCACAGAGGGAATTTCTCCAAATGAAATACCTCTCTCAGCATTTGTCACGAGCGAAATTCCCGATCACAATCCTTGTAAGTTTACAGGTATGGTTTTAATGCGATTATTTGGAACCGAGCACAGTAGCTGTTGGAAAAAGTACTTCGATGATGGGATTACAGGAGCAGATGGTTACTATTACTTGAATGCCTTGCAAATTCGCAAAAGAATTATAGCAGCCCTGGCTAGGAGAGAGACTCATGAACAAATTTTTAACGCGTTTCCATGTTTACTTTAGTGAAAAGGGTATATTTCGTTTAAATAACATGGACTCTTTTTGGGATTCAGATGTAAATTAAAAAAATTTTAATACGATATAGAGCACGGCTGTAATTTCCAAATGCTACAAATTCAATCAAGACACAAAACCAAGTTTTAAAATGCCGCTAAGTAATGAAGAGATACCTTTAGCATTTGACTATCATGAAGCTAAAAATTTATCTACATGAAGGGAGGGTTTCGGCATTTCGCTGTCAGTTGCACTGTTACCAACAGTAGCAAATAATTATTAAATTTTAAGTTAGTCTAAGCCTCACTAATAACAACAAAGATGTTTCCAAGGTAGAAGGAAGAAGAAACCATTTAGTATGAAACTAAGGGAACGGGGATCAATGCGCAAGTGGGTCTCAATGTACAGAAACAGCAAGATTGAGAAAAAAAGTTTATGAAATAAGATAAAATAAGAAGAAGAAAATCAGAGGTTCTGAGAAAAGACAGCCGTGAACCGAAAAAAGATGATTCGTGACAAATAAATTTTTGATCTAAATAAAAGAAAGACCTACTCAATCTTCAGCTTGAACCCTTACATCTTCCCCTAGAAGTGCTAATTCCCTAAAATACAAGTCTTATCTTCTCTAGGGGACTCTGGAAAGATCTTAATCCTGTTCATATAAAACACAAGACATATTTTTGAACTGACGGCTTCAAAATTTTGTACATTGTTGCTATGTATCGACTTTTTTTCACAAAGATCCTTCTCGTACTCGCAGCTTCTGATCGCAACTGAATGTTCAGTACATCAAAGTGGGCGTACCAATTTCGAACCAATGAACCGAGCATGTTTTTTTTTCTGATTGCATGCACTGATGTTCTACCATTTCTGTCCAATAGAGGCGTTCATCGCCGTGAACCTCATTGCAGATTTCACTATCACTGTTATATTAAAGGTATTACCACTGCATCTGTATTGCTTTAATTGTAAAAGTGTCTCAACAAGACGAGGAACTGAAGAATAAAAAAATTAGAAAAAACTCCACAGAAGAGCAGAAAGCCATAATTCCTTGCTAGAGATGATGGAAAGCAGAAAAATTAAATGTGGTAGACACCAACCTAAGTCCGCCACAGCCGTCAACATGAAATTAAGCGGATTTCCTAAACGTAACAAGGGTTACCACTGAGAAGTATATTTATGAGCGTAATTATCAGTTAAAACAGTAGTTATCAGATCCAACGCAACCCAAGGAAAACGGACGCAATCGGACACCGTCAGAAGGCGTTTCGGAAGAAGTTTTCAAGAATCCATATCAAAGGACCTTTTAAATTTCAAGAATTTACTCAAAAACTCCCTCTTCATGGCTCTCCACAGCAAAGCAGGCAATAGCGCAGGTTGTGCTCATGCGGGAAGGGTTACAGGACAAAAGCTTTGCGTTTCCCTCTGCTGACGTGGGCTTAATTCGACGCGTCAAAGGCACGAGCGCACGAAGGCACGAAGCTTTTGCTGTCACGGAAGCGCAATTCACGATAGCACGCGCTCACGGACCACGTGATCACGTTGTTGTATTTCCTGGACCAACCTACTTCATGCCTTAAGCTAATTATTAAATAAAAAACACCTTTGGAATTGTAATTATTATGTTTTTGGGTATCTTATGGGTGTATCTTATAATGAGCTCGCGAACCCAAGGTGAGTGTGATGATCCGAGCTAGTGGAATTCATTAGAATAGCTCGATTTTTTGCCCTATAGAATTATTTATTAATTTTATAAGTGGGTAATCCTATCTTTAAATATTATTGCTCACTCGTACGAGGGATTTTAGAACTCGAACTTACCTACTTGCTGCCTGGGGAGAAAGCTGTGATGTGAGGCAGTGATGAAGCGAACATTTCACTCAGCTTGCGATGGAGAAATAAGCAAACTACAGATTGTAGGTTAGTTTAAGGAGGGCAACCCAGGCCATTTTCATGATGATGAGCCATTTTCATGTTGTTGTCAGAAAAGGACCTTTAGGTGGTGAACTATTCGGTCCTAAAATTTTATGGCGCTACGGACACTAAATCCCTCCCCCCCCAGGGGGGATAAGGGGACAAAGGGGGACAAAGGGGGACAAAAGGGCACAATCCTTGTAAGGGGACAAAAATCCTGAATTTTCGACCCCATTTCGACCCCATATAAAAAGAAAACAAAATGAGAAATAAATAATTTTCTACCTTAGCTTTGTTTGCAATGCTGCAAGGATTCTATAACTGTTTTTGGTTTTGTTCTAGCATAAAAATCCAATGATTAGTCCTCTTTTGAAATATCAATAAAAATGAACTAAAAAGCCAATATGTCCAATTTCTTCAAAAAACTAAAACCTGAATCGAAAAAATGAATAGATTAAATTTTTTTTCAAGAGAGACATATATATAATAGTCAAATTTTATAAGAATCTGATTACAAAAATAAAATTTCATAATTTTTACCTTAAAATAATTTTTTTTTGGAAATTACAACTCACAGTGTGAATATGAAGTTATGCGTGGAGATTATCGAAATAAAATGAAAATAGCATTCAATTACATCAATTGTCCATTATATTATACTTCAACAAAAATTTTTTTTTGGCTTATACCCAAACCTCTAACTTTCAACATTCAAAAGAGGACTGGTCATTGAGTTTTTATGCTAGAACAAAACCAAAGACAGTTTTAGAATCCTTGGAACATTTCTAACCAAAGTACGGTAGAAAACTTCCCAATCGTGAACATGATTTTTTTTATGAAGCTCAAAATCCAAATTTTTTGTTTATTTGAGTTAGTGATAAAATATCGCATTTAAAAAAAACGAAAAGTTACAAATGTACAAATTTTCTACCGTACTTTTGTTAGAAATGCTCCAAGGATTCTAAAACTGTGTTTGGTTTTTGTTCTGGCATAAAAACTCAATGACTAGTCCTCTTTTGAAATATCCATAAAAATGTACCAAAAAACTTTTTCTCGTTTTTTTTTTCAAAAAAATAAGGCCTAAATTGAAAAAGTTATATGAGTAAAAAAATTTACTTTCAACAAATACATATACTGAACAAATTTCAAACGAACCGGATGAAAAAAATTGAAATCTTGGGTCGCCCCCCTTAAGCCTCTCCAACCACAGCTTGTGTCCAAAAGACAGAAAGGTAGATGCCACCATTTGATATGGAATGAAGGGAACGCATAGAACCAACCAGATAGAAAGAAGTTTATGAAACAAGATAAAAGTTGAAGAAGAAAGAAATAGGTACTGACAGACAGGGCAGCAGGTAACCGAAAAGATAATGTCCGTAACAAACAAAAACCTACTAAGTTTCAATAAGAAAGGTCTACCTAACCTACAGCTGGGGCCCTCACATTTTCCAATCGGGAGCACCAATGATAAGTTTTAGCGGCTCCCGCTTGCTTTAGTCGTCCACAGAACGAAGAAATCTCCTAGTCATTGCATGTTAAGGGCAGGCGCGCGCCACGATTGCTGAGACGTTAAGCAAAGAATGGTAAATGAAATTTCATTTTTAACGTGTTTAGTTTATTAGTTTATTAGTTAGTTTAAGCCTCCCTATCCTCAACAATGAGATGTAAAGAGAGGAAGGAAGAAGGCACCATTTAGTATGGAGTTAAAGGGAACGTGGAATCTATGCAGAAAGGGCACAGAAACAGAAAGCTAAGAAAGAAGTTCATGAAACAAGAAAAAGTTGAAGAAGAAAGTGGTAGGCGGTGAAAAACAGGACAGCAGTGAACCGAAAAAAAAAGATGGTCCGTAACACAACAAAACCTATTCTATTTTAACAAAAGAAAGCCTACCTAACCTTTAGCTCGGGCCCTCACATTGTCCCCCTGGGAGCGCTAGTTCCCATAGATACAATAATTGTATCCCCCTGAGGGGATTTTTAACGTGTCTTAGTCGTGAAAGACATTGAATAAAATAACCTATCATAGGGTGTCTTAATTGAAAAGGACTTCGACGAAAATTCTCAAATTTTGTTTAATAAAACAAAGTTTTCAACGCCCTTATAGGATAGCATTAATTTGACAGTTATCAAACAAGTATGATATAAAAACACTGTTAAACAATCAACAAACAATAAAAAACGATCTGCAAAAAGTGAGAAAGAAAAACTATAAATCATCAAACCGCTACACGACGCAGTTTTATGTAGAACATCGTTCCTTCGATAAAGAATGTACGATACATTGGCATCAGGAAGACATTTTTTCAGAACATCGCAGAGAGAGCAGGTGTTTTCAGACTCCGTTATTCTACGAGCGTTACGAGAGAAGCACCAGACCAGAGCACGCATTGGTCGAAAAGTTCACTGAAAGAATCTTGAAAGGAAATTACTTAATTGATACAATGCATCAGGAATGCAGGATTAAAATTTAATAAACAATTTTTCTATCCGCATGCTTAACCTTCACGCCCTCTCATGCCTAGTTAGGCAGGAGCAGATGACGCTTTAATATTTGCTCAGACAGGTTTTGTAATGAGTTAGCATTACACTGAGAGAAAACGCCGATAGTGAAACCGCGGTACTTTCTTTTTCGTAGTTTACAGGAAGCGAGTGGCAATAAAATTTACAGCGATGAAGTATCTAAGATACCAATATTCTTAACTAAACAAGCAGCCCTCATCCTGATAACAATATTGCGGAGAGCATACACAGACTTTGTCAGTTCAAAGGCCCTCTTTTGTTGTTCTGATGCAATCACGAGGAAATGATTGATCTATAGTTAACGTCACGTCACAGCTCTGTGCCAGGCAATTTGCAGCACGAGATTTGTTTTACTTAACTGACGGAGCTTCACTTTCTAATACAAGTAGTGCGTCTATTGGGATGCAGCAGAACATAGAGGGGCACCGCAAGGGGATATTGCGACTTGATTCATGAGCACACGCACGTCGGCTCTACCCTTCCCAGAATTTCAATTGGACGACGCTAAGGAATTATAAATCTCAAGAGAAGTACATACAGTGCTACAGCTCTTCCGAGTCTGTCTGAGCCAGCCAGTGTCGAGGCGTTTAGTATGTTCTTGATGCGCTGGGGAGTTTTGCTGTAGATTTTATTGTATGGATTAATTTTGAGCAATAAGGTCGACTTCCAGGCCATGATGTTCTTGCTCAGAGATCTCTAACTCAAATTCCATTACTAGTTTTCTAAATATATAGATTGAATTAAATTATATGTTGGTTTGAGCCTCCCTCACCGCGACAAAGGTGTTTTCAAGAAAAAAAGAAAGAAGTTACCATTTAGCTTACAGTCAAGGGAACGTGGAAACTGTGCACAGAGTGTCCCCCATGTTTTGCGTGTAGAAGCAATGTGACCGAAAAAGTTTGCGAAAGAAGATAACACTTGGAGAAAAAGTAATAGGGCGAGGATGAAAGGGTGGCAGTGAACAGGAAAGGTTGGTTAGAAACAAACCAAAAAGCAATTCTATATCAACAAACAGCTTACCTAACCTTGATAGGGCAAGCCCTGGAGGAGATAAGATTAGATTAGATAAAATAAGAGAAATTATTTTCGGCTTCCCAGAGAAGTTAATTTGAGCCAGAAAAGTTATCCAAAAAAGTTGTTTCGAGCCTCCCTAAGGACAACAAATGTGATCCAAAGAATGGTTAGAGGAAGGCACTATCTAGCATGCAATTTAGGGAACGGGAAACCTATTCACAAGATGTGCTTCCACGCAGGCTCCCCTCGGCATAGAAGTAGCGAGTTAGTACGGAAGTTTATTGAACAAGACAAAATTGTTGTAGGAACAGAGGAACAAGACAGCAGTGAATTTGAAAAAGATGATCCATAACAGAATAAAAAAACCTATTCAATTTCAACAAAAGGAAAGCCTGCTCAACTTATAGCTCAGGATTTCACACCTTCACCTTGGGAACGCTAATTCACATAAATATAACAGTTAGGTTAATCCTGGGAAGGAAGTGATAATAAAAGAATAAGTAAAATAAAAACAGAAATTCCTAACAAAAAGAACGCGACGAATTTGGATTCTATTAGAGAAAAACTTCCTCAGATATAAGGATAGTCTTCAAAAATAAGATGTATATGTTTCAATACTTAGAAATAGGTACAGTCTTCAAAAATATGAGGTGTTTGCTTAAATTCTAAGCCTATTTAATCAAAATAAGCAGGTACCTTCAAAGGTGAGTTTTGAAAACGACTGAATTTATCTCATGAGAGCAAGAATTAAAGATTAGATTAGATTATTAGTTAGTTTAAGCCTCCCTATCAGCAACGAAGGCGATCCAAAGAGAGGAAGGAAGAAGGCACCATTTAGTATGGAGTTGAGGGAACACGGAATCTATGCAGAAAGGGCATAGAAACAGTAAGATGAGAAAGAAGTTCATGAAACAAGACCAAAGTTGAAGAAGAAAGTAGTAGGTGCTGAAAGAACAGGACAGCAGTGAACCGAAAAAGATAGTCCGTAACATAACAAAAAACATTTTATTCCAACAAAAAGAAGGCCTACCTAACTCTCAGCTCGGGCCCTCACATAGTCCTCCTGGGAGCGAGCAAGAATTAAAATACAGCGTGTTTTGCTGTACTTGTAAAGCCTCATTTTTCAATGATTTATTCTCCATTATCGCATAGGTGCATGTTTCTTTCTAGATGCGTATTTTCTCGAATTGAAAGTTCATTCAACCCTTCCTAACCGCAAAAAGGCGTTCCAAAGAGAGAAAGGAAGAAGGCATAACTATGCAGATGAGGGAATGCGGACTCTATGTATGTATATGGTGCATATAAACAGTATGTTGAGAAATACGTTCATGAAACAAGATACGAGTTGAAGAAGAATGAAGCTGTTACTGAAAAAACAGGACAGCAGTGAACCGAAAAAGTTGGTTCTCAACATAACAAAAAACATTTCATTTCAACCAAAATGAAGGCCTACCTAACTCTAAGCTCGGGACCTCACTTATTTAAACCTGGGAGAGCTAATTCCCATAGATACAATAGTTGTATCCCTCCGAGGGAAGGTTTTCTTGATTTGGACCGTGGAATTGTAATGGAAATTGTGAGATGAAACAATTATTTATAATCATAATTTATTTGTTTGTCATAACGATTTGAATCAAGTTCGTTTATTAGAAAAGCCAATTCATATTTATCCCCAAAATCTCGCATCTTGAGCTGGAATCGAGCACAATCAAGAATTCGAATGAATCAGCCGTCAGAATTATCACTGCCAAAAATCTCATTATAACCGATGTTATTTTTGAAATCGTCAGCTTTCAGGTTGAGTTGAATCAGATGAGGACCCGCCATGAGACCATCTTTAATTCGTTTTAAAATTATCATGGTTAGGACTAGCGTTTCGGCACTGTAGATAATTCATATGCATCGGACTTAAATGAAAAACAGTAATAATCAGGGCATAAGTCAACCCTTGATCAAACTGAAACCCTAAATTACAACCTACCCTTCAAAAATTGCCGACAGTAACAAAATGCACGAAGAAGCAGAGCGCACATGACCAAATCACAAAAACTAGGACCACTACACCGAGCAGACGATCAAGGGACGCCGGCCCTCGCTTTGTTTATCGAAATGCTGGTGATGAATTTGACAAGGATGGCCGAGAGCGGCGAGGCGAGACGAGGCGTTTGCCTCGCGGCCATCATTCCTTAAATGTTGACTTTTGTCACGAGACGGCGGTGGTTTTCATGCGTGCGCTTTGGACGCAGCTTTCTAATTTCTTGACTAACGAAGTATTTACGTGTTTGATTGAGAGGATAGAAGCGTGAGAGAGGACAATCACAGTCGCATGACGCCTGCCTCGCCAGATGCAATCAGGAGTGCGAAATGCGACCATTATGCTTGGGGTTTCTTTTCGGTGTGAATTGTTTTTTAGCATGCAGCTGGGAAAGTTGAATGAAAGCGAAAGCGATGGGCATTTGTGGAGGAAAATGGTATACTTCTAATAACAATGAATTTCGCAAAGGAATATGTTATTATCGTAACATTCGCTGTTGAGTGGCGGTTTGTACATGAGCACTCGGCTTCACACTATATCTGTTTCTACGATCAACCATTCGGTTCAATTTCAGAACAACGTCAGTTTTCTTACAAGTTTCAAGCTACCCATTCTGCTTATCTCCCACCGAAGTGCCTGGGAACGAGAATTACATCTGCATACTAAAATTTCTTATATTTGCGAGGAAGAATACTGTAGGTGTGCAAAGATGTGCAAAAATAGCTATTATAAGAATCATGGAGTGTAGATAGCATGTCTTTTCGATAGGAACATGACAAATGAAAACTTCTAATATAGTTAAATGCGTTAATTAACCAGTTAGACCTGAAACACAGATTTCAAATTTAAACAAAAACTGGTTCCAGGAACAGGCTACAGCGTACCAGCGGCTAGCTCACCCGGCCTATTTCTTAACCCATCATCGACGTACGCGCTAATGATGGAAGACGCATTACTCCTACTTCTGAAACGCTACGCTTATAGTCAACCCATGATTATTGATGACGAATAGGCCAGATAACTAAACTGGCACGGCTGCACAAGTGAGCGCACCCGCAGCAATTATTATCGCTCAGTGAGCAGCGAGCGAACAGACGGCGTGACGGATTAAAGCTCATTCTTCTCCTTGACATTTCAACTAACTGACATCGAGTAAACAATACGAAAATGAAATATCGTTCGAGCAGTGCATTGCATCTTTCTAAATAGATTAGAAAATTCCTCTAGTGCAGAATAGGCGTGTGAATGATTCATCCAGAAGCTATATTTCAACTCAGAAGGGATTAAAGTGATACTTTTTGTAAGTAAAACTACAACACATCCGACTGTGTAAATTATATATGTCGTTCAATTTTCCTCCAGGAAAATTCTTACCAAAGTAAAACCGGTACAACAGATAATCATTTTCTCTTAAATACTAGCAGGGAAAGTGAACACTCTATACATCCTTATTTCTTTTTTTTTGATAAATAGGACATCACTGAACGCAACAAAAGGGGGAACCTAAAAGCTTTATTTGTACCTACGAGTACAAATCACCACCTAAAACGATAAAAAATTCTACATAAAAAACATCAAAGCGTGTCACGAACATATTACTAATGACAACGTTTCATTAGAAATGCCAAGATGATATTCTCGTAAGGTCACAATGGTGGAAATTGCGTTAGAAGTTCTTTTTACCTGCATGCGGTCTATAAATACTAGATTCGGGGCATAGGTATACTTACAGGGTGTCCCCACCAAAAAAGATCACTTACTTTTGACTGCCCAGTACTCGTGTACTCTGTTTTGATGTAGTTGTTTGTTGAAATTTATAAGTTCACGCCTAATGAGTTTAAAAAGCGTTAAATTTAAAAAAATCACACGTCACACAGAAAACTTGATTACGTCTGAAACAGGTAAGGCTGCTCAGGTACAACCTACGCTATCGGTCCTTCGTTTCTGAGGAAGAGGACAATTAGCATTAAATCATACAGTCTGACCCGAGAGGCAAGACTGCGCAGGTTCCTACAACATACGCTATCGGTCTTTCGTTTCTGAGGACGAGGAGAATTAGGGAAGGTGGATGTGACTGTTCTTCCTCCGAGCACCGGAGCCTTGCCGTCCGCACTGACTGTGAAGTCGCGTACTTTCACTCGCCAGTGGCTTGTGCAGATTCCTACGTGCCTATACCTGCCTATTTACACCTACTTTCCTACCTACCCGGGCCCACAGCCATTTCGTAGAGTGTTCGCCATCTTACGTCCTGCTATTTTAAAGGCGGTTAGTTGAAGTTCCATAGAGCTTTATTTTAAGTTATACAGGCAGCGCTACTTGACTCATATAATATATATTGCTTATATTTTCATAGTTTATTAGTATTGTTATACATGGGATTTCACCGCCGAGACATTACCTTGGCTGAGGTACTTGACGATTACAACATATACGTACTTAGATTCTGAAATCAACGGCAATCGACCAAAAATCTAAAAATCAAGCTGCACACTTAGTTATCCAATGGAAGAAAAGTAAACGAAAAAATAAAATCGTAATGACTATTTGCTACGAATCAAATTTTGAGTAGGTTTTTCCAAATGAAATAACTATTTCAGTGAATGTATCGACCGCATTGCTCAATCGAATTATGGTGCATCTTTAAAGGGCCACGGTAAGGATCGCTTGGCTGAGATTAATTATTCATTGATATATTATTTTCAAGTTAAAAGTGTCATCGTATTTATTGGATTTGTAGTTGGATTAGTCTCATATTGGAGAAAATCTCGATTACACAGTAACTTCAACGTCATTTGTCACATGAATCTGGAAACATATTTAAAATACGTTTAACAATTCTCAATTAATTTCAACACTGTGCTTGTCGAATGTTAATGTTTCATTCCTGCCTTGGAGATCAAGGCGTTTAATGAGTACTGGCGTTTTGGCATTTTCCATTGATATTTTAAGTTTTTCAAATTTCATTTTCGCGGAAAAACCAATCAGAATATTCGACAGAGAAACTAAATGCTGTTGAAAATCCCTCATTTTCAATTACATGTACGTTATTTCTCGAAATTCGTTTGGGCTCACCAATCTCGAAAAATTGAAATTTTGGTGATGACATCCCGAGCTCCCGAAAAAATTCGCGAAAACATCCACATTTCTGTTCAAATTCTCACCTAAATTCAGCGCTCGGCCAAGCACTCTAGGTTATCGGACATGAATTAATTTTCTCTTACTAAGTTCATATCCAGTCTGTTTTAGTGATGGCTTCTTTCGCAGAGATTGGCAGATCGCTCGTCCGTTCTCAATCTAATAATGACAAGGGAGGCTCGGACGAAGATCTTGTCTAGCACGACCCTGTTTACGACAAGGAAACTAACGCGGGGATGCGGGGGAAACGCGATTGTTGGCGCTGAAAGCTCGCTGTAAGAAAGCAGTCACATAACAGATCAGAATCCGATTAACTAATCTATAATGAAAAATTGTTCTATATATGTGTTATTCGTGAAAACTTGCTCTATTGAGGTAACTCAAATTTTGGAACGGTTGATTATTATTAAGCATTAACGTACGGGTGTTTGAAATATTATTTTAGTAGAGTACCTGGAGCGAGGAAGCGGATCGAGCTAAATAAGAAAGTTTACAGGAAGTAAGTTAGCGTTCAAGTCTCACAGCGCTCAAGCTCTCAAAAGGTAGGATTGATCGATTGATAAGAAAGTTTTAGCCTCCCTTTACCTCAACAAAGATGTTCAAAGAGAGGATGGAGGAAGGTACCATTTAGTGAATAGATATTAGGGAATGCGTAATCTATGCAGAACGGTCATAGAAACAGTAAGTTGAGAAAGAAGTTCATAAAACAAGATAAAAGTTGAAGTAGAAAGTATAAGGTGCTGAAAAACAGGACAGCTGTAAACCGGAAAAGGTTGTACTTAACATAGCAAAAAATATTTTATTTCAACATAAAGAAGGCCTACGTAACTCTCAGCTCGGGCCCTCACACATTTTCCCCCTGGGTGGGAGTGCTAATTCCCATAGATACAATAGTTGTATCCCCCTGAGGTGTCTCAAAAGTTAGCGTCTTCAGTTCCCACACAGGTACATCGGACATTATTTTCATTTTTACTAATTCGCCAGTTTGGCAAGAACGTGCACGATACTAGTGAAAGCGCTCGCTCGATATCGAAGGGAATAAACCAGATGCTGAAATATTTGCCTACATTAAATGGTTAACATACACATAGGAAATTTTTTTTATTGAAACTCATGACAAATTGTAGAAAAGCAAGTTTTTATTGAAAACGCGGACCTGAAAGGCTTCTAATTGAGTGTGAGCTGTATCGGAATAGACTTACTTTATTTTGGTCATTGAGAAAATAAGTGTTCCTAATTTTGACCATAATCGCTTTCAGTAAGTTAGAACCGTCACCAGACGTACTGCCTTCAAAATTATCGCGACAACGATCGTTGTAAAGCTCAATAGAGCTTAGTTTTTGCAATTATTCAAGCCAGTAAAAGTGTCCTACTCGTGTGCCATTTCTGAGTTAGTTGAGCCAGCTCTTCGGAACGTTAGTAGCGTGTCTTGGTACTGTATTATTTTGGAAAAGAAGCTCACCATTTTGAATCGACGTCCGAGTTTTGATCAGTTTGCAAAATGAGTAGGCTGCTGATACGCAAGAACGAAAAATATCAGACAAAATTGATTGAAATTGCATTTTCGAAAGAAATATTCGAAACAGGTATTGCTGTCCGTAATTTCTACACTGCAATAATCATAAAAATAGTTGAAATCCTTCGACAATTATGTTTATTATTGTCACATCGATCTTTCTCAGCACACCTCAACACTGTCACGCCCACTCAGACGCAAGTGACTAGCCGAGTACATGGGTGGAAGAAATAATGGCATCTACTTGCTTTCTGCTCGTTTTATGCATGCCACAGTTTCCCTTTTATGTTCAAGGTATTTCCGCACTGCAGGTTGCAGCGGCAGAGTTTACTGGTTCATTGAAAGCACTAGTTGCAGCTGAAAGTTCAAGACGACGAGCTTTCCAAGCACACAACTTCCGACCAATAAAACATTGTAAATTGCAATTATGCATAGCATGGACATGGAACACTCCAAACATAAATTACCCTTATCATCATTGTTCCTCTGTACAGGACATCATGAGAACACTACAAACGAATAATTCAGATCGAAATAGCCGTTGGAATACTTTAAAAACTTAAATATAAAAGAGAGAACGAAGAATATCGTTTACAACATTACCTTACAAAAATGAAGGGATAACAACTCAGTGTTTACTGTGTATGGGAAAATGAACCAGTATCATTTCATCGGCAACAGAAACGGTTTCCAGAAGAGAGGGCTGCATCATAGTCTCAATGAGTGGCGCAGGCGCGAAGCCAATGAGTGGCCACCAATGAGTGGCCACCAATGAGTGGCGCAGGTACGACGGTGCAAGATGACGGCTATGCAATAAGCCAGTTGTATTCATTGCGCGGCTCTCGAAAGATATATAAATTAATAAATTAATCAATTCATAATTTATAAAATATACTATAACTTGCCGTAGCTACAGCTCTCTTAATTAATGCGATCAACCTTAGTGACTCTCTCTTTCAAAAATTAGTGGATAACACTGCTATACGCTGTCGGTATCATTCCTACCGAGAGCTCGGGCGGCCTTGTACTGTTGGTTAACGAGCTCTCTCAACCAGACGTCGACGTATATCTACCATAAAATGTGTCGTAAGATGTTAAAAACGATTTTGGAATTCAATGACGGAGAAAAATTGGCAAACTACTACCTAAGTATTAAAATTCTGTGTAAGAAATCTGTTTCGAAAAATACGAACATAATATAAATGGGTCGAGTTAAAGGGTCGAGTGCTTAATATTAATTTTCAAGTCATACTCAAGTACATGATTTTTAGAGAGAATTTCAGGTGCGTAGCATATTAAAGAGCACAACGAGAGTTTCAAGCCAGTAGAAAACCAAGGAGACTAATCAAGAAAAATGGATAGCAAACATGAATGGACAAGACGCATGACATGAAGACAAACATAAAATTTGAACAGCGCGCTTTACAGGTTAAATTATGAGTTGGTTTAAACTTCTTTAACATTAACAAGGGGTTCCAAAGAGATAAGATGAAGGCACCAGTTAGCATGAAGATGAGAGAATGAGGAATTTATGCACAATATGTGTTCCTACTCAAGATTCCATGCGTACAAGAACAGTAAGTTTAGAAGAAATTTTATGAAACAAGATACGAGTAAAATATATACGTACTGAAAAGCAAAGAAACCTATTTCCACAAAAATGAAACCTAACTCTCAGTTTGGGACCTCTCATTTTTCCTTTGGGAGAACCAATTCCCGTAGAGCAAACATGACGAGTGAATGACAACCGTAAAAAAACAGATACGATTTCATAGATTTGACTATAGTAACAGAAACAGGAAGAAAACTCGGCTAAAACATCATACAAGCGGGTCGCAAATGTATAACAATTTACCTATAAGAAATAAGCCTGTGAGGTAGGAGAACATGGGTGAAATTTTGACGCTAAAACTTGCCACAGCAAAAAGTTGCGAAGGCGTTCGCCCCACCTATAAAATGAAAGAGAAAATAACGAGCAAAAAAGAGGATTCTAATTTTTTCACATACTGAACGATTACAGTCTTTTAATCCAACACACCCCGCAGTCGACACGAAAAAAAGCAAAACACAAGTGCTGTCTCGCTTACTAGGCTGGTGTAGAGCACACAACACAATACTGGATATGCGGAACTCAGATGAAGATTTGACCTAATACTTACTAGACACTTTTTGCTTCACGTCAGCTCCTCTCAGTCCACTCCTGCCCATTTGTGGGGTATTATACGTGTTGTAGGCCAGAGGCTCTGCTCATTTGTATTTTGTTTTGTTACCACTGTGCATGCAAGCCCAAAACGTTTAAAAATTTTATAGTGGATAAAATGTAAATCCACAATAACTTTAAATTATTTATGCAGCATGTTTTCCCTAGCAAAATAGTCAATCAATGCTGATATGAACAGCTTATACCAACGTCAATGCCGCATACATTACGAGTAGATTCAGAATGATTCAAGAGATGCTAACGAATCTGCAAGTGCGAGAATTTTCAAATGATGTGCGTACGTTTGGTAGCTGATGGGAAAAAATTTATCCAATGCAATGCTGTCGTTGACTTCTTCGTTCCATGTCCTACTGATCACAAGATTCAGACACAATAGACCTTGCATGGTCTGGCGTCTTTAACACCATTGCAGCAATAGGTTAAACCGAAGGTCAATATCAAACTCAAATTTAAAGTCAATTGTTGTAAGCAATCTTGAAAATCGCAAACATTAACTGGATCATTCCTTCATTTTGCTTTAATTGAGTATTTTATGAAAATTGAGTTTGCGACTACTGGTCAGTCAGCAGCATTATGAAAATCCCCTCCGTGGCCACAAGTGGTGCACGATGATTTGAATGTGACCAAGAAAATGTATATTTTACGATGCGGATGAAAAACAGACAGCTTATAATGTATATGAAAATTAATAAAGAACCCTGCGCAAAATTTTTAGTGAGAAGATAGGTTCTTGATGCTAGGAAACTTTAGTATTCAATCGCTCAATGCGTGAAAGAAATATACTCTGTTGAAGATTACAATAGAGTTTGGAATCATATAAAAGAAAATTCAGCTTTAACTTTATTAACTGGATATAGATATCTTTCTTGAGTTCAACACCGTTTTCATTTTACCAGGCTAAAAATTGTAAATTAACGTGTTTCATTTCATTGTAATGTGCATCATGGTCGCGGGGTGTAACTGAACAAATTTTATCATCTTTGATAGCATCAAGGTAAGTTTCGTAAAATGCTTGGCCAGACTTATCAAGTTCCCCAAATTATTTTCAGGTAAACTAGAGATAGAACTTGCAGGGAAATATAAAAAAAAGATTTTACTTTCATGTACGCATAATCGTGACTCCTTCGTTGAATGCAAGCACATGATCGCAGCAGATTTTACATCTTATCCGTAGCGCGGAGGTAGTATGTAGTAATCGATCCTAACTTCGAAGCATTCATTTTTTGGTACGATAATTTTGTAACATAAGAGCCCATAGAACCGCATTACTGGACAAAAGTGCGGGTCCATTAGAAAGTTTCCATTGATGCGAAATTTTGGGAAAGTAATTTTTTCGGCACCTTACGGCAGAACATCAAGACGCCATGATGCAGGGCCTGTAGTCTATGTCCAGACGGTAAATACCATCTTGCCAACGTATTACGTGAAAATAAAAATCTAACAGAGGGTACGCAACGTAGAATTCGCAGTTCTTCATTTTCCTCGTCAAACAGAGAACGTCAAAATAATGAAAATTAAACCAGAATGGCGGTACGTTACACTTTTTCCAAGTTCATTGGTTTTTATGTCCAATTCCCAGCGTAAAAATCACAGAAGACCTTATACTTTCTCGGTTTATCATGACGAACTGGGCCTGAGTAAGCACTGCGGCTGCACAGGGCGCTACTAAAATTTCGGAGCAAGAGCAAGTTTGTCTTCTAACTACCGGCAATTACAGTGCTAAAGTTTTCGCTCGGACATTCCTGAAGGCCGCGTCTACACCATGCTGATCACTTTCTTCACAGATATCCCCAGGGCTGTCCCTATAAGTTTTTCTCATCCTCTGACCGTCGATTTTCGTGTATTTTTCAAGTTCATGTAAGCTTTCTTCTATACCATTCAAATTTTCAAATTTGATGTTCCTTTCTGTGATTAACATTATTGCACTTGAATCTATGTCAAGAAACACCTACAACGTAACGAAGTACTTGAGTACTAAGCAGTCAAATAGTGAGTACATTTTCTGAGGACATCCATAAACTTTGTGTGCATACAAACTCACGATGCTCATGCAAAAAGAAGCGTCCAGTATGAAAAAAGTAACACTGAATACGATACAAAATGAACCTAAAGTATTTAAGAGCAGCGAAAGCACAACTTGATTGCAGGCCTATCCAACTTGTTCATTTTATAAAGGAAAAACTTAAAAGAAAATCTTACAGCGTTTTCTTCAATGATGAGAAAAGCTTACGTTACCTGTGAGATTATCAGTCGTGAAAATCAGCCCAACATTTACGCAGGTATTATCCTATGTTGAAGATAGCTCACTAGGTACAAAATTATTGCAATAAACGAGTAACTACGCGTAATTAATGTAAATGATTAATCGCAAGTGAACGATCATGAACATAAATTAGAGACTACGAATCTTTACCGATATTTATTGAAAGGGGTAAAACTTTGGTGCTGTTCTCGAATTCTGACCGGACGCGTGGGAACACAAAACTGCTGAGTCATGGACTAGTTAATACTTCTAATTCATGCAGGATTTTGTGCTCCTGTTTATTTTCACGGGCACAGAAGAGAGGTAGCTGAGATGATCGACAGCGATGAAACAAGTGACGTACTCGGTTCAAATTTTAATATAAAAAAATTCATATTCGGAAAATTTTGAATTACGGCTGCTATGGAGTTCATATTCATTTATTTCTGCGTAGGAATAAAAATGTCTGAGTATAGTCTGCATTAGCTCACCTGCTGGTCTGCTCAACACCCCAACTGGTCTGCTCAACACCCCTACTGGTCTGCTCAACACCCCTACTGGTCTGCTCAACACCCCTACTGGTCTGCTCAACACCCCTACTGGTCTGCTCAACACCCCTACTGGTCTGCTCAACACCCCTACTGGTCTGCTCAACACCCCTACTGGTCTGCTCAACACCCCTACTGGTCTGCTCAACACCCCTACTGGTCTGCTCAACACCCCTACTGGTCTGCTCAACACCCCTACTGGTCTGCTCAACATCCCTACTGGTCTGCTCAACACCCCTACTGGTCTGCTCAACACCCCCTACTGGTCTGCTCAACACCCCCTACTGGTCTGCTCAACACCCCCTACTGGTCTGCTCAACACCCCCTACTGGTCTGCTCAACACCCCCTACTGGTCTGCTCAACACCCCCTACCGGTCTGCTCAACACCCCCTACTGGTCTGCTCAACACCCCCTACTGGTCTGCTCAACACCCCCTACTGGTCTGCTCAACACCCCCTACTGGTCTGCTCAACACCCCTACTGGTCTGCTCAACACACCTACTGGTCTGCTCAACACCCCTACTGGTCTGCTCAACACACCTACTAGTCTGCTCAACACCCCTACTGGTCTGCTCAACACCCCTACTGGTCTGCTCAACACCCCTACTGGTCTGCTCAACACCCCTACTGGTCTGCTCAACACACCTACTGGTCTGCTCAACACCCCTACTGGTCTGCTCAACACACCTACTAGTCTGCTCAACACCCCTACTGGTCTGCTCAACACCCCTACTGGTCTGCTCAACACCCCTACTGGTCTGCTCAACACCCCTACTGGTCTGCTCAACAACCCTACTGGTCTGCTCAACACCCCTACTGGTCTGCTCAACACCCCTACTGGTCTGCTCAACACCCCTACTGGTCTGCTCAACACCCCTACTGGTCTGCTCAACACCCCTACTGGTCTGCTCAACACCCCTACTGGTCTGCTCAACACCCCTACTGGTCTGCTCAACACCCCTACTGGTCTGCTCAACACCCCTACTGGTCTGCTCAACACCACTACTGGTCTGCTCAACACCCCTACTGGTCTGCTCAACACCCCTACTGGTCTGCTCAACATCCCTACTGGTCTGCTCAACACCCCCTACTGGTCTGCTCAACACCCCCTACTGGTCTGCTCAACACCCCCTACTGGTCTGCTCAACACCCCCTACTGGTCTGCTCAACACCCCCTACTGGTCTGCTCAACACCCCCTACCGGTCTGCTCAACACCCCCTACTGGTCTGCTCAACACCCCCTACTGGTCTGCTCAACACCCCCTACTGGTCTGCTCAACACCCCTACTGGTCTGCTCAACACCCCTACTGGTCTGCTCAACACCCCTACTGGTCTGCTCAACACCCCTACTGGTCTGCTCAACACCCCTACTGGTCTGCTCAACACCCCTACTGGTCTGCTCAACACCCCTACTGGTCTGCTCAACACCCCTACTGGTCTGCTCAACACACCTACTGGTCTGCTTATCACACCTACTGGTCTGCTTAACACCCCTACTGGTCTGCTCAACACCCCTACTGGTCTGCTCAACACCCCTACTGGTCTGCTCAACATATGAAAATTAATACTGGTCTGCTCAACACACCTACTGGTCTGCTCAACACACCTACTGGTCTGCTCAACACCCCTACTGGTCTGCTCAACACACCTACTGGCCTGCTCAACACACCTACTGGTCTGCTCAACACCCCTACTGGTCTCCTCAACACCCCTACTGGTCTCCTCAACACCCCTACTGGTCTGCTCAACACCCCTACTGGTCTGCTCAACACACCTACTGGTCTGCTCAACACACCTACTGGTCTGCTCAACACACCTACTGGTCTGCTCAACACACCTACTGGTCTGCTCAACACACCTACTGGTCTGCTCAACACACCTACTGGTCTGCTCAACACCCCTACTGGTCTGCTCAACACACCTACTGGTCTGCTCAACACACCTACTGGTCTGCTCAACACACCTACTGGTCTGCTCAACACACCTACTGGTCTGCTCAACACACCTACTGGTCTGCTCAACACACCTACTGGTCTGCTCAACACACCTACTGGTCTGCTCAACACACATACTAGTCTGGAGAAGCACGCTTGTTTTGTTTTCGAAAACCAGTGTCTTCGATCAGCTTGGCTTCTACAAACGATCGAAAAAGCAGCTCTATTTGGGTTTTCAATAGCAGATTTATTTAGTGCTTGAACAGCAGAGGATGCTGCGGCAGCTCGCTTAGAGACCCAGAGAAGCGAAAGCTTAAGTTAAACAGCTTGCGAATTTAAATGGCAGTATGGCTGAAAAAGTTCGATTAACTTCATCGAGTCTGCACTTAAAATTAGAGGCTGGACTTGCAAGAAGGATAGCTGTACGCTTGGGCCGCTGCTTTCTGCTTTTCAAAAATGGCGTAGAATGAAGGTATTATCGTATCGAGTTAGGAGTAAATGAAAATTGACTTTGCTTCCGTGGGTAATTGCCACGGAAAAGTGTGGTTCTTGCTGAAAAATGTAGTGTTACATTGGAGTAATTTAGATAATGATTTGATTTGGGATCCCCTGCGACAAAGGTGTTCCCAAGAAAGGAAGGCAATATTTAATTTGGAGCTAAGGAATTCATGCACTAGCTGGTGTGTCCGCACACCATGCTAGTAAAAACAGCAAGATTTGATAAAGTTAATGAAACGAGATAAAATGTGAGGACAGTGATAGGTACTGAAAAGAAGCACAGCAATAATTCGGAAAAAGATGGTTCTTGAAAAAACACAAAACTTGTGTTTCAACTGAAGGGAGGCCTACTTAAATTTCAGCTCGGGAACGCACATTTCTTCATGGGAAAAGATATCTATTGTTGCTTTCTATAAGTTTCGAGGATACCTCGCGATGAAATGAAGAGTAAAGTAAAGATAGAAATAAATGTCAGGAAAAAGGTATGATCCGTTTTCGCAAAATAATATGAATTCTACTGCTCATTAAGTTTAATGCGAGAACAAAAGGTTACTCTAGGTAGCGTCGAATGATAACAGCATGTTTCTCTCGGATGAACAGACAATTTTCAAATAGGAAGTTTACGAAAAATGAGTTCATTCAAGACCATATGTATATCTCACCGGTTTAGTGAAAATACATGTTCGAAACGAGTCGTACGTTGTAATTTTCATTGGGTAAGAAATTCTTCGTACGAACGTAAATGACAATGATTTTGTCCTGGCGATGCGTATGCTTAGTAATGCTAAGTGTGGGGGTTATTTTTATCGCGTCATGGAACGCGTAATTTTGTGGTTGTTTGGAACTTGCTGTGTAACGTTAATTTTTGTTGAGCAATTTCAATCTGCACCACTGGTTCTCACAGAGTCATTTCAATCTGCACCACTGGTTCTCACAGAGTCATTTCAATCTGCACCACTGGTTCTCACAGAGTCATTTCAATCTGCACCACTGGTTCTCACAGAGTCATTTCAATCTGCACCACTGGTTCTCACAGAGTCATTTCAATCTGCACCACTGGTTCTCACAGAGTCATTTCAATCTGCACCACTGGTTCTCACAGAGTCATTTCGAACTGGACACGTGTTCTGGTGGAGTTATTTCTAACTTGTCCAAAGCCATATATGATTAACAAAGCTTGTTTTGCTTAAATTACAATCTAAATGTCAAAGATCCATCACATGAAAAATTTCACACTTATGTTCTTGAGTAATTGAAACCTTGGACTTGAATGGGCATGAACTCCAGAGAAATTCTTTGCTCTGGATATTGAAGGTATACATGCATTTCGCCTAAAGGCTTACCTTTACTGTGGAAAGGGAGTCCTTTCCGTTATAATAAAAAATTCAGTATTTTCCGGTCTAATGTATAAGGGAGAAAAGGTTTTCACTGATGTTCTTGTAATTTTCTCAAAGGTCCAAACATAAATAATATATATAGATCCACAATGTGTGTTGTATCATTCGAAATTCCGAATCATTTATGGTTGTCTTTAAACTCATTAACATTGTGGAAGGTGGGCTCACGTAAATTTGACAAGTCAACTGCAGGCGCTTTATAAACTTTATTTTTCAAATAATCCAAAGAAAGAAATTACGTGAGGTCAGGTCGTGACTACGTGGTGTCCATTCTACCACATGTCCAACTCCAATGACACGTCCTCCAAACCTCAAAACTCCGTGCGATTCCTTATTCTGGGGTTTTCTGAAAAAGAAAGTTCATGAAACGCCTTCAACTGAGTTGCAAGATTTACAAGAGCGTATCATCCACAATGTTAACGAGCTTAAAGACAACCGTGAAATGATTCTGAAATTGATGCGAGCAATGAGAGACCGACGCCAAAAGTGTCTCGCTCGCCAGCAGCGGTCGACATTGGAACGAATGAACTAATAAAGACTAAAAATGAGTATTGCATTGGTATTGAAACTAAATATTTTCATTTTGAAAGGATCTGTTCTTTATTTTCTTCCTTTCTTGATATTCAGCTTTATTCAAGGTAATGAAGTTAGTGATTACGCTTTCAAAGACACGCTCGCGCAGTGGGCAAAAACCCAATCTTACTTTTTGTATAACAGATCTTAAACTCCTATGACAAAATAGTTTTAATTGATAAGAACAGAAATTTCACGCTTCAAAATTAGAATATGTTCAAGTATCTACGATCAATACTGAGTGAGTAATAAAATAAGAAAATCCCAACACTTTCTTGTGAAACGCCATGTATAGCTATAGTTTTTGTAGAGGGTTCCGCTACCCATACCGAGGACGCTGAGCGAGGGTGCGGACCATATTATCAAGTCCCATTTCATGAAGTCTTTGCTATCCATATCATAACGTCCATATTACCCATATCATAGCATCCATATAACTCGTATCATGAAGTCCTTACTTCCCATATCATAACGTCCATATTACTATATCTTAGCATCCATATAACTCATATCATGAAGTCCTTACTACCCCTATCATAACGTCCATATTACTTATATCATAGCATCCATATAACTCATATCATGAAGTCCTTATTACCCATATCATAACGTCCATATTACCTATATCATAGCATCCATGTAACTCATATCATGAAGTCCTTATTTTACCCATATCAAAATTTCCATATGACCATATCATGAAATCCTTATTACCCATATTACAACGTCCATATGGCCCAAATCATGAATTCCATATGATTCATATCATGAATTCCATATGACCCATATCATGAATTCCATATGACACATATCATGAATTCCATATGACCCATATCATGAATTCCATATGACCCATATCATGAATTCCATATGACCCATATCATGAATTCCATATGACCCATATCATGAATTCCATATGACCCATATCATGAATTCCATATGACCCTAATCATGAATTTCATATGACCCATATCATGACGTCCATATGGCCCAAATCATGAATTCCATATGATTCATATCATGAATTCCATATGACCCTTATCATGAATTTCATATGACCCATATCATAACGTCCATATGTCCCATATCATAAAGTCAGGTTCTAAGTTACGGTGCTCGCTCACAAACGTGTACGTAGAAAAATCTTACCCGTGTCTACTAAATACGGCGGTGGTTGCCCAGTGACTGTCTCCGGAAAGAATGAAATATATTTTATTCATTATTTGGCAGAAATTTAAAAAAATTTCCCGAGTTGTTTGTTAGATCCGCACTCAATATACTCGTATATGCACGAAAAACTATTATCAAATCTCCCAAATGTTTATTTGTTGGATTTATATGTATGATCATGTACTTCCACCCATCATACGTTCAACAATATCGACTGCTAAAGAAACTTTAGCTCATGCGCGAATGTAAGAAGAGACTATCCTGCGAGGCATTTTCCATTAGCATTTACAATATTCACAGGCTCTTATTATTCGTGCTGAGAGTGAAACACCCTAAAGAAAAATTTAACCTTTTTTTCACCAATCATATTTAATTCCTGACATGGCAATGGTTCAGTTCTTTTGATTTGTCTATGAATACAAGATCTTTTCGCTAAATTTTTTTTCAAAAATTAAATTGGTTGTAATAAATTTCTTGTATAATTTTTTTGGAAAGGACAGTTTATCATTTCCCATCGCTTTTCTTACTTTCATTTTTTCACATCATTCAAGTACATCACGACTTGTGGTTAAATTAATGGAGAAATAGATAAATATTAGAATTAGCAGAAATTACTTCAGTATCTAAAAAGCGACGTAAAATAAAGCTCACAACTAAACGAGTTGTGAGGGCAATGAATAATACTTAAGAAATCATTAGTATTAATATCTCCACATCAGTAGAAAACTTAATTATCTATGAAAATTTTAAATTTGATGCAACCTTCAAATTAACAAGTCATTTCAATTTTTAGTAACACCACACTAAGCATTTGAAAATTCTATTTTCAGGATGGATTATGATCGAATAATACCCACATCACGCGACATTTAATCTTTCATAACGTAATGCGAAGCAATCTCTACTTCGGTAGCATTTCGAATTGAAGAAGAGTTCAAAGTTGCCAAACCACTTCTTGAGAAGTGCTGACATTTTTAGCAACGATATTTCGGATAAACATTAATTCATTCCCATAACAGGCAGAGGGTGAAATATCAGAAAGATAACCCCAAAAAAACGCAAAAAAACGAAAACCAGAAAGCGGAGTCACTGATTGATCGGGGAGGCTTAAAGCACCAGCAGCAACCTTTCTTTCGGCGCGAAAATTAATGAAGTGCGTATACGGACAGGCCTACCTACCCAGCCAATACTGGGAGAGGCGAGGAAGAGAAAGGAAGACAGGCGAGAGCCTCAAGGCTCTGAGTTATAGGCATTGAGTAACTCCAGCAGGACATACCTTCGGAGACCGCGTTGACCGAACTCCAGTCCTTTCACCGTCGTCCGGCCGGAGGAAAGAGGGGGGGCGATGGCGAGCGTAGCTCCGACTTCTGAACGCAGTTTCATTCATCCACCTGGTCAGCAATGAATGAGTGCGTGAGTGCGGGGTATTGTCTTCATTGAGATAAAAGACGCTTCTTGGACATCATTAATAAGGAATTGCAGATAAAGGCGGAATAAAAGCTTGACAAATGGGCTTCAGAGATCAAAATAGCGAGATTGCTGCATGTCTTTCAAAAGTGATTGGGATGAGAAATAGCCTCTATTAAGAAAATGTACGGCGACACACGGAAGACTGCAGTGATGTTGTTGGAAAAGTGACGAATTATTAGAAGAGTTGCGGCCTACGGGTACGATGAATCGAACGTTCATCGAGTGAGTGTCGTACGATCGTCTTAATGAAGACAAAATATGGGCACGCGCATGGATGAGGCTGGCTGGAGTACGACAAGAGAATTGTAGCGCGTGTAGTGTAAATGGAAACAAAGTAAACTTTGTTGTCCTTAAACATGGCGTACGCATTGCTTCCCTAGGGTTTAGAAAGAATCTAGATAAAGAATAATTTATTTGACAACTTGAAGAACTAATAGCCACTGTAATCAATGAATACGAAAATTTAGCTTGAGAGTGAAAACGCTACAAATGAATTAGAAAAAACAATACTTTGTTCCGCTTGTGTTGGAAATTCATGAAACGATTTTCTGGGTAGAGAGCTAATTGTGCTAGTGTGAGTGCTAAACATTAGCGCAACACCGACAGCACAGCAAATTAGGTAGAGGCGAGTTAATTGTAAAATCTGTTGAGCACGTGTTGTTTCGGATCAATCGCTTGTATTATAAGAAGACAAGCTTTTTATGCCACTGTAAAAAATTGTGTGAAAATATGAAATAATTTTGTAAATATTCATAGTGCAATAAATCATTCAAACTTATAAACACGCTATTGTTTTACTATCATAATCTTATAACAATATCTACAGAAATTGACATGACTGATTACTATGTAACACATTTACTCTGAATTCTTGACACTTGAACCTATAAAATACAATCAGAAGCTTCCTTGAACAGTCCCTCAGAGTTGGCGAGCCTCGAATGAAGTCCTCGCTTTGTATTTTCTTCGTTCATTTTCTCGCAGCAATGACCACAATTCCAACGCCTTGGCCAGCAGGATGGTCGAACATAACATTGAAGTTCTAATAGTTTTCCGTCCAGAAAAAGAAACAAATTTAAAGCTTATCTCTGTATACCTAAATAGGCTATATTTTAAGACATAATGAGCAGTTATGATGTTCACCAGTAAAGCTCTAATTGAAAAAATGTAACTTATGCACTTAATATACAACTTGAAAACTATAACTTAAAATGTGTGTTAGAAGTATGATTATGCATCTATCCACTCCCTCCCTTCCTGTAAAAATGACGGTATTTTCAAGCTAGAATTATAACATAATCCACTAGTATAAATCGATCATTGATAAATCGTGCAGATAAAAGTACTTTGATTTTTCGCTACTTCTTTTCGTGTTACTTTGACTTTCAGTTGAATAACTTTAAATATAAATAACCTGAACTGCAAAAACAGTATTTAAAGGTCATTAGCAGTGTTCAGCAGTGTTCACTGCATTGAGCAGTGTTCAGTGTTCTGACTGGGGGTGTAAAAACAAAACAAGCATGCGAATTAGCACCAAAAAACTGTTCAGAGAGACATTTCATAAAAAAACATAGAATTTGAGCTCCATGGACACGTCAAAACATAGATTCCTTGTCAATGAAGAATACTCGGCTGTAAAACAGTATTTTACATTTTAAATATCTGTTACTATAGTATTCCTGCTCCATCTAAAATAACAGAGAAAGCTGTGAATTTATATGTGCCTCATTTAATTACTTAAAAAGTGAATAATTTATGCAAGTTCTCATACGCACTGTGGTTTTGATTATCACGTAATCAATTGAATAACGAAGTATGAAGTGAGCGTATCTGTGATGCAAGCTTCTCTACTTTCCCTACTTTCCTCCCCTAATTAAACTTTGAAGTGTGGAGACAACGAAAATATTTCAATCCCACCAAATTTTGCACCAGATTTTTCTTAAAAATCCTTCAACCGACAATGAATAAGTATACTTTTCCTAAACGCATGATTATCAATTAATTTTTTATTGGAAATTGGTTGTATAAATGAAATAGACCAAACAGTTCACTGGTGGTCTTGCCTACGTACGCTTTAATCCTGCTCCTCCCTCCAATAATCACTGTTTGGCGCATGCTTCCTTAAGAGTAATTAGACAGGGATCAAATAACTACATACTGTTCGTTTACTTGAGACCGGTTATGAGGGTAAACCAACAATATTTTCACTTCGAAGCACTCCAATAATTCCTTCGTAGAAAATTAGAAGTACACAAAATGAAAAATACACTCGTATCCAGGGTGCGACTATACACTGAATCAGCAAAAATTATTCACACCACATTAAGTTTTTCGTAAAAATAAAACTCACGGAACACTGCCATCATGGGTCAAAGAAAATGCAAAAAGTGCCACGAATGGGAGATGCAAATATCTAGTCAGGACTTTGTTAGAGCTGTAGAAGGATGAAACATTCTCAGCTAAAACTGAAGGAACACTGCTAAAGTTCTGAGAAACCCTGGCTTCACGTGATGGTTTCACCACGGCTCCGTCCTCCAAGTACTACTTGTTAACATAAGTTCGAAGTCGCAATTTAAAATAGACGTTGATAAAAAACTTTGCAACTAACTTGAAGGCAGTTGACAAGATAGAAACTAGAAATTGAGCTGTTCTTTGCATGAGAATTTGCTTACAATAAGAAAAAATACAATGCGCAATTCATTATAACTAATTCTCCAACGTACGTATGATACGTACTTACGAAATGCGTCGCGTTACTCGAAATATTTTTTCTCAATGTTTTGCACATTGGTAAGCAAGGAATAGTTCATCTTTCAGTTGCTGTATTGTGAACTCCTGTAGGCTGGGCTAGCTGAAAAGGATTTTTTGTATTAGATTTTGGTAGAATACGTTAGATTAGAGTAGGTTAAGTATGGTTAAGATAGGTCAGTTTGGGATAAATGCGCCTGAGTTAGACTATCAGAGGTTCGGTCATAAAAGGATAAGCTAAATTTTTAAAGTTTGAAAATAATCACGAATTTTCAACTAGTTTATTAGTGAACAAATTAAATTAAAAAACAAAAATGTATGGTCCTTATGTAGATTCACACGTGTGAAATGAAAACAATCAAGAAACCTAGGATCAACACGCGCATTTAAAGCAGATAACATGAACCAAAAGTAAGAATACACTCATTATCAACTATCCAACAACACGCGTACAAAAAATGAATTAAGTAGACATGTGACAAGGGTAAACGTTTTGTCGTTATGGTCGTTTTGTCGTTACAATTTTATTTGAGATGAGGATAAACAAATAATTTTTTGAACAAGTATCGGACAGACAAAAAGCATCGATTCGTTTACAGATCAAAGAAATATACCTCACAGATTTCACTACCCTTTAGTAAAATAATTTGTTCGAATGAATGACGGTGCTGCTGCTTACAATTTCTAAACAATAATTATGTAAAAAATACATGCTTTTACATTACTGAAAGTAGTTCAATTATGTGTTAAATGTGTAACACAATAGAAACAATGATTTGATACATCAGAAATCGCCGCGAACATACATTTTTTCCGCTAGTGAAAAGGCCCTCTCAGTCTCTCACAAGAGAAAAATTTATCATTTTCTAAACCCATGTCCTTTTCATGGGAAAATGTTGAAGTATTTTCAAGCCAATGACAGCGTTATGTTCTTGCATCCGAAATTTCCACCGTTCCGTGAGCTTGAAATAAGAGGTCATCACAAACGCATCTAATGCTAATGAAATTAAAGTTATACATGTACACTTGAGTAGAAACGTAAATCGTTTTTTCCAGACACTAAACGAAGTTAACCAGTCCTTTGCGAAATGCGATGCACAAAGATAGATATGGTTGGATTCAAATATTCATGTATTTGAGGTTACCTCTCATTCCCTTAGTTAATTATCCCGTGAAAATTATAGAGTTTAAGTTCAAGTGGCTCCCAGAGGGCACAAAATAAAGGGGTCTCGATTATCACAGCTTGCAACGCTGCCGTGAAAAATAGGCGTCGTCATCTAGAATAGATAAATGCGTGAAATAAGAATAAAGAGCAAAAGACGAAGACATTCATGCAGAAGGTCGGTTACACGGTACGCTAGCTTCCCCCACGAAAGAAAAAGGGCAGCACTGAAGGAAACATGAAGCCTAAGTAAATACAAATCTAATTCTGTGGCTAAAAAATTATTGCTAATTTTATGGTGGGTAGTTAAGTTTTCCACTTTGGAGCGCAAATTCCAAAGAAAGACTGACGAGAAACAGACATCGTCAGTACCTCTTTTAGCGCAGCTCAGGAATCCTCAATTTGCCCAGGTATACTAAGAAGTTCTGAAAAAGACACTCCCATTCATCTTTTGAGGAATCAACATGAACCGAGATACACCATTTCGAAAAAGTAAAAAGTTACGGAGAACGTACGGGAGGTATACTATTGAGCGTGGTGCAGTGTGCGGTTTAACGGTTTCCACTTCCAGTGGCCCAACAGAATAGTATTGAATCGTCGATGAATCGTTGACCAAAATGTTAAGACGCCAATAGATAAATAAAATCAGTGAGCAGATAATTAACCGCAAATTCATATCCAGAATGTGATGAACATTTAAACAGCAAGCAGCTGTTAAATGTGCACAAACCTGAAAATTAAACTTTGAAAATTCAATAATAACAGACAGTATATAAGAAGGTAATCTGTGAGTCAATAAATAAATAAATATTAATAAAAATGAAAGAGCAAGACAAGCTACTTTGATCATTTAAGGTATATATTCGAATAAAACCTAATTTCAAACGTTTCGGCCACAGGCCATCATCAGTGATTAGAATTCTGAAAAGTACGAAGTAAATAGTAAGAATAGACAAAAAGACAAATCAAATCCAAGAATGAAAAATCTAAAAACAAGTTATAAAATTGCGTTATTGGCGATTATCTATTTACAATGGCTAAAGGAAAAGAACTCAGAGTGTTATTTAAACCCGGCTTAAGTTTAAAAATGTACAAGGACTCTAAAATGCGCACATCTGTATAAAACTGGGGTTTTGCTAATATTGAACATTGATTAATGGAAATTGCATTATTGCACTCGTCCGAATGCTCTCGAAAGGCGGAAAAAGGGGGTTTTGACAAAATTGAGCCTGTTCTAAAGCTCCTACAAGAATGCTCGCTTACTCGAGTGCGAAGAGTACGGGATGTACATCCAATGTACTCTGATGCACAGCGTGCACAACTAAACTTATAAACAAGAGTAGCTTGCATTCCGGAAGGAAGCTTATCTTTATAATTAAAAAAAAGACGATATTCTAAAGTTGTTAACCAGAATTATTTTAAAATTCACATCAGAAAAATATTTCGAAAGCACACCAGCCAATTCTTTCTTGAACTTCTCTGACTGCGCACCAAAGTAAGGAAGAGATACATATGCAGTCCTATGGGCGCCGTCGATGTTGCCAACTTCAGATCCGTTGTCATAGAATCTATCGAGGAATAAACGTATTTTTGAATCTAAACAACTTACGGAGTCACCATTGTTTTTGAAAAAAGATCTCAAAAAATCAAATTCTTGATGTAAGCAAGCGAAATTAGTGCATATTTTAAAAGCGCGTGATATTAACGTTCTGACACTATTGATTTTAAATGACCACGGACAAAAGCTGTAAAAACTTAGGCCTAGTCCTGAAAAACTCTTTTTCTATAAACAGTGCACTCAAATTTATTTGATTTATGAATTAGGCAGTTTAAAAATAAAATTTTTTGATCATGTTCTATTTCCATGGTAAATTTTATGTTTTCATGTTTTTCATTCAAATAATTCAAGAACAATTGGGCGTGAGATGATTCACGAAAGAGCAGGAGCTTATCATCTATGTAGCGTAGCACTGGCTTAAAAGACTCGGGGCAGGTCGACAGCCACTGATTCGAATTAGGTTTTACTCGAATATATACCTTAAATGATCAAAGTAGCTTGTCTTGCTCTTTTATTTTTATTACGATTGCTACGACTCCCTGATGACTTCAATAAATATGAACAATTGGGAAGTACATCATCAAACAATGCTAAGGCGTTCATTAATAAGAAACCATTAATAAAAACTTAATCGTCACAAAACGAACAATTGCAAAATACTTGACCCTCACGAACGCTGCAAACTTTTACAGCGATTTGGGGACATTAAGAAATACCTTCCAAGAAGATCCGCGAAATGGGGCGACACGAAAGTAAATGGAGTCACTCGCTATTTGGAAACAAAGAAGAGCGAGGCTTATTTATGGCGATGAGGCAGCGTTAGCATCATCACAAACTGCATCTGTCTCCATGAAAGGAGCAATCATTTAGAAGAATTGTTGCGTAAATCATGTGGAGAGGGCAAGGCATTTTCTTCAACAACACCGCCAGACGTCGTGAAATAATATGCTATCTCGAATTGTTTCTCAGTGAAATTAATTTTTATTTTATTTCATTTGGTTAAAACAACCCTAGCCACTGCAAAGGGGTTCCCGAGAGAGGGAGGATGCAGGCACCATTTAGAATGGGATTAAGGGAAATGAGGAATTTATGTTCCAGTTCCCGAAAGACAATCAACAGCATAGGTAAAGTAACCTAACAAGGCACCAGTCTCCATAGTATAGGATAGCCAACCTAAGCCTATTGCCAATCCTACGCCCTCTGAGGAGGTACACAGTACCAAACACTGCCATGCTCTGCACTATAGTAAGTCGTTGTGTGGTAATGAGTTGCATTGTAAAATCAAATACAGTGTTGTGAAATCACAGCCATTTTAAAATTTTAAAAGATGACGTTGCTTTTAACATGTTGACCGCGATTAATTAAAATGAAGTTTCCTATTCAACTCCAATCTAAAGTTACTCGTATAAAGTCATTTTGATATAGAAAACGCTATATCGTGTCTTCATTAAGTTTGATTATGTCTTTATGAAAACTGAGTTTGTAACAACTGGGCGCTCAGAAGCATTGTGACAATTCCCTCTGTGCACACCGGCAGCTCAAGTTTCGACCACCGTGTTAAGAGAAGAAGCTGCGACTGCTTTCCCAAGGTCCTGTGCTCCCGTATAAGCGTTAAGTCTTGCTTATCTTACGAGGCTTAAATTTCAAGATAGTTTTCCAAACGAGCCTCATTCCGGCACAGCTGTTACTCAAATAACTTGCTCAAATTAAACAGTTATAATTGACATGCTCTAGAGCAATGGTCTCCAGACTTTCCAGCCTTGGGGCCGTACCGATTACTCAGTAAGTTACAAGGGCCAAAACCGATTTAACTTTTTGCTAAAAATCGTTTTAACTTTCCGTTCAAAAAAATCGTTATAAAATTGTTAAAATAATCGTTTTAAAAACGTTTAAAGTAAGGGTTTCAAAACCGTTCAAAGAAATGGGTTTAAGGAGGACAACCCAGGGATTGTCAGGCCCATTTGGCCATTTTTTTGTTGAAAAAGGATCCTTAGGTGGCGGGCTATTGTGTTCGAAAATTTTAGGAGGCTACGGGCTACGGGCACTAGATCCCCCCCCCCCCCCAGGGGATGTAAGGGGACCAAAAATCATGAATATTTGACCACAAATAAAAAGAAAACAAAAAGGAAAATGGGAAATCTTGTTCTTTTATATTGTTAGGAATATTTCAAGGATTCCGAAACTCTCTTTGGCTTTTGTAGCCTGAAAGCTCATTGATTTTTAATCATTTGAAATATAAGATAAAATGTCATAATAAACAAATATTTCCCATTTTCTGAAAACCTAAGGACAAAATCGAAAAAATTAAAAAACAAACTATTTTTCCTTTGGAAAATTACATATAATGGCTCATTTCAGAAGAATCAGTTCATAAATAAGAAATTTATCATCCATCAAGAAATGAAAAATTTATTTTTATATATATATATTATTTAAACATTTTATCTACAATTCACAATGTAAATATGAAATGATGAATGCGTTTCATTTGTAGGCGATAATACAACATGATAATATATATTCCAGATGATAATACAACATTCCAGGTAAAATTTGTGTTGTTTGCCTCTTATGAAAAAATTCATTTTCAACATTCAAAAGACAAGAAGTCAGAGAGTTGTTATGCTAGGAAAAAACAAAGACAGTTTTGAAATTCTTGAAACATTTATAACAAATTAAAGCTCTTCGATCTTCCAATTTGTACATTTAATATATTTCATCACATTAAAAAAAAATTCGTATATTTTAGTAAGTGATCAAAAATCTCACTTTTAAAGAAAACAAAAATGAAAATAGAAAATTCAAGAGCTTTAAATTGTTTGCAATGCTTCAAGGATTCTAAAAATGTCTTTGAATTTGTTCTAGCATAAAACTCATTGACTTCAACTCTTTTCAAAATATCACTAAAAATGAACTAAAAACTCAATTTCTGATTTTTTTAAAACTAAGGCCTAAATCGAAAAAGTTACGCGAATAAAAATCGTTTTTTTTTCAACAAAATACATATACTGGTCAAATTTTAAAACAATCTGATCAAAATTTAATAATCGCTGTGTTGTTTCCCTTAAAACCGTTTTATTTATCCTACTACAGAAATTTATGATGTCTAGGGTAGTCTCCGAGTATAAGTGCCCTGAGAACGTGCCATTAGCGATCGCGCTCTCACTGACGAGCCAGATTTGATGCGCAGGCCGTAGTTTAGAGACCACACGAGAGCGACTGCCCTTGCTGAACCGAAGGTCCTATTGTTCGCTTTTAGTGCCTCTGTTCACTTCCTCAAATTAAAGGAATATCTTAAAATACAGCTTATCGATTTAGCACTTGATCAATACCATAAACTTAAACGTAGCTCCGCAGAAGAAAATAATAACCCCAAGTATCGTAGAGCAATCAAAGCTTACCAAACCTCCACCATTGCTAAGAACCTTTCATTGTTTCGCATAGAAAAATAATAAGATAAGCAGCACACAATCAGAGAATAATTGAAGAATACCATGGAAAGAGCAACAGTTCGTCGAGTTTCAGTGCTGAGAAGAACAGAAGACGGTTGAGCAAGGGTGGGACATATAATGACTCAGACCGCCGCTATGGCGCAATACCGCGAAGAATTGGAGTTTCTGCATTAATGCAGGCAGGCATGACCTATGCGAGGTGAGGTCGGTCGCCTGTCCTCTCTCCGACCAGAATTGGAGCAGCCGCTCGCCCCGATACTTTTTTCGCTCCGTGCTTTTTGCAGGACAATGCGCAAGACCACAGCGTTATCTGATCGAAGGGTTTTTGCCAAAGGGCAACCCAGATATAATAAATGCAGCAACGGGGTGGTGTGAGTTCTCAGCAACATTAGTTTATTCATTTATGCTAAAGCATTCGACAGCGTCGAACATAATCAACTCCTACGAAAAATACTGAACTTAGGAGTGGATACACAGTGGTTTAAAAGTTACCTTTCAAATCGGTCTCATGCAGTCCTCTTAGATAACAAGTTGTCCCCATTCCTTCAAAACAGCTTTGGTGTCCCTCAAGGATCAATTCTGGGCCCGCTACTGTTTTCAATTTTCATAAACGATTTCCCTTCAATGCCTTCTAACACACGAATCTCCATGTATGCAGATGACGTCCAAATTGCAATGACAAGCTCTGTAGCAGAAATACCACAGACGAAAAAAGGAGCTGAAGCTCTATTGATCAGCCTCAAGTCATGGTATGACCAAAATGGTCTCAAGCTAAACGCGAACAAAACACAATTCATTATTTTTGGGTCAAAGCATTCAATAAACAACATTCGAAATCTAGATCTAACTCTTACAGTTGGGAATGATACAATTCACCCATCAGAAAAAGTAAAAAATTTAGGTATTTGGTTCGATAGGAACATGTCCTTCAAATCCCACGTTGATAAAACCTGCAACGCAATTCACGGGACCTTACTGTTTTTCAATCGTATAAAAAATATGCTTGACGAAGAATCTAGATTGTTGGCCGTTCATTCTTTGGTCTTATCACGTATTGACTACTGTAGCCTGGTCTGGGGAGGTATATCGAAAGATCTTCAAAAAGACCTACAAAAATGCATGAATTTTGCAGCAAAGGTTGTATGCAACGGTAAATTCAAAAAGCATGACCACGTAACACCTCTCCTGCGTAAACTTGGCTGGGCTCCGATTCGGGAAAGGTTCCAGGCGCACAAAGCCCAATACGTTTTCTCCTCTTTATATCTTCCTCATAGCAGTGCTGAAATAGTGGAATTCCACTCCCCTACCGTCACGAACCAAAGGCCGAACAGGAGACGTGATGTCTCAATCAAATACCGTTCATCTAACATCGGGCAGAAGGCTCTGTCAGTATCAGGCGCCTTACTATGGAACAGACTCCCCCAGAGCTTCAAAACCCCTCAAACACTGAGAGAATTCAAAACTAAAATGGCTCTCTATCTTGCGTCAACACAATAAGTGTGAACTGCAGCACGTGCTGGAGGAGTGCGTACATGCAGTTCGTATGTGCGTATATGCGTATGGATATCAGTGTACGCATGTGCGTGTCTGTATGTTTAGAACGTATTCCCTTTTAAAATGCTCATGTTGATCCTGTTGTGACGCAGTGTCGTCCTTTACACTCTTCCAGTGTGCTTTCGGCCACACCATTTGAGGTTGTTTTGACTTTCTCGTTTTGCCCCATCAATCTTGATAATGTTACGGTTGGCATTGTACATCGGTCCCTCTCATCTATTTTGAATCCGGTAAATTTTTCTGTGCCAAAGCTTGTAGTATACGAAATTTAAATTTTTCCGTTATTGTAAAATCGTTCATTTCATCCATACCAGGTATTTTAGCTTACCAGTTGATACAAAACAATGTAAAACTGCCTATAACATCAACCTAGCAGTCAAAGATGCAAATTAATTCTGGATCTACCCGTTGTACCTTCAACCTTTAATCCCTCATTTCACTAGTTTCAACGTTCGCAAGCTCAAATTTCAGTATGGAAATGCACCAACTGGAGTGTTCTTAACAACGCATCACATGTGCAATGTTTTCCTGACCCCTTGAAATAAAATCCAGTGTTAAAATCAGACCAACACAACGGAGAGAATGCATTTATCTACGTACTTTTCTCCTAATTATTTGTTCCAAAACTTAACCGATAGAAATATTACGATCCTCATGTATTTGATATCAACACAATGGAAGGAATGCATTTTCTTTGTACTTTTCTCCCAACCATTTGTTACAAAATCAATCAATATAAATATTACGATCCTCATGTATTCGATCTAAATTCATGGTCTTAACTTTAAGTTACTCGTAAGTACTTTTCGCTCATATTGAAGCTTTTTGAACATGCGACGGAATTCATTAGCAATTTTTTTTTGTGTATATTGGTGTTCCAGCTGTGTAGCAAATATTACGGGCTCATGATCCAATAACACGCACCCTAACAAGAGTATTTTCAGCTATGTGTCACAGGGATTTTGTGTTCTTAGTGACTCACTTTCATCTTGCATTTCCAAACCCAAATTAATTACCGCAAAGATAGAGAGCTGATGTCAAATGTGAGGGTATTTTAGTACATACTTTCTCTACTTCGATCTCGTTGAAACATTTAAAAAGGCCTCGGATCTGACGAATGTCATAACCTTGAAAATCATAATTTTAAACTTCTTATTCTGGTCTCGAATTGCTGTCGTAAGCTTTGTGTGGTAAACTCTTCTTACCTTTTTATTCTCGTGAATACACTACGACAACACTAATTTTAAATAGTTAACTTTTGCACGGTTCCACCTATGTTGAAAATATTACATCTAGCGATGTAAAACAATACTTTTCATATCTGTAACCCCAATGTACTCTTTGCGAAAGTACTATTTGCGCAAGTAAGAAATATCATAACCATTTTGTGTTCTGTTATAGCAAATATAATCGTTGGGACACCTTGCATAGGGATGAAAGATCGGATGTGGGCTTTCACCGGATGTAAGATATAAACAAATGTAAGCGTAACCAAATGTAGAGGCATGACCGGATGCAGGGCATCACCGGAAGAGGGAGCGAAGTGTTGTCGGACGGGCGAAAGGAACTCCTGGATTTTGGAGTTGATAATTTATTAGAAAATAATACGCTCCATGTCCATTTCCGGGCACCACAGATGAAGTACTAGTAATTGTGGAAAGCAACCTCATTCCGCTGAGTGGAACAAACAGTTGTGATGCTCTTTTTGTTCGACCGGAGTAAGCAAGATCAATATTAAAATAACTTAACGAACGTAAAATAAGATAAATTTTCAATCCCTAGCAAAAATTTCAGAAATTGAAACTTAGAAATTGAAACACAGAAACTGAAACTTAGTGCCGCCCTCCAAATGCAAACGATCCTCTTATATATATTATTGTTTATTTTTTATTAACTTGTGCGTCTCCCTAAATCCTATGTCGACAACCATCATGTGTATTACGATAACCATGTATGAATAGCAATTAGGGATCCAAATCATATGTTCCAACACTTAACATGGATATTACGATAACCATGTATAAATAGCAATTAAGGGTTTCTATGCTAAGGTATTTGAATGCATTTTTCGCTTTCATTTTTCAATACTTATGCGTACTAATGAGAGTGTTTTTCAAATGAACGTCGCGAGGATTGTGCTCTCCTAGTTTCAAAATCAGATTAGGCAAGGAAAGGAACTCAATTTTGTTGTACTTTTCTATCAATCATTTCGTTTCAACATTTTACACGGGTATTACGATACCAATGTGTTATAATCATTTAAGGATGTTAACGTTAAGGTGTTTTAAAAACCAATGTATCGACATTTCATGTTTGTACTTTATTGGAAATAAAATGTTTTTCTTTTCTTTCTTTTTTTCTTTCTAAGTGCGTGTTAGAAATCGAAAGGGCACGTTTGTTCATTTATATCCGTGCTTTTACGGGCGTAAAAAGTTATCATAGACTGAATATAGAAACAAAACCGAGCCGGAGGACAGATGGGTGTGCCAAAAGATTGCATATAACGCGCCTTAATTTCATAATCTTAACATGCACAAGTGAATGTATTTAACGATTCTGGTATGCTAATCCAGTCTTATAAACATCGGAGAAATGACTTTGTGAATATTAAGTAGTTTACACGTCATTTAAATAATGATTTTTGACTCCTCTCACTTTGTAATGATTGTACTTTGTAATAAATACAAAGGTAGGGTGTATGTGTACCATCTTAAGAAATGCAATCTACACATCCCCCCAGCGTGTCGCGAATATTTCTCAGCAGTGCAGTCTTAATAATATTATTGATCCAGTTTAAAGTGTCCTCTTACACGTGTGCTGGTCTGGCCAGATGCCATGCACCATTTATTGTGAAGTTAAACACGTGGGGCACACACACGCTGCCAAAACCGCTGTGCATTGGTGTATTTGAAGTATGTTATATGAGGGTTGTAAATTAAAACGTTGCTATGGTGCATTTCGCTAAAAAGTGTCAGTTGACAAACGCTTTCTAGAAATTCTTCGTGATTAAGATGGTGAATGCAGATGTTTGAGATCCTCTCCCATAAAGCTCAGGATTCAGCATTCACTAAATCCAAGCAATATTTTCAGCGGGTTGGGTAGCCACATAATGAGTACTTGTTTCGTAGACTATTAGGGAATGTTTGTGTGAACGTGGCTGCTGTCACTTGAGAGGCATGCTGCAATAATGATAGATTAACTTTACAAGGCGCGGGCGCGCTGAAGCTTTCCTCCATAAATTCTTGTTTTTTATGGGACAGACGCTATGAAAATCACGGGTCTGTCACGAGAGACGAGTCGATATCCGCAAAGAAATTGCTCAATGAACTTATTTGTCAGCTCGCTGAGGGCTGGCAAGAGAAAGGCATGCCATTCGTAGCAAGGACGTATCTGAAAGGATCTTCTTCTGCTTTCAAATTCCAATATTGGATAAACTTCACTGGAAGAGGTTTGCTCAAACACTAACCGAAGTGAAGAGCACATATATGAGAGTTATACGAAACGTGGACCGCGTCGTGGTACATTTAATCAATTGAATGAAGAGCTAGAAGAGAATTATTTTCTCCATTATTTTAAAATTGAAATTTAATTGAACTTAAGCAGCTATCTTATTGATAACGATTTTGTTCTTGAAGGCCGGACCATGGATACTTGTCATGAAATGAAAGGTCTCTTTCTCACCCTGTCACTGCTATTTAGGATTAACTCTACCAGAAAAGCTCTGAAGAATAATCTATAATCCAGCGACGGACAGGGATAAATTTGAATGAAGCCGGAACAGCGAACGAAATGTAAGAGAGTGAGCAATACGCTAGTGAGTAATGTGAGGCGCTAGAGAGTAATGCGATGTGCTGGTAAACCATATCATGCGCCAGGGAGCAAAGTGATGTGCTTGGAAGCAAAGTGATGCGCTGGGGAACAATGTGATGCGATAGGGAGCAACTTGAAACGCTAGTGAGCAATGTGAGGCGCTAGAGAGTAATGCGATGTGCTCGTATACCATGTCATGCGCCAGGGAGCAAAGTGATGTGCTTGGAAGCAATGTGATGCGCTGGGGAGCAATGTGATGCGCTGGGGAGCAATGTGTTGCGTTAGGGAACAATATGCTACGCTGGTGAACATATGATATATAGGAAATATGGAAGTAATTTGGTGCCACAAAAATAATTTTATTTGTATGTAACGTAGCGCAATGGAATATCACGTATTAAAATTTTGCAGGGCTGAGATAGCTAATGATTTACTGCAAAATAGACGCACCGTCGGTTTTTTTATACAACACTGGAGACACTTAAGGTTTTTCTACAAAATTGGAGGCACCTAATGTTAAAAAAAGTGTTACGCGGCTGCTCTTATGACTGTACGCTGTTTCAGGGGTCCACAAGACTAGCCTAAACCCAGTCAGTGATTAGTTTGTATTCTGTATATTTTAGATCCCATGCAGCTATTTGAGGAAGAAAGGTGCAATTTTGGAAGGTAATTGGCAGTCATGTGCTCTACATAGTTATAGGCATTTTTTTCGACACTAACGGCGATTTCAGACTGTCGGCACTCAATTTAGCATAAAAAGGTATTTTTTAAGATTTGAAACATCATGAGCCGTTCCAGGCTAACAGTCTTTTATGGGCGTTATGAGCCATGGGCACCAAGTTTATTTCACGCACTAGGGTTTTCTTTAGGCAACTGAGATTATTTATGGCGCAAAAAGAATTGTCATACGTATTGGGAGTTCATTTAGGCACTAGGAGCAGTCCGAGGATCTTGGGTGGCACCAGGGGCTGTTTTAGGCATCAAGAGTTATTTTGTACACTATTGGTTAGATTAGTCGTTAGTTGTAGCCTCCCTAACCAGCAACAAATGCGATCCAAAGAGAGGAAGGAGGAAGGCACCATTTAGTATGGAGTTAAGGAAACGCGGAATCTACTCAGAAAGGCATAGAAACAGTAAGTCGTGAAAGAAGATCATGAAACAAGTTGAAGAGGAAAGTAGTAGGTGATGATGAACAGGACAGCAGTGAACCGGAAAAGGTGGTCCTTTAACATAGCAAAAAACATTTTATTTCAACAAAAAGAAGGCCCACCTAACTCTCAGCTCGGGCCCTCGCACATTTTCCCCCTGGTAGCGCTAATTCCCATAGATACAATGGTTGTATCCCCCTGAGGAGGTGGACACCATAGGAGCTGTTTCAGTCACTAGGGGCTTTTTTAGGCTATTGGGGCTGTTTAAGGGTATTTAAGGTGCTGTCTTGGAGACGTGTCGAGATCGACGCGGCCTTTGAGACCACAGTTGAGAAGAGTAGGCGAAATAAATGCTTGAAAGCTAGCCTCAAACAGCCCGCACGTTCCCATACAGGAAGTCTTTTGTGCGAGGAACTATACGTGATCACTTTCTCTTCCTTTTATTGATAGCTCATTATCGAATTTTTACTCATCTCTTTTGACTGAAGCGTTCCTTTCATTTTCCTGCCTTCAGGTGCTTTTGTTGATACGAGGTCAGGTTATGTTTTTTTAAGTATTCAGGTACTGTTTTTAATACTTATTAAATCAATGAGATATTTAGGGGATATTTGAAATAGAGAAAATATTTTGAATGCTACGGAGATCGTTAGGATATTTAGAGAACATTAGAGATATGTAAGAAATTTTTGGAATACATGAGAGATATTTGAATTATTAAGGAGAGATTTCAACTACTTAGAGATCCTTAAAATATTTTGGAGATCTTTGGGTTATTTGGATGTTTGAAATACGTGGAAAATATGTTCGAAAAATTTAAGTTTAACCTTAGGAAATTTTTTAAATACTAGGTTACCCGTGATGCACTGATAAATGATTTCTGGTAATCTATTTTAAACTAATTTTTGTGTTGCATTCGCTGAAGAGGTAAATAGAAACTCAATATCGCTTCGCAGCATCGGTGTAATTACCAGATCGTACCCGCACCATATGTTATATATATTCACAATTCAGCCCTATGGTATAATTGCCTGAAATATTAGTAAGGGCGAGGACAAGCCGCGAAAATAGCAACCAAGTTAACAGCATGAATGTGTGTTTCTGAAAAAAATTCATTATAAAATGTCTGACAATAGAAATTTCTTCATCCTCAAGCTGTTTGCCAAAGATCTGTGTCTTGCGTCCTGTCAGGATTGAGAAACACAATTAATACTTTACCCGCCATGTGAGTTGCCGGTGTACACGGAAAAAATTCTCATAATCCCGCTGACCTATCAATAGTCACAAACCTAATTTTTATGAGTACTTAGACAAAACGTTTTTTTCATACATCCAGAGAAGGATAAAAGTTCATGTGGAATCCTCCTAGCAGATTGAAAATTCAAATTGTTTATGTGATGGTGGTGGTGAAAGCTCTATTAAATTTTGAGGCAACATAAACCTTCAAAATGGCGTTCACAATTAAATTATTTTTATCTCAATTGTTGTACCTACGAAAATAAATACAGCAGGAATTGAACTAATTATTATTGATTGTAAGACACGATAATTCCCACTCGAAAAAAATGTTACAACTGTTGCTGTAAAGGAGCAAGTAGTTTTTAAATAATCACATCAGCTTGTGAAAGACTTCCAAGCGGAATACTGCGATTGATTATAACCCCTTCCCCGGCAGAAACGAGTATACACGTTTTCACAAAATGTTCGTTTTACAGCCGCCGACGAGTATACTCGTCTAAAACTTTACCTTCAAAAACCAGCTACATAAGTATACACTCGTCGATTTTAAGCCTTTGTAAGCCATTCTACGTGTGAAACGAGTAGTCTCGTCAAATTGTTCGCCTGGCACAGGGTAGAGCTGTGGGATTTCAAGGACATTGTTACTTGACTTGCTCCGACAGCCATTGTCGTCGGATGAGTGTTGTTTGCATCCACATTTGCATTCATTTTGATAAGTACCATTCTAAATAATTTCAACTAGAAACTTTCTGGGGAAATGCTATTCTTTTACATGTGGAAATAAAATTCATTTGTTTTATATATTTGCTAACAACTTACAGTTTTCAATTGATTTTGTTCATAATCAAATGTCGGAAAAAGGAATTCCATTTTTTCATGCATATTATAATTACTGCTAGATGTTTGGTATACAATTGTAATAAAAAAATTAAAAAAAGCTTTATATCTCGCTTTACATTTGGTAATAAAATTTTGAGAAAAATTGAGAAAATATGGTAAAAAATATGGTTTATTGGAAGACGAGTTGACTCGTTTTGGCCGACAAAGGTATTTTCAAAATAAAAAGTTCATCACAAAAATGGGGAGAAAAAATAATTACAAACTGTTTTCATAACCAGCATCAAAAATACTATATAGAACCAAAATAAAAAAATTAGTCTGAAAAATAAACGTTTTTACAAAAAAATTGTTGGGGAAGGGGTTAATCTAATTTGTGAAAGGTAACTAACCCATTAAGAGCTGCTTAAATTTGTGCTCAGAAAGTATGAATAGCTCCAATTTCTCACCTCCGCAAATAAAGATGCGTCCACGCTCGATGTAGTCTTTTAAAGGTCCGATGGAGGGCCATTTTTATCAGTGAAGAATTGATGATTGATTGATTATAAGAAAGTTTTAGCCTCCCTTTACCACGACAAAAATGCTCAAAGAGAGGAACGATGAGGGCACCATGTAGTATGGAGTTAAGGGAACACGGAATCGTAACACAATGTGCATAGAAACAGTTAGCAAAGAAATAAGATCATGAAACAAAAAAAAAAATCAAGGACGAAAGCAGTAGCTGCTGAAAAACAGGACAGCAGTGAACGGAAAAAAGATGGTCCGTAATAAAACAAAAACCTATTCTACTTCAAAAAAGAAGGCCTACCTAACCTTTAGCTCAGGACCTCACATAATCCCCCTGAGGAGGAAGTAATGAAAGTTTAGCAAGTTGCAATACTGAGAGTTGCGCTGCCGTGACAGCTAATTACGCAAAACGCTACTCGATTTAATTTCTTTCGTGTTCAATGAAAACTGAGTCAAGCGTGAACACATCAGTATATACATCGCACGCACTGCTCTCTGCCATCCAGCGACATTAATATTTTTTATTTAATAACTCCATTGTCGCGCTCGTGTTGAGCTCTCTTCTTTTCGAATAGAGCCTTTTATTTGTGTTGTGCTTAGGGTAGGTTATGTAGGAATTAATAAGTGAATTTGACGAGAGGCTCGGTAATTTTCATTGATAGTGAAACGTTGTTGAAGTCAAATGTAAAGCGATCGAGTAATGATAAACGAAAGGAATAGATTATAAGCGTGGAACACATCAGTGGATTCATCAACAAAGCTTTTGAAGGCCCGTTTACTAACTAGAAATATTGAAAAACTTCTAGATTAAAGCGATAAATAAACTAGCTTTAGCGAGCGTTTTAACACCCTCTAAGAAGTATCAAGCACATTGCCAAGTGCAGGAGAGCTTGGTCTTCTTTCCGCTCATTAAAACATCATATTTCAGTCTTTAGCTCGGCTATTAATAAAGCCTGCCATGGCAATGGCATTCTTTCTCTGCTTGGAACGTTAGTGGAACACAGTAATTTAAAATCAACAAATGCAGAACAAACAAGAAATTGTAGGTTGAGGCACATTATAATTAGCTTTAAAAATTCTCACTAAATATTCTCATTGCAATTCAACAGTCGTTTCAGATTGAAAAAATTGAAATGTCGAAAATTGAAAATTGTTGCGCTTTTTACCATCGTGACTAAGTAATAGAGAACGTTCGCCATTTGAGGGTGGGGAGGTGGGGAGGGTGGGGTTGGGGTGGGGATGATGTGAGGTCGTTTTCCAGAGCGCTAGCGCGATATTTCTTCCGTTGAGCTAAGGGAGAGGTTCGCATAGTATCCAAATCGACCCGAGTTGTTCAAAATGGGTATTGGTTCGCCAAATAGTGACCGTCATTTCGCTCACGTAATGACTGTAACATACTTGAAAATCCGAAGTATGAGGAGATTTTTGTAAACTTGATTAATATTAAACATTCTTTTTTTGCCTCTCACTTGTAATGAAGTAGAACCAGTTAACATAGGCCCTTAACTCAACACTCGTTCTAGAACAACAGCGTAAAATAATACAGGATTTGTTCAAATGCGCAGAATGTTTATTCGTGTTAACGCAAGTATTAGTATGTCCTTTCTTCCATAACTTACATGGACTAAAAAAGACGATATCACCTTCCAGTATTTAAATCCATCCGTACATCAGATTGCGCTAACGCAGACAGAAAAATTCATGAGCGATTTGTGTATCGAATAGTTTATCTTGAGCAGGTCGTGCTCCTCGGAAATGCTCCACACTTACATTAAGTTGAAAGGGAGAGTGCAAGATCGGTAGAGAGCGAGAGCGAGAAGGAAGGGTATACCGGATCTCAGTACGCGAAGTGAGAGACCTCAGCCTGCACAGGTAGCGAGCGTGCACAGAACCTACATACACACACTCCATTAGCTCTAGCATCCTTGCCAACCTCAGCAAGAGGAACTCGAGACAGCTCTGTGAGTCTGGGCAACCGCCTGGCAGCACTGGGGTATATAAACCGGAGAAAGAGCGCACCGCCTGATTGTATCGGACAGACCTCCGGCGCGCGAGCACTGATCGCGTGTGTCTGTCAGTGAGGAGTCGAACCTCGAAGTTTCGTCCTGCGTTGTACGGTTTTTATTCTTTCTCTTCGCATCTTCAACTGTCTTCTCGGCAGCCGTACGGTTGTCCTGCGTGCCTCATCGACTCATAAGAACTTCATGTGATCCGACTCTACCGAATCAAACTATGTGAAACAGACGAAACTCCGAGTCCGGGGTTGTGACAGGGATTTATTAGTGAATCTGACGAGAGACCTAGTGATTTTTAAGTGACAGTGAAACATTGCTGGAAACAAGTGTGTAATACGCTCGAGCTACGATCAACGAAGGAATTAGTGATAAGTGCGAAAACCCATCTGGGGGTTCACATACAATGATGCTGAAGGTACGTGAAATCACACCTGTGTACAGATACATTCCTTGTTTTGATTAAAATGGATACTTTCGGGTTGTATAATCCAGGAATATTTAAAAGATGTCGCGTTTTACAATTCAATGCGTAGACACTGTGATAATCTGTTAGGCTGCTTGTTATTTGAAAGGATTATTTTCATACAATTGACGTTTTTAGCCGGCATTTTCAATGCGGTTTTTCTGATTTATTTCACTCAAGTTTGTTGTCTTACGGTGAGTTTTCTTATAAAATTCACGGATTGGGACGATTGTGATATATATTTTGATGACCGTTGCGTTAATTTCAGTCAACTGGCATGGCTCGGCATAAAACTTGCGAACTTTGTTCCACAAATCTTAGCTACATGAAAACATTTTTCTTTAAGCGATTACCACTAGCGTAACGAAAAAGATTCTTGCTGATATCTTACAGTTCTTCCCGCTTCTCAGTCAGGTAAATTAAGTTATAATCAACTAAAACTATTTTTTGAATTTATAATAGGCATCAATGCGCGCTAAAGTTCAGCGAAATTCTCCAACATGATTATTCGCATAAATACTAATTTTATCATTATATAAGTTACCGTCAGCCTACCAAGCTGCAACAAATGAGATCTCGAGAGAGTTAAGGGCAAGAACCGTTCAGTATGGAGTATAGAAAACGATTAACGAATGCAAAGGTGTGGTGTTCCCGCACGGGATACCCGGCGCTTAGAAACAACAAGTTAGGAAGGAAAAGAAGGAAGTAAAAATTAGAGGTGGTGTTGAAAAATATGAAAACTGAAAGAAGTAAAGTGACTATGAGACATTTAAGTCCCGTACCCATCGCATAGGGTAGTCAAACCTTACTAACCTGAACCTATTTGCTATCCTATGCCTCCTGAAGGGAAATGTCCAAGTTTTTAAACTTTGTTTTCGGTAATTTTTACACTTTCATTTTCTTATTTGGTGCGGACAATTTTTCCAACAATTTGATCAAAGAGGGATATTCACGTATGCTTTAAGTCTTAAACCGCATTACCAAAATTCTTCAAACTGTAGAGAGCAAATCAGTTGTGAACCAGATCATGCATTTGACCATATTACGAGCAAACTTTCGAGCTAACACCACCGAAGTTTAAGCAGCAGGAACAAATTGAGGAAGCGGCAGGTGGAGACGACCTGCCTGTCGCGTGCGGCAGGATTGCGTAACGTGGCGTGAGGCACACAGGCAAGCTATAGGCGGCACGTGCGCTTTCGCGTGCGAATAGAGTAGTTGCGCCCGTCTGACATGCATTACCGTCTTTGTCACTTTAATGTGAATTATTTGAGGCATGAATTCGTTAAGATGCTCTATAGTTTGGAGTGTGAGTTGAACGTACCATCTGTGAGATATGAATTTGTAAATCTCATCTCAGCAGTTGCGCCCGTCTGACCAGCATTATCATTTTTCGTCAGTTTAATGCAAATGGTTTGAGACATGAATGCTTGAAGATATTCTTTATAGTTTGGATCATGAGTTTAACGTACCGTGAGCGAAACGTGAATTCGTAAATTTCATTGACCATTTTTTTGTTTTTGGATGAGCATCTTCGAGCATTCATTTCTCGCATACCGTAACTTCAAGTGTGCAAAAATTGAACACTCGATGCTGCTTATCGAAACGTATGTTGTGTAAACTACAAGCGGTAGAATAATTGGATGATTGTTTCTGGAGATTTTCACTCAGCAATTATTTAAAGTTGAAGAATTGTGTGTCTCAAGCAAGAAATATTGTCCTTTTCAATTTCCACATCATTTGATTCAGATTTTGTATTGCTAAGAACATTTTTGAGAGTTTCATTCGCGAAAAATATGATTCTTCAGGTAATGATGAAATTTAGGAGTCCCCTTATAAATTTACTAGAAAACGGCTTGTCACAAGAAGACTTCCATATATAGCTGACTAAGTGTTTAATTCAAGTTTGCGACGACCTAACTAATGAGCATTCAATACCTCCGAAAATATTCGGTAGGGAATTTATCTAATGTTCCATGGGTCCTTGTTATCAATGATATACCTGGTTTCGGTTGCCGAAACATCTTTTTCATTCGCTGCTTGCTTAGGCGGGTACTCTTAGGGTCATGACACACAAGTAACGAATTATCAAGCGCAATTAGCTATTTTTTCAGACTTGTGATTCACTCTAACAGTACTCTAATGAACGTAACCAAGTATCCTATTATCTTGAATTTAAAAACACTCTTCAAATTTCAAAAGCGCTGGAGAAACTAAAACAGGACTAAACGGTCCTGTTTCAAAATAGCCTTAATGTTTGGTACCTTGAGCTAAAATTTGTTCCCTAATGTGTTATTTGAATTTTACTGCCGAGTGGCGGTTTCTTCGTAATTTTGATATGGGGGACAACCTGATGCCAGCGTCAGTCTAATGACGGTGGTCGTGACAACGGCAATATGAGTACAAAAATGGGGACGTTAAAGCGTTAACATCCAGCACCTGTCCCTGCATGTCGACTGCGCGTGTGATAGGTCACGTGCCACAAGCTCATGCATCCGCACTGTCGCTGCCGGCACGAAACTTTCATTTTCTACGTAAAACATGTCACAGCCCAACTAGCAACATTCATGTCCCAGCCAGACTGTGTTCATATAAATAGCAGCTCACAAATCCCGACTAAATTCGTTCATACTTCCACTAAAAATAAACAGTCAAATCTAAACTAAATATGTTTCTCTATTGAAGTTACGCCAATATAAATTAAAGACGTTGATATATCCCATGAATTTGTTAATTTGAGTATGTTCACCTCAGTTTTTCATTTCGCAACTAACAAGTTTTATCCAAATTGACGTTTTCACGTCCAAAGTAATCATGTCCTTAACGCTATTAAGCAGCCGAATACATTAACTAGAACCTTTCAAGCTCAACTCCAATTCAAATGTTCAGATCCCAAGAAGACATGTTCTACTAGAAACATTTACTTTCTATCTATATACGTTTACTTTCCGGCTTAAAACGTTTATATCTCTTACAGACATGATCACAGGCCGACTAAAAGGCTTCATACCTCATCTAGCAACGATCATACGCCAACCAGAAACTTTTCAACCAGTCAAAGCTGTTATTAAAATTGTGAAAGCCCGCTTACGGCAACCGCCGCTCGTTCAAGCCACTACTCAAGACGTCCAGTTTAACAACCGCGGGAGCAGTACTATTTCTCAAAAGCAGTTCGTCAGATCAAACGATGAAAGAAAATAACTCTGAGCTCAGAGAGCGTCTACTTATGCTGAACTTGATAGATAAATGAGGCTTGAAATACAATGCGAGAGCTTTGTTTTTTTTTGACAAGCAACAGTTTAAGTAAAACCTAGCTCACAACCAACCGCATAAACACCCATAACGACATTTCTGAGAGCATTTATATGCTCTTGGTTCTATTTATTAAAAGCAATATTGTTCGTCGAAAATTTAAATGAAGGTTTTTTATTTTGAACTTAAGATTTGATGTTTACAATTCACTGAGTATCTTCGGCGTCTAAAATTACAGCGTTTCAAATTACCGAATTAAAATTACTGTACAAGATTCGCAGAGATTGATCTTCATATATCAGTCTGCAAGTCTTAACTCTTATGAAGGAATTCCATTAACACATTTGCTTCTATTCATTCTTAAATAGATTTTCAAGTTAAAATAATAAATTGAATTGCACAAAATGCAGTTCTGCTCTCCACTTTGGAGAAGCACTGAAAGGAGAATTGCATATTAGCTTTGGATAATCCGGATGATGTTTTGTCTGATAATGAATATGTGAAAATGTGAGCCTCGAAAGGATCGTCATGTTTTTCTAGTACTGTAAACTCATTCTTGTAGAACTTTTGAAAGAGTTTAATTTATTGGATAAAAACAACGACTTTAAAGGTTTTAAATCTGATGGATATCAGCGTATTGTGAAAGAAAGACACCTACGGAACAAGTATGAAAACCGATGAGTAACGCTTTCATTTTTCATTCGCACACACGAATAGTATACCAAGAATGCCTTTTTTTCGTAAATTTAGGAATGAAATCAACTAGATAAAATTAGGTAAAAAACGTTCAACCAAATAGCAAATATCAATAATTTACCGAAGTTAAAGGCAAAGTTGAGTGCACCTGAAAAAAAACAGGCCTATGTACAGCTAATTTCGCTAATAATTTTTCCTAATGATACTAACTGCCGTAACCCATTCGCACTATTAATGAAGCGCACGGACAGAAATAATTGTTCACGCTACCCATGAAAAAGACCATCTGGAAGTGTTCCTTTATTTTTCTTAGAGGGAAGGCATTGTACTCTGGAAGATGTTCGCTGGTAGGTACCGTTACTGTAAGCTACACACGTGTGCCCCATCAACTTACACTAAACATTTTATCGAAGGACGATGCACAGTCCTCTCTCGTGTTTATTATAGGAATTGTATCACCCGAAAAGGATCAAGCACGCAGTTATCCTGACATTGGATGCAGCGATCGTCTAGTGAAGCAGCCGCTGCATTGCGATATGTCAAAACGAATTTTCTGTTGCCTGGGCGTGAAACTGATGCATGAATGCAAGAGTGATTGCTGCAGTATCTCTTACTCCTATGCTGGTGCAGGGGATTGGTATTTGACGGCATGGGACCCGAGTAGAAGGGACGCGAGAATGGGCCACTCGACAGCTCGTTTCTGCTGCTATGTTCGTTCTAGTCTTGGGAGGTGGGAGACTTCGCATTACTGCAACTGTTCGTTACTACAAAACGCGTTCAACGTTGCGTTACAACAACACGCGGTCAATGTTTCGTAGCTACAACATACGTTCAACTTTGCGTCAACACACGTTCAATGTTGCGTCGTTACAGCACACGATCAACTTTGCGTGCCTAAAATATGCGCCTACCGTTGGGATTACGTGAGAACGTGACAGCAGGCAAAAAAATACTATTATATCTTTCCAACTTACCATAAGTCCTATAGCAGATGATGAAACCTCGAAAAGATTCGGCTTTAAAACAGCGAAACATTTCATAAGCTTGAAACTGACGACGCTCGTCTCGACAGCGCTAAGAGCAAGGCACTCTAAGCAGAGATCAAACGCTTCATACAATCGGCTCACCATTCGCAACTTCTGGGCTGCAATTGGACTCGAAAAAGCGCATAAGACTGCACGATTATGACGCTTAATGAGACCACATCGCCGCGAGCACACACTTATTTAGCCGCACTCACGTTACGCTTAATGACATCACAAGAGCGTGGCGCTTTCGTTTAACGCCGCAGTCAACAGCATGGAACAGGTTTGCTGCTATTTCATGAAGACGCTCCGAGTTAAATAATCAGGCGTGATGCGCAGGCTCACGAGAGGGCACTCTGCTGCACTCAGTGAAAGTGATGAGTGGTCGCAGTGGTGGTATGGTGGTATTAGCACTGGTGGTATGGCGATATTGGTGGTGATGGTATGAAGGTGATGAGAGTGGTAGTATGACGGTAGTGGCAGTGGTGGTTAGTAGTAATGACAGCTCTATCAGTATTTGCAGGATAATGGCATTTAAAGTGACAGCAGTAATGGCACGGTAACTGCACCACTATCATCACCATCAGTATGGAATGCACTGGCATTACCACCAGTGTTTCCAGCCCCACCAGCATTAGCACTATCAAACCAGTTGAGATAGTTTAAGCCTGCCTTACCACAACAAAGGTGTTCTCAAAAAGAAGGAAGAAAGCACCGTTGTGTATTCAATTGAGGGCTCAGGGAATCTATGTACTAGGTATGTCCCCTTACCCTGCGCATATAACAGCAAGATTGAAAAAAGTTTATGACAGCAGATACTAGAGGAAAAAGAAAGTTTAAGGCCAGTTAAGGACCTGAAAAGACGGTAGTGAAACGAAAAAATGATGGGCCGTAAAAAAAGAAAAAATTATATTTAAACAAAATAAAGGCATACTTAACCTTCAGATTGGGATCTCGAATCTTCACGGTGGAAGAAAAAATTCCCATAGACACCAGCTGGGAACGCGCACCAGCAGGCACTACAGTATAAGCCCGATGCATTAAAACGCCTCCCAGCCGCCGGGTGCTGGAGACAAGTTCTTGCTTTCAGGACAGCGTTAGCGCTCTTCAACGTTGGATGTTACCGGAGCAGGTTTGGGATGATCGAGTCCTCTTTTAGTCTATATTTTTCATTAAGAGGCTTGGAGAACAGTCAAGATACAAATATATGATTTTTACGGTCCTATTTTCACAGTAGATGATCTGATCAAGAGACTCAGAGCACCGCTGGGATCTTTGCATGAATTTTTATTGCATTTCCAAGTCCTAGCGTCGATGATGTTGAGCTGAATGTTCGGAAATATTATTAGAGCGTGTGGAGGGCATTTGTTAAATTCGAGAGCCTGGGAACTTTTTTCTCAAACGTGGCGTCTAGAAAAGGTAAAGACAGGCAAGATAGGATGGGATGTGGCTGCGCCGTGGGGTCACATTGTTAAAAGATACGTGCCTAGGAAAGCAAGCTTCAGCACGGCATTGTACTCGCACGCTTGTCAGAGGAAGTTAGATTCAAAAGATATTACTGGCAGGAAGTGCTCGGAAGAAAGAGAGCGTTCCGTTGGGTAACGGAGTTCTCGTGACGTCGGTCCTGTGTGACGATGCATGTTATCTTCCTATGACAAAATTGACGTAATCTGCTGCCGTACTTCTCATGTGACTTAAATTGATTGTGGTGCGCTCCTGCTTGGGTCTGTGTCGCTCTACGTTCATCGCGTCAAGCTTCCATAGCAAAGGATAGAGTAGCAGACCAGCATAGCAATTGCTACTAGGTTGGACCGCAACGGAGAATAGCACACAGAGAAATTAGGGCGGATACTTTTAAAGTAGGTCATTGAATATTGCTCTCAATTGTGATCAAATACGATCATATTCTCCAGCTTTATGTGAGTGAACGGAGATATCAAAGCTATTTAAATAGGGGTGCATTTAAGCCAGGTAAAGTCGCTCAGACTTTCGAGTACTTTTTCCTTGAAAAAATGTTAGAAATTTAGAGTTTGTTGTAGTGAAAGTTGCTCATAAATAAATTGCGATCGCGAAACCGATCGAGGAAAGCTAGGAACGCTGCGAAGAATGCAAAAGAAGATACTCTCGCTGCCGCACAAAACTGGTCGTGCCAGTCATAGGAGCCTCAGGGTTCTCTTTCAAATTAAACTTGATCGAGTGCACGATCCTCAAACTACGGAGCTGTGCTCGCGCGGGGAGATGAACTCGCTTACTAATTTGTGCAGTTTTGACTTATGTTTCAGCATACGCCATAGGTTTTTGTACCATATATCTTTCTTTCGGAATAGCTTATCATTTGAAGAAAAGCAAATTTTCTTTTCCGTTAAATTAAACAAATCTTCTTCATTCCTTTAACTCTATCTACATTGTTTAGTCTCATTATTGATGATTTTAAATTATCTTATTGCAGCTGAAACTAAAACCGCAGCGTTATTGGCGTGGCCAGTTATTTGAAATTTATTCAAGAAAGCAAATGGGTACGATGCTTTTTTCAGAGGCATGCGAGGACCAATTTTAAGCCGAGGTTAATTTCGTATGCCGATGTAGCTAGAGAGACCACAGGAGGTCGGAGTGCATCTGCCAAGAGGCAGGTAGCTGCCTGAGTGAAAGTGAAGGAAAAATTCATTTCTCAGAAGCTCTCCCGCGGATGCATTTTGAGAAATTAAAAAAACTCGAACAGCACTTTTTTTCAACGAAAGATAAAACCGCTTAAAATTGATCGCGTGTTTGATCTTGATTGATGTTAGGAACGTAAAAGTATCATCTTGACGCGTTATTGGGAAAGGCTGGCGTAAAAAAGAACATTCTGCAAAAGATTTCAATTAAGGAGATATCCATCGTAAAATTGAAGACACTCGATAATAATATCTTACTGGCGTTATTGATGCAAGTCAGAGACCTCTCTCAATTTTCAATAAACAGTAAACAGCGTTATACAACCCAAACCAAAAAAAAAGACCTTAAAGAAATTAAAGTTCCATAAAACGCACATTATTTCTTTTTTCATGAGCTCTCTGATACGAATGAAAACGTAGGAGAGCATCTTAAGTAGCTTTCGAGAACATGATGATCTCATTTCGACCCTGCGTGGCAGAAGCATCAGATAGACAATGAAGAGAACCAAACAATTATTTCTACCTTAATCTGCTCTCACAACCGGGTAGAATATCTAAAATTAAGGTGAAGAGGCATCCCAAGTCCTCATGCTTAAATTCCACCGATATGAAAGGAGTATTCCATCGATCTACCTCTATCCTCCATCCAGCACGAAAGTGCTACCAAAATAACTTCTCAGGGGTGGAGGAGAAGACGCAACGTTGGCTTCGTTGATCCGCATACTAATGGCGCGAGGCAGGCTAGGGTACCATGCAGCTACGCGCCAGCACTTTCTTTTCCAGGGCCAATCGCTCTATGTGGCGGTGGAGAAAACGTGAGACTCCTATCAACTGCACCCAGAATTTCGATCCACTAATCATGCTCAAGAACGAGCTTGGCAGAAGATTTCATACATGCATATACATTTAATGTATATGCATTGGCTCTGAAGTGATTATACATTGGCTCTGAAGTGCAAAATAACGTCCAGTATTTCACGGAACGTTTTTTTTTGAGAATATTTCGAATGCAGTTCTTTTTTTTCAGAATGCAAACGCCCGAAAGAGCGGGATAATGCTTTGAAAAACTTGGAAAATTGCTCGCAAAAACAAATGGTATTCTTTAGTAAAGCGTAATAGCAATCGTAAACGGAACTTCTCAAAATATTACGATAATATATTAATATATATATATATATATATATATATCAAAATATATTACAAAATATTACTTCTCAAAATATTATAACTTCTCAAAATACGGCTCTACTGTCAGAATTTATCAACTGTTTGAAACTGTTATCCTCAAAAACATACACCGGGGCAGCATGGCTTCTGAGAGTTATTGCTGTAACGGACTGCTACGTGAACTGTTATGATCTGGATGTTAATGATAAAATTTAAACTGACACCTGTGGGTGACCCCGAAAAAGCGTTAGTTTCTTATGGTATATTCTTTATGAGATATTGAATGATATGAAACTTAGATATTCGTCATGAAGAATTGCCTATTCGACGGTCTCTTAACAGCAGAATTTACGAGTAAATCTCAAAACTAAACTCATTTTCCTAAACCACATTTCACAGCAAGTAAATAGAGCTTAATCCACATAGGTTAAAAAATGTGAAATAGTTTTAGGTTTGGAACATGAGGCCTACAGGTCATAAAATACGTACGAGAGCGAAAGACCCTGAGACACAAAATTTTCACCTATGAAAATCGAGAACGCAATTTCTAACGATAGTTAAATAAAATATATTTTTCCTTTGTATTTGATGTTATTCGATGACAGATAATACAGACTTCTTGGCTTTTATCCTTTCGTGTCTCAAGGAGATTCATCTTTTCCATTAAAAGTTAAAATTTTCAGTAATTCGTGGGACTAAACATGAAACCGTTGGTACATAATGTGCTGTTTTATTCAGGTAAAAAATCCAATGCTTATTCATCCAAATATCCACGGCATTATTCGGTAGATGTAATTCAATAAAAATGCAAAAAGTGATGGGCCAATTCAAAAGATTCGGATCCTATTGAAAGCATGCAAATCAAACTTCGCCAATTAATAAAGAAAAAGATGGGAGGGATTAAGGATTTAAGGGTGAAATTATCCTTCGAAAACCAAAAATAATCACCCAAGGACTGTGGAGAGGCGAGTGTGCGTGTCCTCTACCCGCATAACAACTCGCAGCCACTTTCACTCCGGCCGGCCGGTCTCGGAGCGATATGCTTCTCACTTTAATTAACGTTTTCTCGGCCTAAGCCATCTCAAATTCACCAGCACGATACCGAAACCCTAAGACCAAAATGGATAGCTGGATCTTGCAACAGACACTCGCCACGCGGCTCATCGCATCTTGCTTATGAAGATGGGCTCCGTGTACCCATACATCAGGCACTCGAACTCTGGGTTATCTGATTCCCGACCTAAACGAGTTTCTTTTGACTTCTCGAACTTCCTCGATGATAAGGTGCACAACTACTGAGAGTGAAATGAAAGGATGCGTTGGAAAAGACTGGACACGGTTTCCATGTTTGAAAAGAACATCGAGGGAATTTTTCTTCAATACTGGAATTCGAACTAGATTGACCGTTTCGGCTACAAATTAGACGCTGTTCGAAACTTGCTGGCTGGGACTTATCTCAGAAAGTACGGACGTACTTGCCTGAAACGGCTGGCAAGAAATGACTAGGAAAGTGAACGCTGTAATTTAGTAAATCGGTCTTTCGAGTAGCGTTTTACTTTATGAAAAAATGTAGTCGCTTCTATGGAACTTTCGAAAATAATGAAATTCCATTGGTGTGTGAATATAAAATAACTCTTAGGCATCCAAATTAGGTGATTATTTTCTTGCCTTGGTAGTGTTTTATGTTGGTAAGGAATTCAATTCGAAATGAATTATACCATTTACCAGTTAGAAAAACCCGACACAATGTGTGTACTTTCTTCTTGGTCTGTAATATTTTCGGAGCTCAGTACTCACTTTATCTCTCAAATATCATTTTGACAAGTCGTTGAGGATGAGTGAAAGTTCAGCTGAACATCAATCACCAGAAAATTGAATTGACTAAAGCATAAAATTGGAAAAAAATCATTAATTCAAATGAGAGAAACGGTCCCAAACCACACGCGAGTAAACAGCTTTTTAAATTGTACAGTATTTTTTTATTATCTTCATCTATATTTCCTTGAAGCTGAAAGTATAACTGTTTTTTAGCATTGTATATTTGTACTACGTAGAATTCAGTATCTATCTTTTGTTTGACACAGTGTTCACGATTAATCGGAAAACCGAACTTACCGCGTTTTTTTCTAACTCGCTACCTTACTTTAAGGAGAAGCTACTTCAATAAATCTTCTGAACACGTTGACTACGTATTGGTACATCTGAGTACCACTAAGTTAATTGCTCATTTACGTGATGGGGCAAATTAATAGCATTTCAACTATTTCACTAACTTTTTTAATGATGTACTTTAGCGTTCGATGTTAAATCTTATAGTGCAATTATATATGACCCCTTTTTTAGAAAGGAAAGAAAGATATTCGAGCATTAGAGTCGCTTTATCAATCCTATGTACTTCTCACAACCAAACCTGACCAACCACATAGGAACCGCAAAAATGAAATCAGAGTGTTAACTTTCGTCTAACATCCAACTCAAATTCAAGTTCAGGGATTTAAATCAGTCTAGCATCAGGTGTCAGTTCGTCATTAGACGTGCGTAGGAGAACAACTCTTCAACCTGCAGAAGAAGTCCGTCAGGCGTGTTGCGTGTTACATTTAGGAAAATACAAAAACATTCACGAATCAGTCACTAAGTATCGTAATGTATAGCGAGTACGCAACAGACAAAATCGCTACTCTATTCCCTTCTGCTCGAATTCACTTCTAACGCCATTCATGGTCGGAAATAATTACCAAGGAGTGCATCGAGTGCGGCTTATATGGCAGAGAAAGTGTCCATGTCGGACCACGCGAAACCCGTCCTGAGAAATCGGACAACTGCCAAGCTGGTCGAAACTCGTCTTCGGTTCTCTCACCGCGCGTCATCAAGCTCAGAATACTCATACCACCGTGCGAAATTTGTGTCAAATTGGGAAAGTGATCTCAAGACAGGGAAATTATCCCAAGTTGGGATAATCTTCCCAAGTTGAGAAACTGATCTCAAGTTGATAGAATCGTCTAAAGTAGTGAAAATCATTTCATGTAATAATTACGAAAACATCACGCATAGGTGAACGAAAAAAGGGCATGGAATTGTACTACCTAAATTTCTGCGGTTACTCACTCTGGAACCAGACTGGCGTAACACAAAATTTACGATTGTGTGCTTTGTCAAGGAAATAAATTCCCGAACCATAACTGTACTGCGAGGTCTTCAGTAAGAACAAGAGAAGGCGGAACTAGAAAAAAATTCTTTCAATTATTATTAAAAATGAATTATTTACGTAGAAAGTAAGATCGCTCGAGAGCCGGTGGAGAGGAAGAATTATGGAAGTCCTCGAGGTACCCATAAGCAAATGATGTACACTGAAACCTTCATGGTAAGAAAGATATGCATCAAATGCATTGAAATTTCTGCCTTTAATTATTTGCTGGATCAGGGCCCCTCTAAAATGATTTCTTCAAAAATATTATTCGACGAAAATACGTAGCATTAATATCAAGCTAAACAAAGAATTATTTTATGCAGTATAATGAACACTGGAGATAGACGCGTACGAAGGTCGAAACGTTTTTCAGCAGAATATAAACGGTTGCGCTATTTCTTACTTATATTCTCCGCGTCAATGTAAAATTAGAAAATTTTGCAACTGAAAATTTTAAGAAAATTAAAATTTTTCGAATCATCATCAACTGATACGAGTGAAAGCCTCTTGCTTCAATGCTGAAGTTCAGATAGAAAACTTCTCGAGTGATTTATCGTTGAAAAACTCAATTGTCACTGGTGCGTAAAATTCACATCTTCAATAAAAGAAAAGTGCAAGAAAGTCAGCGGTCAACAAATTTTTATGAAGTAAAAATAACCTCAAGATCCGCCCTTCCGATGGGACAATTTTAATGATAACTTTCTCTAACAAATCACTTCATTACGGGAGTTTTAGACCGATCACAGATACAACCCTCCCACGCAAACCTGCTCAGTCATGCTTTTGATTCGCCTTTGCGATTTACGCAGAGATTTTTGCTGCGTAAGGAACAGGATGAGCGGCCTTCGAACAGCACTCAGGACTCCAGAGTGCGGGCATTAAACATATGCTGCCGTTACTGGCACGGCTGAGGCTTTTACTGTTCGAACGGAGCAGCAGCTTTCACTCTTGTTCGTTCTGTGGTTGCAACACATCAGAGCGACTTGCCTGCCCGCAAGGATCGTCTTGTGTACTCTTATACGAATTGTCTTTGTGCACATTTGAAATCTTGATTACAGGTTTTGGCCTAGTGAGAAATTCTGAACGATTGAGATTTTCAACCAAGTTCGACTGTGAGAGGATGCTCAGACACAAATTTTAAGTTCATTGTTGGTTGAGTGGGTTGTGTGGATAGTGTACTTTCATAATTTTTAGAAAACGATTTCAACAAAAAAGAACCATCGTTTTCAGTTCGTTCCATGTTTTTCAAGCGGCCCATTATGGTTAAGAATGATAAAAACCAATCGTAAACCTTCGAATGTTTTTTTTGGGTATTTCGCACCGATTTCTTCTTCCATAAACGCCTCAAGGCGATCTCTAAAAAAAACGGAGTAAGAAAAAATTCCTTCCTTCGTTTGTACCTTCTATTCTCTCGTGATTCTGATATTCAAAGTTGGGAAACGTTTTTCAAACACGCGCTGAGAAATAATGTTTCTTATTATGATCACGAACAGCTTTGCTCATTCCATTTTTCGCACCTTAAAATGGACATCAATGGCGCTGACGAACTCACACAAAATTGGAAGCGAATCAATGCCCCTGCGCGCGAAAGTTTCAGGGGCCGTCAAACGCTCATCAGTCTCGCAGCCTGCGTAATGGTTGATTGAGCTCGGCTTTTTTAGGTCATATTTACGTTGTTTCTGTATCATATGAAGAACGGACAGGTGACCTTAACAGAGGCAGCTTCTTACTGCCTCCTGCAGAAGCGGTGGTTGAGTTGCGTGGACTGGGCACACAGAAGAAAGTTTGCCTTGTGGCTGGCTGGCACTCTGTAACTTACGTCTTCATTACACAGTCCAGGCTTTCTGGAGGGGAGGAGGGTATTTTGAACACTGTATGAGAGTAAAATGAGGCGCTTACAACGAATTTCGGCTGATGATATTTTCCTTGAGATGAGCAATTCCCTCACAGTTAACATGCTAATGATTGCTGTTGATGGCGAATGAGGTTTTAATAACTCACGTAATATAAGATGGAAAATATTTAGCATCTTCTATTTTGTTTCAGTTCCCAGGTCAAAATACTGAAAATGGAAGGAGCGTATTTTTTTGGTTGTTTTAATTTTTCGGTGATAGAAATACCCCTTTTCTTCCGTGGAAGTGTCATTGGAAATAGAGAGCGGAAAGAAGGAAATTTCCTCCGTTGATTGAAATACAAAGATGGAATTCGTTATTGATGGTAATTTGAAAACCGCACAATTAGATGCTGACAGCAAAAAATCGACCTCTAGCTTTCTCTTGAGAAAAACAGAAGGATTCGGGAAAAAATGCACTCCTGCACAAATCCTCGTTTTTAGCTAGTTGCATGCCTCGATTTTTGATCGCATTATATTTATCTCACTTTTCATATCTTTTTAATCTTTTGATATTGAAAAGCTTAAGATGAAATTCCTCATATTCACGAAGCGGAAATGCTTTTTCTCAGCGTAGTTGAGATTAATTTTTTAGTGACACTAAATGGGAGCTATCATGTAACATAATGGTTGTCGTTGTTCACTCTTCTAAATGAATGTTTTTTGTGAATTATGACTGTAAAATATCGCTGATATGTTATCATTAGATAATAAGTTTGCGATATCTGACGCGATATGTGATTTACTGTCTTGAACAGGTTTCATTAGAGTATTGAGAAGCGAATAATTGTGATTTCCAAATCTTCACTTGAAGAAGATAATAATGATGAGTCTTAACAACGTTCGGCCAAATTTAAAGAAGAGCCATAATTGACCTTTAATCAAAAAAAGTCTGTCATTCGTTCGTAAAAATGGCGCTGATAGTTAAATCGAGTGATTTTTAGGTTGACACTCGTGTGCGAGTTTTCTAGTCAAAGGTATAGCGATGAAAATATGGGAAAACTTAAAAATTGAAAATCTACTCACGTGATGGAGCGTTTGTTTATCGATTTATGAGACATGAAACTTATCCTTATGTTTTGGTCTCATATATGTACATATTGCTGCTTGCATGACTTCATGGCAACGTGCAAGCCCTAGTACTAACGCAACTTTCGAACGTCAGTTTTACCAGTAAATGTCTCAGGGTGTGCAGTGAGCTGCTGCAGTGTGCTGGAGAAGTGATGTGATGCAGTGAGCTGGAAAGGTGATGTGATGCAGAGGGTTGACCAAGTGATGTGATGCAGAGGGTTGACCAAGTGATGTGATGCAGAGAGTTGAGCAAGTGACGTGATGCAATGAGCTAGAGTAGTAATGTGATGCAGTGAGCTGAAGAGACTTGATGTAGTGAGCTGGAGAGGTGATGTAATGCAGCGAGCTGGAGAGGTGATATAATGCAGTGAGCTGGAGAGGTGATAATATATTCGGGGAATTTTAATCAACAGCCTTAACGAAGCTAACAGATAATCGATTTGTACCATTTGTTTGCATAAAATTATGATTTTCTCACCGAACCGAGCAGAAATCAACGAGAGGCGCAGAATCCAAGCGAAAGCATTAATAACAACCATAAAAAAATGGAAAAATCAGTGTGGGGAAAGCGAAGAAGACGGAGGAGCCTGCCTTCCGTTTTCTGAAGCGACCCGGAGAGCGTTCTTCCTGCCATAAATGCATCCAACGACGTGTCTTCGCCACGCAAACTCACGATCGTTGATCAAAAGAAACTCAGCGGGCATTTTCCCTGTGATTCTGGAGTGTGGTCGTTTTAAGACAAACCTGATAGTTAACGTCGCTGGGTACTGCTGGCTCAATCAGAGAGGGTTTTGTTTGCGTTTTCGAAATCGCTACTAAAAAATGACTTCCCCCTCGGTCATATATAAATTTAAAGTGCCTAGTTTCATTACAAAATTTTCGTTGCGAACTGTGTGAAACAAAGCCCAACTGGCCATTAGATTGAGTACTGAAATACATCTCATGAAGAAAATTCTTTGAAATTTAAGACAAGGAAACAACAGATATAATGAACGCTTTCTTAATTCGAGATTTTTATGTATACACTTTCTACGGTGATGACCGTTTTTTGTAATTAAAAAACCCAGGAATGATTACAAGAATTCTCTACTGTAATAAGCAGAAAAGTGTGCAACGAGTACAGCTGCGAGCGACGGATGCCACACTCTATTTACTTGCTAACTGGAATCGTCAAGCTGTTAAAATCAATGACTTACCCTTGATTAAAGTCAATGCCACCGTGCACAAATTTTTGAATGCCTCAAAGTTTTGCAGAACATAAGCTCAAAAGGGATTTTTTTCAAAAATATAGGCAGTAATTAACGAAAATTCAACATGGTGTTCATTAAGATAGTGGGTAAAATGTTTGAAAAAATACCCTGCAAGACATTCAATATAATTCCTAGAAGATAGTGAAAAATGTATTCACCAAGATATTGAATAAGAAATTTAACAAAGCTTTCAATGATGTGTTTGGCAAAACACTCAACAAGTTATTCAGCAAAATGCCCATCGCGGTGTTTGGAAAAATTTCGAAAAAAATGCCTAACACGATATTCAATTAAGTACTCAGAAAGATATCGAAAAAGATATTAAGCAAGGCATTCATTAAGATATTTAGGCGGATAGGGGACACGACATTGGCAGAGTTGCTCAACAATATATTTCACACGGTACACGGTGAAATGTTAAATTCTTCAATTCAGAATGTTCCTTCCTATGCTCGGAGAAATTTTACCGAGCATAGGAAGGATAGTGTCCAGATGGCTACGAATTAGCCGCTGAATTCAAGCAACTGATTTCGCAAGTTCCAAAAATCTTTAAATTCACTGTCGCTAATGCGTCAATTTAGTATCTCTTTGAGATCTAGCATTCATTTTATTACAACAAAATAGTGGAATTTTCACGTCATCAGGAAAGAGTTTAATTGCACTTTTATACCGCGCGCAGCTGGGAACAGGGGCGACAATGTTCTCTCTGTTCTTTCGTGAAAGTTTTACAAATTCGAAAATTTCTACTGACGAGAGTAAAATGTCTTTAGGTACCTTCTTGCAAAATTGCACGCTGTCGTTGAACAAAAATTTACCGACATTCGAAGAAAATGAAATGCATTTGCATTTTTCAGGAGAACATAACGACGGGGAAGAACGGACCATCAGTTGAAACAATGATTGCGTGGAATTTATTTTTTATATTGCGCAAGTGTCCTTCAAGAAATGATTTCAACACAGAGACCTTTTGATCAAACCAGCAGTGAAGATTTTGTATCTTAAAAAGATTTGCCGAGCTTTGCGTAGACGTGGCAATGAACAGTTGCGTCATTAGCGTAGTTTGTGTTACTTCAAAATTGTACTCAAATCTGTTACTAAATCTTGATCAAAAATTAAATGAAAGTAATGAAACAGAGAAAAAAGTAGCGACACCCTTAGGTGTGACTACATCTGCTTAAATCCAATGAAGATTTAATTTGCTTCATTTCAAATTCATGCGAAATAAATTCATCAAGAAATCAGTTACATTCAGTCAGGGTATCAAGCGTAGTTCTATTTTCAAAATTCGTAGAGTGGGAGTTGCCCAACAAACCATTTCACCACCGGAAAATTTTGCTGCAAAACATTCATACGTGATATCATTCACATCTTCCAGCCACTATTTTTTCATGCCAAACAAAAGCGAACCATAAATGCAAATACTAAAATTCTGTATCATGTTTAAATACCAGGAAACCTAGAGAACGCGTTCTAATTTGAGCACGCGTTCCAATTTGCGTTCATATCTCAAGTGGAACTCCTTAATTTTCGCTCCATTCCTCGGCACTCAACTGAAGCCCGCCAAGAAGAGCTTCATGCCAATTTTCGGACAGCTTTCTAGTCCTTAAGGCGCTCCTCGCCAAGTAGAAAGCCCGGACCGAAGAATGGTTCAGTTTCAGTTAAGTGTATCAGTGCTACGGCTTTCTCGAAAGCGCTCGCTCTCAGCTGGCCAGGGAAGTTCCGTGTAAATGAACCATTGTGCGCTGCCTTCGCTGCTCTCCTCTTCTGCCATCTCCATGCTAATGACGAACACGCCACTGACTACTCTATGAAGAAAAAAGTTACCTGATAAAGAAGGTCGTACCAGCAGACGTAATATGACGTAATCGTAGCGCTGATAACCTTTCTGATGTCATTACCTAAAGTGCGAGTGCTGACAGCTGGGCTTGTTTAACCATTACAGCTGAAATGATGTATGAAAGTATAACATCTACTGTACACCTAATATATCGACTAAGCTGGCATGAGTGCCTCTTCGACTACAAAGTAAGGAAGCTAAACGCGGCACATAAACCCTTTTGTTTCAAGCATGCAAGGAAGATTAGAAGATTATAAGTTAGTTTAAGCCTCCCTAACCGCTACAATAAAAGTTGCTAAAAGAACACAAATTTTGAGTTATGAAACAGAAGCCAACATTGCAATTACGTAAGAAGTGAAATGATTTTATAAATGACAAAAAAAGCATGAATTTCAAGAATGAACTGGAAAATGACGCACAAAACCGACTGATGTGAAAGCACTGCTCGAGATGTGAAGGTTCAGGCTTCAGGGTTGACAAAATTACTACGCAGCTTTAAATAATTTCTGCTAACCGAAGTGAAGACAAATTAGGATTAAAAAATCTTAAAAAATGAATGAGTAGCAATGCGGAGCTATTGAAAACGCAATTAATTTCTTTAATTCTTTTTATTTAATTTTATTTCTCGACTGGGCATTGCGTAATAACTCCATTATTGAAATTCCTCACTAAGCATACTTAAAAAACGGTTGAAACATATGGTTTCAAGACAACTTCGTTGCTTGAGTTTAAAATGAGGGTACTTTCTATCACGTAATGTGTTCAAAAATTACTCAGCGAAACTGTACTTCAAAATGGACTTAATTTGGTGAGCATTTGTCCCAAGTTAATGCATGCCTGCAGAGTTATAGCGCCACTCATAGTTCAGTCCCCATAGTACATAATTCAGGCCCCATAGTACATAGTTCAGGCCCCATAGTACATAGTTCAGTCCCCATAGTAAATGACGTAAGACAGATAGTCATCGACACACTTGTCACGTCACACACATGCATAACAGACTCACGCAGCACAATGAGTCCTTGAGACCTAGTAGCGAGCGACACTAAAACAATGAAGAGTTAGACAATAACAGATAATGATATCACATAAAGAGCGTCACCGCCGCAAAAAAGAAAGGGAGGCAAGAAAGAGAGAAGAAGGCAACACAGAAGATGATTTCACAGATCCTCTTCCGCCCCTAAACACTTTCACTGCGGCTGTGCGGCGCGCGCCTGCAGCGGAAATACAATTATCAGGCGCGTATCAAAAGCTCGCAAGCGGGTAGCGTGTAGGGTTAGTTCGGCGTGTACGTGATCAGCACGAGCTCAGCGCAGCCTTTGACATCGCTGTCTCTTATTGTGGGATGGAACTCGCACCTTCTGTGAGGCCCGTCTATGGAAACTTTGTATTAGTGGAATATTTAAAAATGGAAGTCATGAGATATTTTGTGTTTTTTTCGGTAAAATTTTATGAGGCATCATTTGGTGAGAAGATCCGTCATCAATCTCTTATCATTTCTTCCTACCAAATACTTACCTTTCAAAGTTAGGCCTGAAACACAATCAACTGCAGGGAAGGTACGCCACGGTATTGAACAGCTGTTAGTAATGAGGCAGTTTAGAGCGAATTGGAAAAAAATTATTATTTTAGGTCTCTCTTATCACAACAAAGGGGTGCTAAAGAGAGGGAAGAGAAAGGTGCCATTTTGTAAGGATTAATGAAAACAGGAATAAATGCACAAGGTGTATTCCCACACAGCAGTCTTGAATAAGTCGCCCTCTTCAATATACAGGCTCGTGAACGTAATCCACTATGTTTAACCGAACCTCACCCAAAATCATCATGTGTGACATAAAGAGAGTAATATTTACACGCAATAATGCGAGACAAAATCATAAACAATTACATCAGATATAAATACAATAAGCAATGCTTCAGCAAAATCATTGATTTACGTTCTGTTTTCAACGCCTACGTTTCATATTTTGCCACCAAAACCATTAGCGTGATTCTCACCGTACGAAAGAAAATCAAGGAATGGTGAAACCCCTATCATGAATTAAGAAAATGAATTAAGTGAAACCAGAAAGAGAGCTCACGTAGAATCGCATCCTCTGCATGTTAAGTGGTGGGCATTGAGGTTGTGAAAGTGCTTATGGTATTCCAGGAGCGTTTCTGGAAAGCTCATGCTCTCTGTATTGTATTTGCTGGCTTTAGAGCAGCCTCATTCATTTGACTTCTGGTAGGCTTAGAGCCTTGATACTGACTCTAGGACATGCCTGCCTTGCTTGCCTGCCTTGCTTGCTTGCCTGCCTTGCTTGCTTGCTTGCTTGCCTGCCTTGCTTGCTTGCCTGCCTGCCTTGCTTGCTTGCCTGCCTTGCTTGCTTGCTTGCTTCCTTGCTTGCTTGCTTGCTTGCTTGCCTGCCGTGCTTGCTTGCTTGCCTGCCTTGTTTGCTTGCCTGCCTTGTTTGCTTGCCGCCTTGTTTGCTTGCCTGCCTTGTTTGCTTGCCTGCCTTGCTTGCTTCTTTGCCTTGCTTACTTGCCTGCCTTGCTTGCCTGCTTTGTTTGCCTGCCTCACACGACGGCCAATCACTGAAATTTCAAAGTTGTGATCAAAGTTTTGCTTTCAAGCGGGTATCCATTTAATTCTAGCAATTGAAATGATGAGAAAATTTTGAGGCCATTATGTAATGCCTTTGACGTTTTCCAGTTGCTTCGAATTTCAGCGTTAATCCTTAATTTTGCAGCCAACATATTACACATAGAAATATTACAATTCTTTCAATTATACGTGCAACTGTAATATTACAATTACACGCACAAATATTAAAATTCTTCCCTCGCACTGTACGGGCTCCACGATTTCTGGTGCGTGTGCGAGCGAAATTTCCGAGTGAATTCGTACTACTGGAGACAATATTCAACACGTCTAGAATATCCTGCATTCGACAATGAGCTCCCCAATAAATAATCAGTATTTAACTGGAATATAGTGACATAGCGAAGATTATATTGGATGTTAGTTTAAGCATAATTAACCGTAACAAAGGCCGGAAAGGAAGGTACTATTTATTACGAAGTTTAAGGGCATGCGGAACCCATGCGCAGGTCGTAAACCCCATGTATTATGGGGCACCTAAATTATTGGTGCATATGACAGACGTTAGGGTTCAGTAAATGTTTATTTGTTAATATATTTGAATAACAGAGTTTCAAGAAGCATGAACGCTCGAATTTACGCTTAGAAAATGTATACTTGAATTTTAGGAAAACTTAATCCTGCTTCTCGATCTTCATTATTCATTAACGCTTCGACTGTGACGTGAGCCAACGGTGGTCACGGAGTGGTTTCCATAATGCTGCTGACCGACTAGTAGTTACACGCTCAATTATCATATATACTTAAAACGAAATGAAGACACGATCCATTTAATGTTTGCCGTTTTCAAAATGGGTTACTACATTTGACTTTAAATTTGCGTTGAATATTGAGCTTCAATTTTACCTGCCGCAGTCAAAGTGTAGCTGATGCTATGCTAAGCTGCACACCGTCTGCAAAAACAGCACACTTAAACGACCTTCGAGAAACTTTCGTTTGATATTGCAAAATATTGCAAATCAGAGAACCGGTTGTTAGAGAGTGGAATATTTAACCTATAAATTTTTTTAATATTTCAATTTCCAAACTGAAGTCGGAAGCGTTACACAAAAAAAATGAATAAGGAGAAGGCCAAATGACTCAGAAAGCACCTGCAAAAGTAACCGCAAGAATCAAGTTTCTCTGAGTGTAGGTGGTGAAGTGACGGCTAAGCCACAGCTGGTATTTAGAAGCATATGTCGGAGGACTCACGTCACATTTAATAAGCTGGAGCCCAAGTCCGCGAGCTGGAGCGCTAATGGTCTTTCCAGTGTGCAGTAATAGATGTCACTCCCTCAAAGCATATACCTAATGAAGGAGAAAGTGGTGGTTGCATGCGTGCACAAGCCCACATGTTAAAAGGGAGCGGTGCCGGACGAGACAAACTGCTCGACGCGTGCTCAAATGATTGTTGTGGGTCCGGTTTTGCATTTGAAAAACTCGATTCAAGATGTTTAATTTTCTTCTCACAGGTAGTCCAGAATTAAGCGTAGACGTGGCATGGTGGTCACAATCACAGTCTGCGTGCAAGCATCGAGCACCCGAATCCAGAGTACAAAAAAACTATACATTATGCTCTGGAAACCTTGATAAAAACCGCACTTCACCTGGCAGCAGAGTAAAATTAATGAAACTTTCACTTTCATACCCATGAGATATAACCCTGCACTGTATCAAGAAAACCTAACTAAAAAAAATGAAAGGGTTTAACTGCAGGGGTTTAAAACGGATCTGTTAGAATTAGCTCGCAATGACCTATTCGTTGAAATGACGGCTTTCTCGGGATGAAAGGTGAAAAATGAGGCTCACTTGAAGATAAACCAACCGCACGACGGTTTCAGTGTCGCCAAATAAGGTGCAGGTTGCTCGAGGCATATCATATCGAGGACAGACACCATCAGCGTTTTGTTATCTACTGGAGCGCAACACAAATTTTTTTGTACGGGATGGGCTGACTTCCCAAGATTCGCACATTTCCGTCAGCGAACATTTTCGCTATTAGACTACGCGTATTGGATCCCTGTGAGCTAAAATGCAAATGTTATAGAACCTGCAGTCAGAGATTTTAGTGAATAAAGTCTTTTCTAACTCACAGTTTGTTATGAGCCTCATGGAAAAAATGAATGTAATAAATAATATTAGGAAAAATTAGGTCCTAAGACGAGTCTACTATGGCAATTTTTCTCGCGTATTTCTTCATGTTATCACACCACTTTTATGATTTTAAATTTTAGGCTTGTGCTCTCCTGGGCATGATTTTTTTTTTTTGCTTTTACGTATGTCCCGAAATGAATTCCATAAATTTTTTTTTTAGGCTTTTGCTCTTCTGGGTATGAAACTTTAAAAATATTTCAAAATTTGAATTGCTAATCAAATGAAAAACAATGATTTTCCAGAGCAATTCACTCACGATGATCTGCTGGGCTTGAGAGACACGCATCGGACTTACGATTTAGTGTAATTAATTCAGCGCAAAATCAGTGGCACCGTTTATGATGAAAAGATCTGTGGGATAACACATAGTATTGAATAGCATTTCAAGGCTTCATTTCAATTGCAAAGATATTTTCACAGAACCAAGAGAAAGGATGATTTTGTAAAGATTTAGTAAAACTTGAAATTTGTCTCAGCAGAAATACGTACGTCGTGTTGGGTAGCGACTATTCAAGCGTGGAATTTGTCTCAGTATAATAAGTATATTGTGTTGGAGGCGATTATTCAAACTTGAAGTTCGTTTCTCATCAGCGTCAATGACGACAGAGGCCAAGTGTCCAAGAAATACTAGCGTAATAATTTGAGCAAACTGAAAAAATCAAAATAAGGATGCTTTCTGCAGTGTCATATTCTCATCAAATGTGTTACATTTAACCCCAGAAATAACTTGCGTCATCGTGTCACAGAATCTTAAAACAAAACACACCTTACACCAATTTAATTCAATTTTTAATTTTTCTCACGCTATCGTTCACGTATTAAGTCGTTAAAATTTTTCTGTAATGAAAATTCCGCAGTTATTGTTTCTGTAACAAAAGTCAATAGTCAGATTTTATATATACATATATATATATATAGTAACTTCATTACGTTACTTTCGGTTCCCAATACCGTTCCAAAACCGTAGCATGTGGGATGAAATGTGTCCTAAAATCGTAACCATTTCCCTTTGCTCAGCAAGCGATTAATCACGCCTTAGTTATTCTCAACACTTCCCACATTTAATAAATATAATAATTTCTAAGTCTTGTCAATGACATAAACTAGCCACCAGATATGTGGCAGAATAGAGTCTGCGCACTAAGAATATGTCACCAGATGTGATATATCTGCAATTTTTCAGGTCTTGGTTGCGGTGCTGGTGCTGCGGTCCGCAGTGCTGGCTGACCATCCGTCTCCTTCCTACGGCCCTCCACCGAGTTCTTACGGCCCTCCACCCAAGGCAACATACGGCCCTCCACCCAAGGCAACATATGGCCCTCCACCACCTTCTTATGGCCCTCCACCACCTACCTATGGCCCGCCTCCCATGAACTACGGTCCTCCTCCGATGCCTCATGGCCAGGAAATTCTTTTGATCCAAGTTGAAGATGGCGGCGGCGGAGGCAAAGGCAAGGGAGGCGGTGGCGGAAAAGGAAAAGGAGGATTGTTCGGTGGCGGATTATTTGGAGGTAAAGGTAAAGGAAAGGGTGGCGGCGGAGATGAAGGCTATGGTGATGAAGGAGGCTACGACTATGGGTATGGTGGCTACGATTACGAAGATGACGGCGGTGGTAAAGGAAAAGGGAAGGGCTTCTGGGACTTGATGAAAGGAATCAAAGGAATGTTCGATAAAGGGAAAGGGAAAGGCGGCGACGACTACGAGTATGAGTACGAGCTCCAGCCTATCCTGACCTATAGTCCTACAATCGTACCTCAAAAGGCTTATGCACCTCCCCCACCCCCTCAAAAGTCTTATGGACCGCCACCTCCATCTTATGGACCACCACCTCCATCTTATGGACCTCCTCCTCCATCATATGGACCTCCCCCTCCACCTCCATCATATGGACCTCCCCCTCCCCCTCCGAAGGCTTATGGACCACCCCCTCCGAAGGCTTATGGACCACCCCCTCCCCCTCCAAAGGCTTATGGACCACCCCCAGTGTCATACGGACCTCCACCAGTGACTTACGGACCTCCACCAAAAGCTCATCCACTTCCACCTCCACCTCCGGTTATTCTCATCCCAGTTGGAACTGTGGGTGAAGGAAAGGGAAAAGGTGGAGGAAAGGGCGGTGGTGGCGGAAAAGGCAAAGGAGGAGGCGGCGGCAAAGGCAAGGGAGGAGGTGGAGGTTACGGCGGAGGAGGTGGAAAGGGTAAAGGAGGAGGAATGTTCTCTGGCTGGTATGAGAGTTACGACAGCTATGAATCAGGCGGCAAAGGGAAAGGTGGCGGTAAAGGAAAAGGCGGCGGTGGAGGCTACTTAGAATCCATGATGGATTCCATCAAAAAAGCCGGCTCGGCTTACGACAAGGCATTCAAGAATATGATGAGCTTCGGTAAAGGTGACAAAGGAGGCGGCAAAGGAGGTGGCAAGGGCGGCGGAGGCAAAAAAGGAGGCATGAACGAAGCTATTCCCGTCATCATCTACGGTCCACCCCCACCCGTGTACGGACCCCCTCCCCCACCGACATACGGCCCTCCATTGCCCACTTATGGACCTCCTCCTTCTCTTTATGGACCCAAAGCACCATCTCCTTCATACGGTGTCCCTCACGGAGGCGGAGGAGGCTTTGGAGGAGGCTTCGGAGGCGGTGGAGGAGGCTTCGGAGGCGGCGGAGGAGGAGGCTTCGGAGGCGGCGGTAAAGGCTTCGGCGGCGGTGGAGGCTTCGGAGGCGGTCTTGGAGGACACGGGCCTCCGAAACCATCGGACATAATATCTCATCAGGGAGGTGGAGGCTACGGGTCACAGGGTGGATTTGGCGGAGGACACGGTCATAATAAGGGCTTTGGTGGAGGTGGAGGAGGATTTGGAGGCGGTGGAGGATTTGGAGGCGGTGGAGGATTTGGAGGCGGTGGAGGATTTGAAGGCGGCCATGGAAAAGGCGGAGGCGGTCATGGAAAAGGCGGAGGCGGTCATGGAAAAGGTGGTGGTGGATTCGGCGGAGGTCATGGAGGAGGCGGATTCGGTGGAAGTGGAGGAAGCAGTTATAGTAGCATCAGTGGTGGAGGTGGTGTTGGTGGTGGTGATGGTGGTGGTGGACATGGAAAAGGAATCCAAGGAGGCGGAATTGGAGGCTTCGGAGGCGGTGCCCATGGAAAAGGCATCGCTGGAGGTCACTCGACCGTGACAGAATTTTCATCCGGCTACGCACCTCCTCCAACAGAAGTTTACTCTCCCCCGAGCGTGAGTTACTCGCCACCTGCAGAAACCAATCAAGGTCCTAAAGGAGGAAGCTTCATTTCTTCATCGCAAGCTTCGGGATCCATCCACTCTTCCGCAGGATCGCTATCGTCTCAGTACGGAGCTCCTCCACCTTTGAGTACGGGGGGATCAGCTCACTCGTCCTCGTTTTCGAAGGGATCACAAAACAGCATAATTGTTGACTTTAACAGAGGTACGGCGGTTACCACTGGATACGCTCCTCCACCCCCAACTAATGAAATTTATACTCCTCCTCAGCAGAATTCTTTCGGGTCGCAAGATTCCTTTGCTTCGAATATTGGAAGTGACTTCAGCGATCCAGGTTCAACATACAGCCCTCCTTCCGTTGGCTCAGGCGATTTTAGATTCCCAACTGACACGCCTTCGTCGCAGTCATACGTTCCTCCCTCAGGGCGGCAGTTTGGGGCAGGCTCTGGGGCCTTTGGGAGTGCTGCTTCTCTTCCAGGAGGTCACGGCTTCCAGGTATCCGACGAAAGTTGCGAAAATTGCGACGTGAATCCTTGGGTGCCCATGCCACCAGTGGCCACTGCGCCAGCAATTATTGCTCCAAAACGGCCAGCTGCTCCAAGACGGCCAATTGCTCCAAAACGGCCAGTTGCTCCACAGCGACCAGTTGCTCCAAAACGGCCAATTGCTCCGTCATCTCTCTACCAAGAGAATATTCCTCCAGCACCGGAACCTGAACAGGTGTTCGTACCTCCTACTGATGTGCCGTCCGTAATTTCTGTTGATACTCCTTCCTCTATTTACGAAGGTCCTGAATCCAACGTTCTGAACCAAATTGAGCTTCAGCCAACATTTACTCAGAGCTTCCGGCCTAACGAAGAGTCAAATGCGGTCGTGTACCCTGCTGGTCCCACACCACAGTCCGTTCCTTCTGGAGTCTCCGGCGAAGTTTACCCTCCAGCACCCATTGACGTTCTCCCTCCTTCGTAAGTAGTTTCTAATAAGATACACAATTTCATGCGGTCATGGTAAGATAAATACGAGGAAATGAGCTGGAAATTTAGGTGGGACATGAATAATTCAGCAATAAATACGTCGGGGACAAATTGTCAAACAATTTTCATTTGAAACGTTGGCAATTATGACTAGATTTTGTAACTACGCAGTGCCTTTCAAACAATGATGTATAAACTCATGAATTCAGGTATGCGTAAATCGTAAAGCTCCAAGTTTTCAGTTTTTTCTGAATTTAATTGGTTGATAAAGCGTTCTTGATAATTTATAAGTAAGCTGAATTTGTTAAAGTATAACTCAGAAACCATGACTATAAACATTGAAACTACTACTCCTCAAAGTTAATAATTCAGCATCCCCAAAAATTGAATTCATGGTCAATTACGAGAACTACATTTTTGTTGCTCATGACACAAATTTTAAATGTACCTTACATTCCAGGGCGCTACGGTCTTCTCATGGCAACAGCATCTCTGACGACGACGAGGACAGTAACGACTTCCAAGGTGTGCTTGCAAACTTGCCTCAACTTCCACTGGAGACCGTGGATGAGGTCACCCAGTCTGACAATGTCCATGAACTGGGGGACGATCTGAGCGTGCATAAGTTGGCTGGTACGAGGTTGTCTCATGGAAGATCGCAAAAGGCGCCTGTACCAAAGCCCTTGAAACAGTCAAAAAGTGAAACTGAACTGCTGCAGACATATGCAGCAGAGGATTCGCTGTCGGGTGTTTTGTCCGGTATGTAGCACATCAATTTTTTCCTATCGTTCCCAGTTGCCTCGCCTTGGTTCACCTGGTGGATGGTTTATTAGCTCCAAACCTGTACGGTCCCTTCGGATACGGTGGCTACGGTATCGCAATTTGGGAAGTCATTATGGAAAAATCCTGCTTAATTTTGTTCTCTCGAGCTGGTCAGTTCGATATCGGACTCGGTTTCTGATAGTTCTGGTATTCCTAAGGAGTATTGGTTCCCTTTTGTCATAGATCTCTTGAACCCTTAGTAGCATTTTCCTTGGCTTCTTCAGCTTAACCATGTCTCGAGTAATTGCTGGTTAATGAGTTTGGGAAACAATAAGAACAATTACAGCTTCGGTGGGCAGGAAAATTCAGCGAACTGTTCGTTGCTTTTTTGGGGCTTAACGCCTTTTCTGCCGACAAAGGATGCACAAGTCCAATTAAGTTGACACATCTATAATTATTCACTGATTTATGAGAGCATTTCAATAAATCTAAGACGCGGTGACGGTTGCTCCCCTGCCGAGCTGGTTAGCATTTGCCCATTTTCAACACACGGATCAGTCAGAGTGGGAAATTTAGTTTTCTGAATTTGAGCTCTCTCCCTTTCCCTAAAGAACAGAATGACGTGCTCTCACTGCGGACCTCAAATATTTTTTTTTCGCTCTTCGACTACGAAGGCAAGCGCACTAACCGCTAGAACACTGTGGGTCATGCAACATGTGGCTGCTAAACTATACAATTGATCATATAAAAGCACAGAAGTTCCTAGAAAAATTCGGAATTTCGCGCTGGTTTTGACCTGATATTCGGTCTCATTGAGTCAGAAAAGGTAAAATATCTAGAATTATCTTCCGTCACCTACTGCAGTATTTCGGGGTCCATAAAACTTACTTTCGGGAAGGATCATAAGATATGCTAATAAAAATATCAATTCACGGTTTCCCTTCACAGTATTCTTTTCATTTTTAGCATTCATCTACACAGTTTCTTGTATTTCCAGAGATTACCTGTATGGTTGATTAGAATACGGGAACTTTCCTTCAAACAACTGTAATTTAAATTGAAGAGCTTTTCCCTCAACTTATTACTCTAACCCCTTATTTGCTTATAGACTTTTAATTAAAGGTTTTCATTCCCATTTCCGAACCCATATACGTATTTCGTTGAATTTTTGTTAAAGAAATATCTTCCTTGCTTTTTAAACATATAATCATTTGCTATTTAAAGATATACTTCATCAGCTTTTTAAAAGTATCCCTTATGCTTTAATAAAGGCTTATCATTACTGGCTTCTTATAAGCGTAAATTCATGGCTTATTCCAGACATCTCTTCCTTGCTTCGTTGGCTTAGTGCAGGAATATCGCTTTTCTGCTACTGTAGGTATACCTTCATTAGCCAAGAACAAGCTTACCTTTATTGGCTCATGACAGGCATACTATAGTAACTAATTAAAGCGCATCGTAGACTGCAGTTAATGCAATCTTTGGTTCATCAAACATTCAAAATTTTCATGCTCAAAAGTTTTCAAACCAAATATACTCAGTTTTATCCATTATATATCTCCCAATGCAAATAAACAAATCTTTCAATGAAAAATGCCTTACATGAAAATAGAACTTTTTATCACTGACATGGACTTTTCAGCGTCACAACTGTTTAGTAACACATGTTTGATGCTGCAGGGAATTTTGGTGACATCAAGCCCGTGGTGATCTCGGCCGACGAGTTCAGGGCCATCACAGGCGGCCTCAACGACGGGGTCAGCATCAGGCTCCTGGGCGAGGTGAGCTGCATGTGTGTGTTGTGCTTTTGTGTTATGGCATTTGTGGCGCAGGCTCCTGGGCGAGGTGAGTTGTGTGTGTGTTGTGCTTTTGTGTTATGGCATTTGTGGCGCAGGCTCCTGGGCGAGGTGAGTTGCATCTGTGTTGTGCTTTGGTGTTATGGCATTTGTGGCGCAGGCTCCTGGGCGAGGTGAGTTGTGTGTGTGTTGTGCTTTCGTGTTATGGCATTTGTGGCGCAGGCTCCTGGGCGAGGTGAGTTGCATGTGTGTGTTGTGCTTTTGTGTTATGGCATTTGTGGCGCAGGCTCCTGGGCGAGGTGAGTTGTGTGTGTGTTGTGCTTTTGTGTTATGGCATTTGTGGCGCAGGCTCCTGGGCGAGGTGAGTTGCATCTGTGTTGTGCTTTGGTGTTATGGCATTTGTGGCGCAGGCTCCTGGGCGAGGTGAGTTGTGTGTGTGTTGTGCTTTTGTGTTATGGCATTTGTGGCGCAGGCTCCTGGGCGAGGTGAGTTGCATGTGTGTTGTGCTTTGGTGTTATGGCATTTGTGGCGCAGGCTCCTGGGCGAGGTGAGTTGTGTGTGTGTTGTGCTTTTGTGTTATGGCATTTGTGGCGCAGGCTCCTGGGCGAGGTGAGTTGCATGTGTGTGTTGTGCTTTTGCGTTATGGCATTTGTGGCGCAGGCTCCTGGGCGAGGTGAGTTGCATGTGTGTTGTGCTTTTGTGTTATGGCATTTGTGGCGCAGGCTCCTGGGCGAGGTGAGTTGTGTGTGTGTTGTGCTTTTGTGTTGTGGCATTTGTGGCGCAGGCTCCTGGGCGAGGTGAGTTGTGTGTGTGTGTTGTGCTTTTGTCTTATGGTATTTGTGGCGCAGGCTCCTGGGCGAGGTGAGTTGCATGTGTGTGTTGTGCTTTTGTGTTATGGCATTTGTGGCGCAGGCTCCTGGGCGAGGTGAGTTGCATGTGTGTGTTGCGCTTTTGTGTTATGGCATTTGTGGCGCAGGCTCCTGGGCGAGGTGAGTTGTGTGTGTGTGTGTGTGTTGTGCTTTTGTGTTATGGCGTTTGTGGCGCAGGCTCCTGGGCGAGGTGAGTTGCATGTGTGTGTTGTGCTTTTGTGTTATGGCATTTGTGGCGCAGGCTCTTGGGCGAGGTGAGTTGCATGTGTGTGTTGTGTTTTTGTGTTATGGCATTTGTGGCGCAGGCTCCTGGGCGAGGTGAGTTGCATGTGTGTGTTGCGCTTTTGTGTTATGGCATTTGTGGCGCAGGCTCCTGGGCGAGGTGAGTTGTGTATGTGTGTGTTGTGCTTTTGTGTTATGGCGTTTGTGGCGCAGGCTCCTGGGCGAGGTGAGTTGCATGTGTGTGTGTTGTGCTTTTGTGTTATGGCATTTGTGGCGCAGGCTCCTGGGTGAGGTGAGTTGCATGTGTGTGTGTTGTGCTTTTGTGTTATGGCATTTGTGGCGCAGGCTCCTGGGCGAGGTGAGCTGCGTGTGTGTTGTGCTTTTGTGTTATTGCATTTGTGGCGCTTGTGGCTGTCAAGCGCGTGTTTTGTGCCTTTGTGTCATTGCGTTTGTGGTGCTTGTATCTCTCAATTATAATTATTATGTTTTGTGCTTTCTTAACACTTTGACCGCAACGTGCGCCACCGGTGGTACACGGAGGTAATTTTCATAATGCTGCTGACCGGCTAATTATCGCAAACTCAATTTTCATAAATATTCAATCAAAGCTAAATGAAGGCACGATCCAGTTCATGTTTGGTATTTTCCAAATTGCTTACAATAACTGACATTGAACTTGAGTTTGGCGTTGAACTTAATATTTAGTAGTCGCAGTCAAAGTGTTAATATTGATTTTGTGGTGTTTGTACCTTTCAATTATTAATTTTTTGTATCTTTGTGTCATGGCACTTGTGGTGCTTTTGCCTCTCATTTTTATCGTATTTTGTACTTTTTATTATTGCTTCTTTGTGTTTTTGAAGTGTTAGTACTATTCAATCATTATTGAATACCATGGCTCGTGTTCTGTACTTTGTTGTCATTGCATAGTTTATAAGTTATCCCAGGCAATATAGCCGGGCACGTTTTAGGGGAGTGGGCTCAGAATTAAATCTCTGAAGTTCACAGGAGGATAAATGCTGATCCCCAGACGTATTTATTCGTGATTTTGTCAAAAACAGAGGAAGCTACGACTAGCAAGCTAAAAAATCTTCCCACTGAACAAAACTACGAAAAAAAACGCGTCTTAGATTCTTTAGTCATACAATTTCAGATGATCATGAAATCGGAGCGTCATGCCATTTAATGTCCCCACCTCAATCAATGAGTTTCGTTCTTGATCTAACGAATGTTATTGACTCACACTATATTTATCAGGGTGCTTGTATTATTCTAAACTAATTGCTAAAATTTACGTACCACACAGTACGAAAATTTCCAAATTAGAGCAATAAATGCAGCATAAACTAGTTTAGAAAATTAAATCAGTGTCAAGATGTCGAGCGCTGGTAATGCTTTGCTAATAAGGGAAATAGAATGGAATCTGGGCAAAAAATTTTGTAAAATTTTAAAACCATGTTATTCCCTCACACTTTCAGGCTCCTAGCGACTTCGACGTGCAGCACCTGAAGAGGTATGTGTAATATTTGTTACGATTAAGAGTCCTCTTCCCGTTTCAGTTTACAATAACCCTATGTAAAAAGTTCTATTGTGATAAATCATATAACGCTTTGGCATTACCGGTTAAACATTTGCATGCAATTGTACAATAATTTCATGAAGAATAACTAACAATGAAGTGTTTCAGTAGGGTCCAGATTACTAACATCACTTACAAATAGCGTTCACAAATATCATTCACAAATGACGCTTACAAACATCGAATAAAAACAGCGCTCGCTAACAGCGTTCGCTGACAGTGCTTACTAGTAGCGCTTACTAGCAGCACTTGCTAGCAGCGTTTACAAACAGCGCTGCTGTCAATTTCACAGTAATATTTCGTTCTTTTTCCTGTGTTGTGCATGTTTTTAAATTATCTTCAAGTGACACAGAGCATACCTGAATGAATAGATTAGTATTAATAACATACATGAATAATTTTAGCCAACAAAATCTTTGCACGCTCAGCATTCCATGTACATAGTACGCATACTTTCACTCACTCTCCGAACAGCACGAATAACAACCTCTAACGTAGAGCTTAACATAGTTTCCTCACAAGTTGATGTACATACAATTAAATGCTAACACTGGTCCGTCAATCTTACAGGTCTTCCAGGCTTCTAGATAACGCAGAACTCGGCAGTTTTGGGTTAATATTTTCATCTACCGAACCCAACACGCTTTCCTCCGCCAGCGAGATGTCTTTCGCAGTCACCAGCTTTAATGACACGTCTGTATCCAGTCAACCCTTCGCGAGATCTAGAACACTTCGCTCCAGCTTACCCTTTGAAGAGTCCCCATTTTATTCCATTGCAAATTTAGTTTCTGATCGCATTTTGGAGACAGACGACGGCGACAGAGAAGAAACAACGTCCAAGTTCATGCAGAAGAGAGGAGATGGATTTTATCTTGATTTATTTCCTCCGCTCATGAAGCCCCAATTTCGGGACGACATGGGGTGGTCTAGGATACCCAAAAATACACTTCCTCCATCTTCAAACCCGGTGAATTTCATGCCTTCAAAAAGGGACAGGCATTTTTTCCCAGCCCGTCCACAGTCGCCCAAATTCCCTGATAAAGTAGGGAATAAAATAATACATTACGTCTCCAACGGCGACTGGATGCCGACGACAAGGAACTCAATTATAGGTGCCAGCGATTGGCAGCACGGGAAATTCTCTCCTAAGCCAATTTCTCATTCTTTTCGAACGAACGCTTGGAAGCCAAAGACTACGAAGAAACTAACTCCCACTGACACATTTTACCAAATCGAAGAATACCGGGATATATCGCCTAACTTTCAGCGTGGACTTAGCCAGAGCGACATTCAGAAGCAGCCCGGCAACTCAAATTCGGATGAAGGAGATGCCAATGGGTCTTCATATGACATTTCTGGAAATGATACTCTGTTGTTCGTGGATGACAAAAAATCAATGAAAGACGCGTACGAAGACGAAACGAACAATTCGAAATCGGACGGAGATGCAAAGGTAGAGGCCAATAGTACTTTGCCTCAATTAGCCACTTTGCCGCCATTGCCCATCGTGTACGTCAAGAATTCTTCTGTAATGATTGGATCGGGCTTTAATTATTCGAAAATTGACTATCAAGGCACAACGATTTCTTCTCTGAATGCGTCCCCAGTTATCTACCTCCAGAACTACATCGTAAAAAATAGGCCGAAAAAAGATGATATGCCTAGCAACGAAACAAAGATAAACGAAGTGATGCTGGTAGGTGATCAGATAGACGCTCTAAATACTTTATCTTTGATATTGATTGGTGAGGATGATTCAGTACCAACAAACGATTTATTCTTCATCAATGATGATGTTGCAGTGAAAGTGAAGGATCTTTTTGTTGACGATTTTGGTTTAGATGTCCAGATTGGGGCCGAAAATTCGGACAGCTTCGGAGGAGCGCCAGAAAGCAATTTTACTTCTACATCTGATAAGGAAATGGATGTAGGAAGTAATAACTACACTGAGAGGAGCGAGCTAACGGGAGTGAGAAAAACAACGTTCCCCTCACCATCTAAAGAGAAAACTAAGAGTTCCTTAAGTTATGCTCCTTCTAATGAAAATACCACTGAAATGGCTGAAGCAAACAGCGACAGCGTAAAGGCTTCTTCGGAAGATGAAATAACACAAGAAGAAGTTACAACAATGGCTCCACCTACTTCAGAAATTGGAACAAAAACAGCGACTATGTCTAGTACAAACGCTGATGTAGCAATGCCAAATAATCACGATTCATCAAATCTAAATAATTTGCTAAGTAGCTCGGACACCGATGATATAGAACATAACATCGACGCAAGCAACAATGCGGTCTGGAAAAATGCAATTAAAGCACCTATAAACCTACCATTTGGATACTTGAATGAATCATCAATTGTTGCTCTTTATTCTAGCATTATCTCGGATATAATGAAGTCGTTGCTGAATGTCAATATAACCATCCCTGATACAGAAATTTCTACTCCAAGTCCAGCTGTATCCACTTCGACCACAGTGGCTCCTGTCATAAACAGTTCCTTCCAGTCTGCGCTGGTCGAAGACAAAGCACTTCTTGACATGGTTCAAGGGCTCTCAAAAGAAAACGTTATTAGAGACTTTGCATCTCTGTTCAAGGCAGTCTTCGGGAAGAAGCACACACAAGACGTAGCTAATAATGCTGCAGTTGATGAAATATCAATACGCGATGCCGCTAGCTTTCCGTTTCCTTTTAAAACAACCCAAGAATCGGAACTTACTCCTTTCAATCCGTCGCCGATTCCATCGAACCCTTTGAAAAATGTGGGCGAAATGTCTCTGTCAGATATAGTTAATATTCTCTTCGGCGAAAACACCAACCTGGAGAACTCTTCTACAGATTTTGAAAGCAGCAGTAACTCTGATCGCGGCGTTGATACGCTATTGGCTCTGTCACATTTGTTTAGCAGTACGCCTCAAGAATCCTCTTCATTTGGGTCAGAAGCACAAACATCAGAAAGCCCTGAGGAAGAGTTAGTCCCCATAACCCATGGAGAAGAAGAAGAAGAGTTCCCATTCATTCTCCCCATCGAAAATTTATGGCAGCGGCCGGTATTTGTTACTCCAAGAACTGATCAAAGAGAATTTGATTCCCAATTTCCGACGTTAACTCGTGCAACTCACCAGGATGACCTAATAACAAGCTCATCCCAGAAGACTACCGACAGCTTTTCTGATCCGACGTCGTCAGCCCACCTCGACAGAAATGCTCTATTTACTGTAGTGCCGCGCTTTGGAACTCTTCAGACGTCTTTGGAAAATATTTCAGACGAATATAATTCTGAAAATTCTGAACCATTCAATTTCATCGAAAACCCTTCGGGTGAAAATAAAATCCCTGTAGGCCCATCCGAAGAGTTTTACATCGTTCCAAGATCCCTATTTCAGTCTATTGCAAACAACACGGTGCTAACGCCACGCGACCGTCATCCAAATACTGACGCTCATGACAGGGCAGGGAGTACAAAGATTCAAAATCGTCTTTTAAGTTTGCCTAAAATGCTAAAGCAAACTGCGTCGGATAAACCAAATGGAAATGAATGGAATATAAAATCTAAGCAGAGAGACAGCAAAGGAGGTGAGACTGCGCAAAAAATATTTCGTGCGAATGTCAAATCCAAAACTCTAGTTCCTTTACGATCGCTTCGTACAACAAACGGGCAGAAAGTTATGAAAGGATTAGATACATTGCTTACGACGTTAAGAAGATCAGAAAAAGTTGAAGCAATTCGTCCTGCGTCGGTCATTCCACTACGGTTAATTGAAAGACGTGTCAAACAAAGCCAAATGGGTGTCCAAAAACAATTAAAAGATGCGCGGCGAATTTCTAAAACGACGATAATGGGCGGCGACGAGAGAAATTCCCTTATGACTGTCTCTTCTATTCATGACTTGCTCCAAGGCTTGATACCATCCGAAGCGTCTACGAACGCAGACTTTAATCACGAAAATGAAGGCACTTCTCAAATTCCGGAAATTCTGGAGTACACTGCCAGTGAAACTCCAACTTCCTCTATTTTAGACACTGAACTCAAAGACGCTCCGCGAATTCTAGAAGCCCCTGGGTATCCAAGTTACTCAAGTGATGATAATATTTCGACTGCCACAGTTCAAACCATAAGGCAGACAGAGCCCGTCCACCAACTGTCGTCTTCTGAGTGGTTCACTCCTGAGCCGTTTGATGAAAATCAGACACACTCAGACCCTTTTTACGTAATCGTTCCTAGCCCTCCGGTCACAGAAATCACTAATTGAACGCTAAAAATTTGTCAAGCATGGGACAAGCTTTGTTTGCAAAATGGGCTTAATCAATTGTAAATATTGTAGTTGATTACCCAACTCTGCCATTACCGCGGGCATCACCTGAAAAGGTGGACGTTTATCTCATTAGTTCTCTAACTTTGCATCCTACGCTAAAACCACTAACAAAATACTCGTCTAAGACTAACCATTGTTCGCTCTACTGCCTGTCGCTTCTTTCATCAAAAGGACCTTTTTTACTTAGTAAGTGTAAATAATTGAATATGTTATATGTCTAAGATTAAGCTATTACTAATGCAATTTCAAATACCTGAGAAATAATTCACGTGGTTATGTTGACGCAACACAAATTATCACAAACTACGATGAAATAATTATCCTCGATTTAAATCGAACACCTTTATTACAGTTTGATATCGGACTCGAGTGCTGGAGTGGAGATCACCAGCAACAACCAGCAAGCCTACGTTCCTCCGAGCGTGCCGGTCTCAACACCGACAATTATTTCCTCCGAGCCACCAGCCGCTGCTGCTGCTACATACCAGCCTCCTGTTGAGCCTGTAACAGCCCCCGTGGCTTCAACTCTAGAGTCTTTCAACCAGGCTTCCAACGTGCACAAACTGGAACCTTCTTTCGTTACCAAGAACGTCCAATTGTCCCAGCCTCAGCTCGTTCACTCCAGCCAAGGCTCCCCGAACCCTCCATCTGTGGTCTCCTTGTCTCAACCTCAAATCTTGACCGTAGGACAACCTCAGTTTTTGGGCTCCTCACAGCCTCAAGGGAATGGCTATTCTGGCGATAATTCATGGGGGTCATTCAACGGAGGCAACAATGGAGGGTCTCAACAGTTTCTGGGTTCCTCACAGCCTCAAGGGAATGTTTACTCTGGCGATAATTCATTGGGATCATTCAACGGAGGCAACAATGAAGGGTCCTTCATCCCTGAAATTCTCCTGAGGCAGAAAACGGGAAGGTCCACAACGGTCGGACAGCCATCTTTCCAAGGACAGTCTTTCGGGCAGCCCCAATCCAAAGGGTCAGTGAGCTTATCGGAACCGCAAGTGCTAGCCGTGTCTCAGCCTCAGATTGTCTCGATTTCGCAACCTGAATCTAGCTTGCGGTGAGTATTCAAAATTCATTACAAACTTTTGTATTTTAGAATTATTCTATAAATTTCTTGCAATCTTATTGGCAAAGAGAAAGCTATGTTTAGTGTTTCAGAAATTACTCAATCTGTTCAGCTCAAATCTCCTGATAGCTAAAAAATGACCTGAAAGCACTGGTCAAAGTTAAAGATTTAACTATGAAATTATCACGTAGTTTTTCTTGAAAGCCACCATGTGATGACCGCGCTATTTCATCATAGAATATTATTTTGATCTCTACATAGATTTTCAAGTTTCAGCATCAACTTATTTACGAGGGCAAGAATTAAGCTCGCTAATGTTTGTTAAAAATCTTAGTAAGAATGAAGCGAAATCTTGTCAATGATGAGTTTTATTTTACTAGTATAGAAAACAATAAAACGCAATCAATTTTACAGTGTAACGAAAGCCCACAATGACACTTTTTGTGAACTAACGATACATTGCAAACCAAAAAAAGCAAGGTAAAAATTAAAAGATATCTATCTAAACTCATTGCTAAAAATTACAATTATTTCAACTGCACCAACTAATTCTACTAATTCGTTTAATGAATTATATAAGGAAGACCAGCTAAGTTGCATCTGATTTTGACAGCAAATTCAAGGCACACTAAACTGGTAGGACAGTGGGGCATTTCATACAATTTCTTACAGCTGGCACAAAAAATTGTGCAACTGAGAATACTGTTTAAATTACGTGCACTATCTAATTTTTAATTCGTAGAAAAAAACACGTGTAAATTATTTGCGATAGAGATTCCTTCTTCAATTAATATTAGATAGTACGAGTAGAATATACGATAGCGCTAATATTAATTTCTGATATGTTGAGCTTTGAGATTGGTGGACACTGCAGTTCATTTTTATATTCGATACCAAGACTTAATTAACGGTAAAAGCAGTAGATTTCTGTTCCGACGCACTTGCCAGCTTGAGGCGCCGAAGTACTATGCAATACGCTACTGGGTTATTTTAAGTTAAATATATTGCTTCTGGAAAACTCATTATTTCCAAAATTATATCAGAGTTGTGGCTAACAAAATTTGTGATCATGGAGCGAATATTTCAACAGAATTGAAATAAGGAAATGCCGGCTAACAAAGAACGAAAAATTATCACAAGCTCTTCGTAACCCTAGTTTCTTTTTTGTCTGGATTGTGCGTGACATTTTTTCACGCAGTGATAATTTAGGCAAGGTGGAAATGAACAGATGATGTTGAGTTCGTTTTGGTTCATGTTGCATGTTGCCTCGTGTCCCCTGCATGTTTTGTGAGCACAGTAACTTGGCGTACTTTACCCCCACGATATTTATTGTACACTTGCACCGATGGTTGACATTGATTCATGTTGGAATATTTTTATTGTAACAACGCTTATCCTTTCCTGTCCAGAAATTTGAATGTTTTGAAGCAGATGTCCAGTAGCGTGAAGAAATTCACTAAATAATTGCATAAGCAAAACTTGCTTTTAGCTCCAGAATTGGTTCTCACTAGACTTCGAACCTTCGTTAAATTAAGGTTTTTCGGTCGAACGGAAATAAAACCAGACAACTGCTTCAAAATATGTTACTTTAATCAGTTACTTGGGATACCCCGCATACTCCAATGCTTTATCAGTTGTTCTTCTAGCCCTGTCGTTTTTTATTAGCAGCTTAACAGAATTTAGTAATAAAATTGAACTCTATAGTTCGATACGAAAGACCAGTGGAACGATGTTCGGATGCTCTAATCGAGTCTTGACTCTTTCAGTACATTGTCACGTAAAATTCGCTGCCAGTATGTAATATTTTCATCAAAATACGTACTAAAACCCAAGCGGTTTGATGATTAGCGTACGTGCGTGCGTAACTTTCATACACGTGCACACTGGCTATTAAAACTTGAGTGCTTGCTCCGCTAACGAGCAAGCACCCAAGAAAAATCTACTTCGCGCAAATTCCTCGGAGCGATGTAGGGTAATTTCGTATAGCAATGAAGGTCGAGGGACTGCATGTTTACGCTGTTTCTGCATGTCGCCCTCAGCCAATTGCAACCTGACTTCGTGACACACGACCTGCAATTCGGGCAGCAACAGCAGCAACAACAGCAGCAGCAGCAGCAGCAGCTCCAGTCCCTTGACAACCACAATCCTTCTTTCCAATCCATTCTCGAGTCCGTCGACGTGAGGGACCAGCTGCAAACGTCTAAGGATTCCTCAATTAGTCAAGCGTTGCCTGTGTTTTCGAACAGTGATATTAATACTGAAAACAATAACTACGCAAGAGACCAGCTGTTATCAGGTTCAGATAACATTGCTCAATCGCAGGTTCAAGTTAGCCTTCCACCTCCTCAAGTTGCCACGCAATCCAGCATCGTCAACTCTGGAGGAGAAGTCAGGGAACGTGGAGGGGCAATCATCCAAAGAGGCACACTTGTCGGAAGTACCATCGGAGAAGTCATCAACCCAATGATGATGGGCCCATTCCAAGTACGAACTGATGATGATTCATCCGAGAGAAAGAACCAAGGATCTGCTTTTAATTCTCAACTCTTCCAGTCTGCCAACGTTCAGCAATTCCAATCCAGCAACCAATTCATATCTAGCAATTCTCAACAATTCCAATCCGGCAACTTCCAGCAACTTGATTCAGACGAAGACCAGCGCTTCCAGGACACCTTACGTTTAAACAATTTAGGACAATCTTCTTTCATTGGTTCGTCTCAAGGTTCGCCTAGCCAACCTGAGACTCTTTCCTTGTCAATCCCTCAAGTGATTGGAGTGAGCTTGCCCCAGCCAGTGTCCGTTTCTGTACCAAGAATAGTAACGCCTAACAACCAGTTCACCGTACAGCATGACGGTGATGACTTCAGTGCCGAAGATATCGAGCCAGCGCAACTGCTGCGGTTGAGTCGGTCTCAAGGAACATCACAGGCAAATAAAAATTTCAATTCAGTCGCTTCAGCAGGCAGAGAAGTGACAAAAGACTTGAGCAGTTTTGAAAAAATGTTGGAGAATGCATTCGGGCCGGACACTGAACAAGATTCGAAGCTGCGGCCCCCAACAAGGCAGTTAAAAACTCCCGACATGAGTTCCCTTCCTTTAGAAAAGCCCACTGATGATTCTTCCTCGCCTGTCTTTCCGCCTTTCTCTGAGCCTAGTCCCTCTAACCAGCAATCTCCGACCATACAGAAAGCAATCCTCAAGTAAGTGACTAGAGTGAGCCAAAACCGTCTGTCTTAGAAAGAAAGCGTAAAATAAATTTAATGAGAGATGTACATAGTTTTGAAGATTTGATGCACTAGTTGAGTTACGAAATAAGTTGCGAATGGTATTGTCAGGTATTTTTCTATTGCAGTTTAAGTTTTCAATTACCATTCAACTCGTAGGTTAAAAATTATTATTATATAAGAAAGTTTTAGCCTCTCTTAACCACGACAAAGATGTTCTAAGAGAGGAAAGAGGAAGGCACCATTTAGTATGGAGTTGAGGGAGCGCGGAATCTATGCACAAGGTGCACAGAAACAGTAAGCTAGGAAAGAAGTTCATGAAACAAGAAAAACGTTGAAGAAGAAAGTAGTAGGTGCTGAAAAACAGGACAGCAGTGAACCGAAAAAAGATGGTCCGTAACAAAACAAAAAACCTATTTTATTATAACAAAAAGGAAGCCTACCTAACCTTTAGCTCGGACCCTCACATGGTTCCCCTGGGAGCGCTAATTCCCATAGATACAGTAGTTGTATCCCCCTGAGGGGTTGTAGGTTAAAAAATACATGAACAAAATATTTATACAGTTTTTCCATAAATTAAAGAAAAACTTTGGTGCGAAGAAATCCTTCCTGTGTGTATAATGGCTATGGTCAGGTTTTCGGTGGTTTGCTAATTAAAGTGAAATTAACGATCAAAATATGACAGGAAGTAAAATTTGAAAAATAGTTTAATGTATCTACTGGGCTTAGAGAAGTAGTTTTTTGGTATGTACATAATGTGATTAAGTTGTATCATTGCAAGTATGGTTATGAAAATGACTTCCTTGAACGATATTCTGTATAAATTTGACGTAAACGACTGTTGCTCTAGCAAAACCTACAAATGACTATATCCAATAATTTCTTGTTGTTTCTGTCGACTGTTATGACTTTGCACCTGTAAATTAGTGCATTCTTCACGATCTTTTTTCCAGCTTCAGCTCCACCGGTTCAGAACTGCCATTCGAGGGCTCCTTGATTGAGTAAGCATCGTGACTGACTAAGGCTTACTTGCTTGAAACTTTCGTTAAGATGCAAAAATGTAAAGAAGTTCTCAATATCAATGAGAGAATAAAATAAAAAAATCAGTGAGAAATGAATAGAAAATAATCACTAAGAAAAGTAATATTCTGAACAAATGCAGCCTCTAGACCCCACAACACCTTGGATCCAAGCAGTTCGAGCTCAAAGAAATTTTGATTCAAGTATATTTGACCCCTTCCTTTTAGCTGAATTGATGCTAGTAGAGTGGTTTTGCGATGAAAAAGTCGATTGTTTTGATGCAGCGAAAATAAGTTCAACATCAAATTTTTTATTTAAAATTTACCGAAAGGGCAGCTTAACGAAAGTCTTTGTAAAGCAAAGTGAACAGACCAGACATAAAACAACTCATTTTGGAGAGGAGATTTTAATAATTTCATTTGTCATGGAGAATTTCGATAACATTTTCATTGAATTACATCAACTATCCCACCCCAACGACTGCTGTTATTCCTTCGATACACATGATAATAAAAAATGTGGATCATCTGGTTAAATTTGACTAATTTCATTGACTCGCTTTGAAAGGGAAGGGCCACTTAGACGTTAAAAAATACAGAAACAAATACTATTAAGTTACTTGGAGGGTGCATGCGGTATTGATGACATCTGATGCGGTATGACTTAAGACTAAAGCAACGTGACTGGAGGCACTTGAGACGCTTGTCTACTGCACCATACACACTTCAAATGAGCATATTATTGAAAAACCAGCTTTTCCAGTAAAAATAGCCTTGTCCCTATACATGTTTCAAATTGAGTTACTTTAACCCTATCATTCCCAGTGTAAGAAATAGAAAATTTTTTATGTGTTTTCGATTGATAACTTTTATTTCATGGTTAATTGACTCACCACCACATCTACTTACGAAAGATTTATTTAACACAAATAACTTGAAATTTTCCCACAGAGGATCGAGTTTCTTGGGCACCGTGAGCCTGCCAACGAGGGTCTCGCAGAGGCGTCGCAACAGGCCTGTCCAAGAAAGGTGAACAAGCTTGCATTTCGAGTCAAGGTTTACTTGACGCAAACACTTTGGGATAGGTTTGGTAATCGGGTATTTCATGGGTCTTGTGTTAAGTCAAAAAGCGTTACACGGCTGATCTGAAGGGTTCTGAACAAAGCCTATTTGCTTTCTGAATCTGATTAATTTTTTTAAGATAGTCGAGGAAAATAACTTCGGGAGAATTTTCTACAGAATGGGACTGCAACTTATTTGTGCGACTACTTTCTAAGGGTTTAAAAAGTGCAATATTTTAGCCTGATTTTGAAGGATGAATTTTAGGGTTGTGTGTATGATCATATTGAGAAACAATAATTACAAAACAAAATTTGGTAGTTCTCAAAAATGATTTGATGGGATAATATTTTAAAAATAAATCAAATTATTCACTGTCATTAACAGATTCAAGTAATTATTCCCAAGCGGTTTTAGATTAATCGATCATTGATTGTGGTAACAGATATAACTGATAGATTTTATTGTTTCATGATGAGAGTTGTGATATTATTTTAGATTTTCCTCTTTTCTAAATTCAATATTACTAAAAATGATGTGCTGTACTAAATTTAACCCCTAAATCCATTAACTCAAGCATGTCAGCAATATGCTAACACGCTAGCAAAATAAAAACGTAGTGACATAATTCTGAAAATTTTCCAGCTAATCATCTTCCCTAAGTTTTAAGTTTTTAAACATTGCTATAGATCAGTCTAAAGACCCTACTTGGCACGCTCGCTTGCAAAGGAGTTTAGTAGGTCTACGAGACTTGATGCGTAAATTTAGAAATTAGTGAAAGCTTTAGGATCAGCAAAAATGACGTCGAACGTGAGGGAGCGATAAACACCGATGCTTTTTATTGATTAGACCATGGCTACAATATCGCTGAGTTTAGAAGTGCGTAAAAACAAAGAGTTGCAAATAAAACACGCTATTTTGAAAATACTGCAAACTCCTCTTCATTTTAGAAATACAGGGACAATTTGTACCATCAACTATGGGAGTGAAATGAGAAGCAGATAAATAAGGCATATGTCACAATTTCTTAGGATCAAATCAAGATATTCGAACATTTGGGTTAAAAGCACCAGCTACTCATTGAATACCATCCAACAAACCCGTTAGACTTCAGATTTTAGAATGCGTGTAAAATCAAAAAAATAATCCTCAGAACATACGACGAGCCTATGAAAAGTCACTTTTACAATATTACCTCAACTTCAAGTTCATCGTAAATACAGAAATGGAGCTTTTATTAGTTAGTCACCGTCAATAATCATCAGGAATTAAAAGAAGACTCTTGAACTAGAAAAACTCTTCGTTAATTATATTTAGTGGATAGATGTTTCAGGCATTTAGGATTATTTCATTCTCTTCCCCTATTTTTGCTCTTCCATTAATGGCTATGCATAGTACGATGGTATCATCGATGTACTTACAGCCGATATTCATCTCATTTCAATTTACATTATCGAATCGAAACATTTCTTCCTGGCTGCGAAGCGATCGAAATTTTGACCAACTCGGTACGCTGCCCTGTAGCGGGAGTGAGGACGTGTGATTAGCTTTCCCACTTATGAACAGTTTTTCGTTTCCAGAGGTCATCAGAATCTGTATCTTCAGTGGAAGTGAGTTTCAAAATAATGGAAACCTCCAAAACGATCCAGGATAATTTCTTGCACTAAAGTATTCAATTTTAACCACGCTTAGATCTACACTATGTAGGAGAAAGGTAAAATAAAAAAAAAAATAGAACGCTATATAACTAAAATTAAGTTGTCCTTAGCATCTTGAAACACTCGCTACTGATTGCGGGACAGGAATCAAGGGTTAACTCTTCAACTTCGGTTAGAAGGTTGTGCGGACTACTGTCGATTTGGTTCGGTTAATAGTAGCAAAATAAAAAGCAGTCTTTACTTCTAGATTACATCGTCATTCTTTCTAAGAAGCGGAAAAAAATAATTTCACGATCGGTATCATTTTAACTTGTTTGCTATAGTCAAACTTAAATAAACGTACAGAAATAATTGAAATGATGTTATAGATACCGGTACGTAAAAGAGCAATTCACTCAGTGGGACACATTTGTAACAATATGCAGTCGTGTTGAAAATGAATTTTTATGAATTGAGGAAATAACTTTTTTGTGCAAAACACACCTTAATGAATTTAAAAACATATTTTTCCAAGTTCCGATGAACAAGACTACCGTCCGACTAATACTTGAGTAACGCTTCATAAATATTCATAATTTAATTATTTGACCATAAGTGGCGTCTTAAATTTTACACATTAAGCACGTCAGAACCCGAATTAGTAATTCGAAGTACTCCTTGATTTTACTGACACTGTCTTCGCGAAAACGATCAAATTATTGCAGGCTGTATTCTTGTGGTCGAAAATACCGATGAAACGTTCAAATTGTTGCTCATTCTTATACACTGAATGCAGGGATAAGCTTGGGAAACTTTGTGTTTGCTGAACAAAGCGCCCTGGCATTAATAGCGTTGCCTCATCGCTGTATTGTGCACTCAAGTTCATAAAATTAGCCAATTCACATTCTACAGACACTTGTTATATATATAAATGCATCTGCTAAAAGATTCACGTATGATTGGTTCGCTAAATATTCAGAGACTGTTGAGTTTTAGCAGGAGCATAAAATATTAACCTTAATTTGGTAGAAACTCATGTTCCCTTACTTATAATGGATGTTTTTCCAACACAATAAGTAGAAGAAAATGTAGCATTACGGTTTAATTAATTACACTACTACCTACAATTACGAAGTTTGAGTGCATGTACACGGCAAATTTTTCGCGGCGTTATGCGAATATGAACATTTGCTCATATTTTTATCACTGATTTGATCCGTTCACTTCAACTCATTATTCTTTTATCTTTTAAGCCAAACTCAAGATTATTGTTGGCAAATGAATTATTCTGGTTGATCTGAATTGGATCAGAAAACCTTGTCACCTTGAAACACAGGAGAGAAAATTTCTAAAATATATTTAGCACTGACACCAAGTGCTCAGAAATTCCTAGCCTCTTATGCACTTTCTATGAAACGTTCGCCCAAATTTAGCTTGATTTTCCTTCAGGCCATTCTTGTGTTGGAAGATATCCTGATCATCAAAAATAACGGAGAGGAGTTCAAAGGAGTTTGAGTCTCCCAAAAGTTCCCGATACAGCGTGAATAAATTCCTATTTTATTCAAAAAATTTTGTATCACTAGTAAGTTTACAAAATAATTTGTCAACACCATCCATGTGAGCGATTTTATTGACGTACGGTTGTTTCACGTGTTTTAATTTAATTATTTGACCATAAGTGGCGTATCAACTTCGTCGGGATAGTCTCGGGTGATTGGCGTGGTAGGTTAAATGAGAATAAGTTAAACAAGTTCATCGATTTAGAGCAATAGAGTGAAAAAATTTTCCCTACTGAGAGCACAATCATGGCTTTCAAAAATTTCCATCGCATAGCATGTCAGTTTTTATGATTCGCTAACCAGACTTCCAGTGGAAAAAAACGTCATGTCTGCTAATCAGAAACTAATCCAATCCGCATCTGGCATTTTAACCCTGCGAACGCCATCACTAACCTCTCATGAACATGCAACCTGCAGTAACGAAGCCTGGCCATCTGCTCAAGTTCGCTGCAATTACTAACCCTGCTTTGGATTGGACTAACCCCAAGAAGATCTACTGGCTGAATCTCACACAATCCTCCGTCATTTTTCAGCTCGAGATTGCCGGCTGATTTGAGTACTTCATCAACTACGACATCAGAGAGCCGTCAAAGCCCCAATATAGTAAGCCTTCAACCTGAGTCTCCTAAAAAACCATCACAAAAGCGAGTGAAGTCAATCAGAGTGACAACATCAACTAGTGCGAGAGTTGCAGGACCTCCAACGTCCTCAACATCCAGTTCTCCAGAGCCGAGCATCCAATATGAATCTCCTGGCCAGAAAGTCTATTTCAACATTGGAATTCCCGAAAGTGATTCACAAAGATCAACACGAACCCTCACAGATGACAGAGGATCAGGTAATATTTTTTCAAAAGACAAAGAAGTTAAAGATGAGCAACTGACCACTCGAGTTTCTGCTCAAGCTATTACAGTGTCTGACAAACCCAGTAGCCAGGTCCCTCCCACTTCTGAGGAGCGGCTAGAAGTTGTGTCAGTAAAAGACACGCCTTTCACAGTAGAGACGACTGCTAAAACTACTACTCTTGCAATTACGACCTCAAGACCACCAGTTAGATTCGACCCTACTGCAGTACAATCGAAGGACGACAATGACGATACAAACGCCCCCGAAGAAAGCTCGACAGAAATTGCTCATACGACAACTGCCCGACCAATTCGATTTCGACCTCTCGTACGACGACCAGGAGTGCGTCGTCGCCGCGTGAGACCCGTTAACAAAGTGTCTAACTTTAACCCTAGGGGTCGTGGCGGGAATAAGAATTTGAAGAAGGGATCACCTTCCAGTTACGAAATTACTGCTGCCACCGAAGTTACGACTAAGCCATCTAGTACTACCGCTACTATTTTCGAACGTGCGAAACTCTTAAATCCGGAAGATATTATCGAGAAAACAACTAACGAAAAGAAATCGTCAGGTTCAAAAAGACTAACGTAAGTAGTTACGTTCTAATGCATGCTGACTCAAGTTGAGAGCTGACAAGTGGATGGCACGCTCTCTTACTTCTTTTACTTTTTGACTTCTGCATTTTTCTGCCATAAAAATTGCACCTTGACCGAATTATGACAGCTGATTAAGTAGAGCAAATAGTGCACGTGACAAGTTATTTAGAGACAAATTTCTCGCGATTTTCACTCGAATTTCCTTATGTTTTCTACGAATGCTTGCAATCTTTCATCTCGGATGGAGAGTTAGAATTATTGATATTTCGTTTGTAAGGAAATGATTCTGAGGTATCTATGCCATCATAGTTACATGTATTTCTTTTATTTTATCATTGGCAAATTCTGCGCGCACAGAGGATTTAAAATCGGTGATCAAGTTCTAATTCTACCTTGATTTTCTTTCTGTCTAGAAACATTTTGAATCATCGGTGTGCTATACAATATCATTCCTCAAATTGCTCCCAATATAAAACACTGCTGGTATGAAAGTACAAATAATAACCATATCAGTAAAAAATAACCCAGACAACTTCTCGAATAATTGGTTACATCAAATGATAATTGGTTACATAAAACATGTTAACAATGAAATTATCAAAATAAAAAAACAGGAGCATTGGTTTCTTGGCATTTTACTTTATCTCTCTTTTAAATCATGTCTTATAATTCTTTGATGCCTTTTTCCGATGACATTTCCATGTCTCAGGTGAAGAGCTGTTATGCTTAACTCTACTTTGCCCACAGCGCCAAAAGCACGAGGGTAACAAGTACAACGACTTCCACCAGCCCAGGTCACATCAAAGGGATTAGCTATGCGTCGGACACCGACTCAGGGATTCCCTTCGGAGACCGCATAAGCCCCAAAAAAACCTCCCAAGCCAATACTAATACCGGTAACTAACCTATTGGCTTCCTTTTTTAATGCATCCGAAAATAAACTAGATGTCCCACCTCACATTCTCTTAATATAAATTTATTAAATTTAAATACATGAACCCAATGCTAGCTAACAACAATGGCTCGTAAACCATGCAGTATTTTTGCATACCTCAAATAAGCTTGCATTATTCCTTCAACACCTAAGTGACAACCACTCTAAATATTAACCATGCATGCTGCTTGTTTTTTCCGATTCACGATAATCTATATCTCCGCAAATGATCCTAATAAAGACAGTCAATCTATAATAGCATTCACGCGCCATTAACCAATTGATTATTCGCAGGCTCAGCGTCACTAACCTCGCTGGAACCAACTACTAACCAAGCGCGCCACAAATCTAACTATGGTAACACCAACGCTGCTGGAATTCGTAATCTTTCTAATCCTTCTTCTCAAATTCTGCAGAGAATAACACAACTTTTGCCTGGGGCTTCTTCTGCTTCATCCTCTCCACAGATTAGATCTTCCAGGATGACCGGCACGAGGTCTAAAAATACGGGGTCAAAATCATCCAAAGAGGAGAAGAAGCCGAATTACAATGTGTGGGGGTTTGAGTCTCCAGCAAAAACAGTTCCAAAGAAAGAAACAAATCCAGCGAAAACAGAGAACAAATTGCAGCCGGTCCCGTCGCTACAGTTCCTCAGGAACCTTCTCTCTACCACAACGGTCTCTCCGACCGCCACTACGAGTCAGAGCGTAAGCACTGATGAAAGTACTGTGACTCCCGAGCCTCAAGCTTCCACTTCCACATCCACCTCTGTCTCCATGTCCTACATGACTGTGTTGGATAAGGCAAAAGTGAGAACTGTTCTCAACACGGATCATTTTTTACTGAGCAAGAAAAGCCGTGACAGCAACAACTTTGCCAAAGCATTAATTTTGAGCCTGCAGCCTCCCGACAGTATACCGACGGTCAGTACAACGAGAACAAGCTTGCCTTATGAATTTTACAATAGATCAAGTAAGGTTAAAAACAGACATGTTAGACAGTCCGAAACTTGACTTAAGGTGCTGGTAAACAGAATTCCGTGAGTCTAGTATGGAGTGAGTTGGATTAAATAAGAAAGGAAAATAAAACTAGAATATAAATGCCCGTTTATATGCCAATATGGTTATCGCAGAAAAGTCAATCTCTGTAGAAATCCAGAAAGGAAATATTGCTTTGTAGCCTGACGTGTGACCTCCACCGCGATTAGTTTTGTACATAGTCTCTAGCGAATATTTATCTTCCAAAGAGTGACGAGTTCTTGATTTTGGAAGTGTTGGTAATTATCTAGCTGTAAGAGTTACATAAAATGTTCTCGTGGTGACGAGGCAGTGTAGATGTTGCTACGCTGTGCTCTCGCTCAAATCGAGTAGACTTTAACCTATCAAAAATGCCTGCATGTGACCACGCGATTGAGCAGCCGAAAAATTTCATACGATTTTTAAATATTAGCGTTTTGAAATTCATTGAGTTCAATGATTATGCTTAAAAGTGAAGTAGACTAAAGGCAGATGATTTTAATCAGCGATGCTAAGCTAGAAATTAACTTCCTATTAAAATTTTCTTCAACAATTCTAACGATTCTTATATGATATAAAAATTGTGGCTTACCATGTTTCCGATGATGTTAATTTTTTATTTGAAAAATTTCAAAAGTTACCATTTAGGCTTATCACTTAAAGAAAAACATTGCTCTTACTTATAGCACGGCCATTGTTTGTTGATGTTTTGTTACCTGTATTTTACTTCCGTTACTTCGCTCAAATGTTTGTTATTGAAGTTATTGATAATTGTTTGAAACTTGTTGCAGTTCGTCGCGTTATGCTAAAGAATTTTGTAAATAAAGTACAAATTCAAACGTGTTTTACTTCATATTTTAAGAGAGTGCGAAAATCTTGAGGAGGGAAGAGAGGTCAAATGGTAATGTATTGAAAAAAATGAAGCAGAAAATGTAACAAAAATGCCACTATTCGGAAATTAGATTAGATTCGTTACGTTGGATTCAGTCTTAAATGTAACAATGACGTTCCAAAGAGAGGAAGGATGAAGGCACCATTTAGTATGGACTCAAGGGAACGCGGAATCTATGCACGAAGTGCCTAGAAATAGTAAGTTAAGGAAGAAGTTCATGAAACAAGACAAAAGATGAAAAAGAAAGTAGTAGGTGGGGAAAAAAAGACAGCAATGAACTGAAAAAGATGGTCCTTAGCATAACAAAAATCCTGTTCTATTTGAACAAAAAAAAAAAAAGAACTACCTAACCGTTAGCTCTGATCCTCACATATTCCCCGAGAGCGCTAATGCTCACGTATAAAATAGTTGTATTCCTCTGAGGGACAAATATTCGGATTATAAAACGGCTTTTTTGTGGCAAGAATAACGAGAGCGAGAGGTAAAATGAATGATGATGGAATCATTCAAATTGAAACGTGTGAAAATATTGGGGAACAAATTTAATACGTTGGTAACAGAAAAAAATGCAAAGAACGTAAGTTAATAGGTTTAGGGAAATTATTTTGGCACGAAAATTATTGTGTTAGTGAGAAAATCATTAAGGGGGTAAACACCACAATGTTATCAACAAAATCGAAATATTCTGGTTAAATCCCTCTACTTCATACTAAAGGGACACTAGTCGTGATTTCTTAGGTGAGAATGATTATGTTGGCAGTGTTAAAATCACCCAAACTCTCCTCTATACACGACTAACTCGATAAAGCGAAGTGACCACAGCTCGAACGCCTTGAAGTAGAAAAGAGGTAAGTAAATAATCAAGTAATTAATTGGGAAGTAATCTTACAAGAGAAGAAGCAATTACTCTATTTAAAAAAAGTAGTTCGCACACCCTCTAGTAGAAGGACCGCTGACTTTCAATCCAAGTTTCGCATTGTTTGAGCAATTGATTTAATTTCTGGCTATTTAATTCGTGTTTACGGGAGTTCGTTGGAAACACTTTGCTCGTGCAAAGAAGTTATCGCACCTTGTAATGAGTCGGGTAGAAAACGTTCAGTTAGCAATGATCTCCAAATTAATCCCATAAATGGGATTGCTTCTAATTAATAAAAATTATTATTGTCCACTCGCCCACGGTTATGGAATAGTTGAAATATAAGTGCCCACAGTACATGAATATTATTGCAGATTTTATGAGTTTTTCAAACTTCAGCTTGCGCTCCGAAGGGGCTTATTTTACAATACTTCAGTTTAATTTTAATCACGTAGCATCACAAACAACGCATAGATTTCCTGCGAAGCTCGAGGTCTATGGGTTAAACGAGACTTCAAATTTCTGGAAGTAAACTAAAAACTGTAGGTTAGACAAACAAATTTATTCCCAAACGTAATCGAGTTTAATACCATCACTGTTCTCGGAAAAACGACAACTAAATGAATAGCCTGAATTACAACCATACTGCAGTCACGGGGCAGTTGTTTGGTCTGCGAAGCCAACTTAGAATGGATCCTTGAGGAACACAAGGCTTACAAAGCCTGTTGTTACGACCATACAGTCTGCCAATTTTTTTTCTTTCCAGCAAATATTACAATCCTCTCGACAAATTACAAGTCTTTACAGCCCAACGAAAATGTTTTTTAACGTACATTTCTTTAAGATAACAAATATCTAAAGTTTCGTAAATTGATTGCCACTGACAAATCCTATAATACCAGCAAAATACATATTCCTAGCGGCGTGAGAAGTATATGTAGTTCATTTAAGGCTCGTCATAGGAATTTAATGGTCTTCAAAAGGTTTATGACGGATCCAACCCCACTGAACACCTTATTAACGGCCGTTTTCTTAGGATAGTCAGTCCAACATTGGTTGGTGTTCAGCCACCATCGCAGCAACACCGAGGTCGTGTTGCTCTGCACGCGATGCACTGACGGGCCCCAAAAAGACGTGCGTAGCAATCCTTGATACTTGGAACACAGCTCGCAGGAGAGGTTTGCATCTTCGATCGTGTACGATGAACGCCACTCGTGGTATTTCTGTAGTTCAGATGAGTTCGATGATAGTCTGCGGGATGGAAACAGTTAGATGCGGAGTTTCATTGTAGTGTTATTGGTTCTTGTGGGGGCTTCAATTGATGTACGTCATGTTCTTTGTTGATTTGAAGAATTTACTTGCCTGGGGCCTTATATTCTAACAAAATAATATTCTACTACATCGTAACTATATTTTTGGCAGTGCGAGTCATCTAAATTGACCTTGATAAGCTACGTCCTAGAACTATAATTCAAGTTGTACAAAATTATCGTGAGGATCTTCGATAACGAAGAGAAATAAAATATAAACAGCAGTACCGAGTGATATAACGGAATGAGCCGTGTGGGTGTATTTGTAATTTCCCTGAAGTGATGAACTATCATTATTTTCCCTGAAGTGATGAACTATCATTAATTTCCATTAATTTCCCTGAAGTGATGAACTATCATTAATTTCCATTAATTTCCCTGAAGTGACGAACTATCATTATTTTCGAAGTTTATAAACAAAGTACGAGCATTCCATTTCAAATAGAGTGTCACTCTGAGAATAGCATGCTAGTTCCATCATTGACTATGCCACTTGTGACCTGTTCGCACGGTATAGGAAACAAGATAGGTTCAAACCAGTCTTTTTTCGTGGACGATGGGGTTTTGCTGACGCCACGGCAACAAACTAATAACAGCGCTCATATTGCATCTGGTAGCGCTGCTACCCCCAAATCTGGCTCCACTATTTGCCTAACGACATTGCGTTTTGATGACGTCATAAAGTTTGTTTGAAATAAAGCCGTTCTATTGGCTAGCCGAACAAGAGGAGGTGTATTGTCTTTCATAGAAATGACCCTACCTTGTTTTCTCTACCGTGCCTGTGGGGCTGATTGAGTGTATGACTTATTTCTCGACCTAAAAATGTCGAAAATCATGCTTTTTATCCAAGTACAAGTAACGCTCAGCTATTTCAACGGTCAATGGAAACTAACCTACGTAAAATGCACGCTTTTAACTGCCGTATCCTGAATACAGCGACTGCAATTGATGTGATAATTTGGCCAAACAAGATATTAAATTTCTTCCAATGTATCATCGTATGAGTGGAAGATGTTACCTGCCGTGAAAATAAGTGCTAAATTTTTCTTTATTTGATTGTGCTCAATTTTGCCCTATGATATTAATGGGAGTGTGCACGGAGACAAACAAGTAAGCAAGCTAGCAATTATGTTAACATATAAACAAACGAGGTGATCATAGTTTAATACGTACACTAAACCATTCGCGATCCGTAAGTTGTTGGTCGAACTACCGTAATTGTTAGTCTAGAAATTGATTGAGAATCACTATCCCTCGAAAGTATAAGCACAATGATTCAACCCCAGTTAATTTTTCTAAATTACTCAAGAAACCGTGAAAATTTCTTTTGTCTTACGAAAATTTCCCTATGATCGTATCCACAATACAGCATGAGGCAAGTGGGCATAGGAGAACGTGAATTTATTCCTCCGTACAGTGAAAAATTTGAATTTTCTACAACATGAATAGGAGGTCGAATTTCACCTCATCTCATAACTGAAAGCAGGGTGCTAAATTATGCCCAATGTTTGCAGAAAGCGGTGTGAGTGGGGACGGGCAAACAACCAGCCACGCAAACTGGCAAAGCATGGAAACAAATACGGTCATGAGAGTTTTTATTACATAGTGTGTAGCTATGTGTAGACACGTTGGCTTGTTTGTGAAGCCTAGTTTCTTACAGGGTTTGTCGAATTGCGTGGATTCGGTATGAAGCGCGGAAAGCAAAGAATATCGAGCTGCCGAACAATGAAATATCTTTCGATTATAATAAACCTCACCATGGGAAGCCATATTCTCGTACCTCTTCAAAAACGAGGTCAAGTTTGCAGCGTTGAACTGACGCGCGTCAATGAAGGAATTGGGGGGCAGTGCGGTGGAGTAATTCGCTCCTCCGTACAAGACTGGAACAAGGCCTGCTCTCAGCGGCCCCCACACCTGTGTACACACAGTTTATTTCAAACAAAGTGCGACCTAGCAAACTACAATCTAACCTACACATCCGTCCTGAAATTATATTGGCTAGTCCACCCCTTTTATTTGAAATAAGAAAAAAGGCAAAAAGAAAGAAAGGCCGTAAAAAAGAAAAATTTAATCTCTCGAGAGTTGATGAGGCCGCGTGAACACGCCCCGTCAAAATATATATGCCTGAAGCTTGTATCACAGATACAAGCTTCGGACAGACAGAGAGACGGACGGACGGACGTGGCTCTTATTATAGTATAGATTATCACCGTTTGGAACACTCGAAACTTTTGTCTGAGATGGCGGAAAGTGCTTGGAGAGCGTATCTGTGATACGGGTTTCACCGCCTCAAGGATATTTACTGTGCGTTACATTTAAATCGTCTGGTTATCAAGTTAGATATGTGTATAAATATTCGTTTGGTGCCAATACTTGAAGGATTTATAAAGGGTAAATTCGAGAGGTGCTGGCCACGCTTTCCGCACACTTTTAGCTTTTAAAGTAACCAGATTGCACAGAGTGTTTTGCTATTTTTTTTGGCCTTTTGCCAATATATAACTGCCAACCTAATCGATAGATTTTTGTGCTTCATGGAACACCATCGAACACCGTCATTTTCAACAGGCTCGGTATGTTAGCTCTGTAATAAGATCTACGTACGTTTGTCTGGCCATTTCACACTTTGAAAATATAACTTCAGGCCCGTAGCAAAGATACACGACTGAGCTACTTTGAAACTGTGCACGCGTATATACACTATAGTGTGAAATCTGAGCCACGTTTCTTCCGTTGATTATTAACAGCTTTCACTAATTGTTAAAGTGAGCAGTACCGTTGTAAGAACATAAAAACAGTGCAGCTATTTTTGACCGTACGAATACACCATTGCCGTAAAATAAGAGCCGAAATGGATTTCCTATGCAGCGAATTTGCCTTCTGCCATCTAGGCGTCTACGTTGGGTTGGTCATTGGTTCGAGAACCTTGAATTTCTTAGGACTGCGATGTACTAATCAGTCGTCTGCCACAACTTCCTTACAAAACTTGTAATATGATAGAGTCAGTTTGGTGTAATAATGGTCCTGAAGCATGAACGAATGCAACAGAAACGATGCAAAGCAGACCAATTTCTTACAACACTTTCATTTCAAACTAATCAATCGAGAGAACAGCCTCACTTAACATCGAGGAGGAAACTAGAATTCCGAGTTTAGCGCGTTAACTACTTTGCGACTAACCAAGTTTGTCAATCATATAATAGCTTCAAGCATAGTTAATAAAGATAGGAAAAGAGCTAAAAAAATTGTACAGTACGTCAACTGCCTTGAGGGTACGTAACGTAGCTCTCACACATTCCGCAAACTTCATAGTCTTGAGAGGATGACAATAAACACCCACCTGATCTGAAATGTAGTCTACGCAAAGATTGTTTTCAAAACTCAAGTAGAAAATGTAGCGGAGTGAGAGGTATTCCCAGCACTCGTCTTCTGGGCACACGAACTCGCCGCAGCTGCCAAACACGTCAACAGGCAGATCTTGTAGCCTCTTTAGTACCAGTTCCCTACCTGCACAGATAAAGATTATGATTATAAGTTAGTTTAAGCCTCCCTAACCGCACAAAAAAGAGCGTATCGAAGAGAGGAAGGAGGAAGGCACCATTTAGTATGGAGATAAGTGAATGAGGAATCTATGCAGAAAGGGCATAGAAACAGTAAGATAAGAAAGAAGTTCATGAAATAAGATAAAAGTTGACGTAGAAAGTCAGAGGGGCTGAAAAACAGGACAGTAGTGAACCGAAAAAAAGGTGGTCCTCAACATAACAAAAAACGTTTTATTTCAACAAAAAGAAGACCTACCTAACTCTCAGCTCGGGCCCTCGCATTTTTCCCCTGGGAGCGCTAATTCCCATAGATACAATAGTTGTATCCCCCTGAGGGGCCCAACCTGCACTGAGTCAAACGCAGGTTCATTCAGATAATATGGGTTAGATTTAGATAAGCGTCCCTAACAACATCGAAGGCGTTCTAAAAAAAGGAGAAAGACACCAGTGATTGATTTATTACAGGAAAGCTTTAGCCGCCCTTAACCACATTGAAGGTGTTTTAAAAAGAGAAAGGAGAAAGGCACCTGTTAGTATGAAGTTCATGAAATGAGGAACCAGTTCACAAGTAGAGTTACCATACATGACCTCTTGTACAAAGAAACAGTGTTGAGAAAGAGATTTGTGAAGCAAGAGAACAGTAAAAGAAGAAAGCAATATGTGTTGAAAAACAAGACTGCTCTGAACCACGAAGAAGATAGTGTGCAACCCAGCAAAAAAAACCCTCAATTTTAACAAAAGGAAAGCCTACTTAACCTTCAACTCGGGATTTTACGTTTTTCTTATGGGAGAGCTAATTCTCACAGATACGGAGCTTTATATATGCACATCGTTACAGAAATTCATTTTAGTTAAGGTGCATTGTGATTATTTCACGGTTTGTTTACCGTGATTGCAGCAGAGATTTCCTCTTCATTGAATTTTATCAAATTTTGTGCGGCCTACTTTTGATACTTTTGTAGTGCATTGGAAATATTTAATTTTTTAAACGGTGCAGTATAGTTGAGAGTTCGTAAAATGAACAGTTCATTAAATATATTTCACTATAACAAACGATAGAAAGACAGTTAAGCCACCGTAGAAATTAATTTTATTCAAGCAACATTATTCTCATGGCTAGAGCAAGCTAGTAATATGTTTGGTCCGAAGGGATGAAGTTGAATTCAATGCAATTGGAAATCAATAATAAAAAGCATTTCAACTTTTTGAGATATGCTCCCTATGTCTTAGAAATCATCTTTTATAGCACAGGCTGAGTAGTTAATAAATACTGATACATAAGCTAAAAAAATAAAATTAACCGAATACTGCGGTTGGTATGACGTGTTAATTCACAATGCTTCACTGAAAAGAAACGTATGTTCGACAGCAGTCACGATAATGTCAAAGACTGCATTGTGCCTGCTGAGCATAAAACAACTCATCACTGAAGCACGATGGGCGATTTCCTAATTTGGAATTTGCACGGAAAAAATTGCATCTGAGAGCAATGATTTGAGAGGCTCTGGCCACGGGCGTCGCAGATACGCTTTCTGACACTTTCATTTCCCTTAATATTTTTAACACTTAGTATTTCTCTTGCAGAAATACTAAGCAACTTTATCATGTTCATAACTAAGCACGAAACATCGGAATAGGATCACAACTCAGCAATTACAACTACATTTCAGTAATTACAACCATAACAACTCAAAACGCGCGTTAAGATTATGGCTGTAGTGATCCATAAAGCTATTCGAATGTTATTGAGAATCCTAGCTAGTCTCCTCGGTCGAATTCAATGAAAATTCATTGGTAAAAGTGCTGAAGAACAGAACAAAGAGCGAGAGCCCTTAAATCTAAGAGGTAAAATAGAACATTCTATCGTCGACAGGAGAGCAAAGGTGATCTCTAATCCCAGATATTTTTTGAAATTTGCAGGAATCATCCGTAACTGTTTTTTCTTCAGTTTCTGATGAAAAATTTGCGTAAACTTTGCTTTCGGCGTTTGCTATAAATCATGTTAGATTTATAAAAATAATTTTCACTATTTGCCATTTGTAAGTCTGAGTCTCAGCTTTGTACAATAACATTTCTGAACATAGTTAATGATTTTAAATGTTACTGTTCTTCACACACGGAGATACGATGCTGAAATATGCGCACAAGTATTTTTCAATTGGAAAACTATCTCGAAGGCTAAGTCAAGTCTCATGCACCAAAAAATATCAGTGTTTTTCTCACACTGAGTTTAGATACCGATAGACAAACACAAATGTTTCTTGGGTAAAAACTTATAACGTAGGCTAAGTAGTCTCCCTGACTACAGCCCTGCATAACAAAGCAAAAAATTAAATTAATTTTTTTTTACCTGAGTCAGTCTCACACTCAGGCGGGTGCCAGGCAGCGAGTTTCTTCTTGGCGGGTGCCGGAACGTGTTCTGTGGGTGCGGATGAGCCTGCGAATGAAAAATGAGTAGTTTTATACGCCATGAGTAAGGCCACGTTCACATATTTTGTAATTCTATTTAAATAAAAAGTATACGAAATTCTATCAGGTCCGAATATTTCACAACATAGAGCCTATCAAAATCTCTTATTTCAAATTCCTAATGAAATAGAATCCGGAATCTGTGAGAGTAAACTCCATGAAGGTTCTGGAACAAAAAGTGTACTACAAAAAAAATCCACTCCCAACATCAAAGATTCTTTTGATGGTTTGAGCAATGTTGAGCGGTTATGGATAAGAAATGACAGAAGGTTCGTGAAAATTAGATGTAACACAGTTGGTTTTCCAACGGGTTGACAGAGGCATGAATTGTTATTTAAAGTTAGAGGATGTGAGCAACCAATAAGCATCTACACTGTGAAGTCTTTTCAAAGATATGAAATTTAATTTCTTTCACAAAAATTGTGCGTGCAATGTAAATACGAATTGCTGCAACAGAAGTAATGTTTTCGTACTATAACGTTGATTTGGATCTTCTTAAATCATTATCACATACAGTATACATGCCAAGGTATATTTTCTATTTACTACTGATGACTAGAAAGAGAACTTTTATGGCTCCAAAGATACAGGAAAATGATAGAATGACAATTCAATTGATGGTGCATGAGTGCATTCATGGTAATAAGGATATTGATTAATGACCACAAATGCATTGAATCACTCAAACATGAGAAGCATCACACTCTTAAATACTCACACAAACATAAGTTGAATTTTTTTGGGGGGGCTTATCAAGGACTTAACGTGAAGACTTGAATACAAGCGTTTGCACCTCATACAAACATGAACAAACCAGTTAAAAGATGATGGAATGACTTTGCCTCAGTTCCTGGAATGATAATGTCCCAATTCATCTATTTTGCATCAATATGTCAGAATAGGGGTGAGAAAGGAATAAAGTCACATTCAAAATAACATTTAGGTAGTAAAATAACTATTCTACTCTAAAGAACGCATATTTCTCACGGCTCTGATATTCATTAAGTATTACCGCTGAAAAATTTTACGGCCTTTAAATATTTAGTTCAAAGATTATTTTTCCCTACATGTAGAGGTAATACTAGTTCGGGTTCTTGAGCTGGAGTGAAAATGGTCATTCTTAGTTTACAGTTTCAAATGCTGGTTATTCTGCTAGCAACAAAGACATTAATTTCTGGACGTTCACTCATGCCAAAAACCAATAACATCAAGAAACAGGGTATATAACACACATTAACATGATAGTGATGCTATGCGATATGTATCTAGTTATCAAAAACCTCACCTGATTTCGTTGGCACAAGTTTAGGAGAAATGACTACGTCGGAAGTACTGGAGTACGTCGCAGACCAGTTGAAGAATTTGTTGGACGCAGCTCCGTTTTCTTCGGTGAGGCTCTTGAGAGATCGCTTGTGGTTGAGGTTGTACACGCCGGGGGCTTGCAGGTTGTACCAAACATACACCTGGTCCTGGGACCGCTCGATGGGAACATCGTGAATGTTGAAGTGTTCAGCGCTGAAAACTACGACTGCCGCGTCCTTCACGAACCTTCGGTCGAAGGAAATGACACAGTGCGTTTTCGGGCACTTGGTTTGGCTGAGGCTCGATGAAAGAATGGTTTCATTGTTGAAATTGTCCGTCCAAAATAAAATTAACTTGGCGTTATTATTTTGACTCAGAGGATGAGATGCATAAAAGTGAGATTCGAAATTTATCTCAGCAGGGCTTAATACTTTATAAAATGTATTATTTGTCAGAAAAGAAAAAACTATAGAGAAACATGCGATGAAAAGCAGAGCAGAATAAATGAACACAGGCTTAAAACGCGTCGGCTTGAACATTCTTATAAGCTTAAACCTACTTTTTCGAGTTCTTATCATTTCAAATTTGCAAAATGCTTGCTGCAGTCATAACTTTCAATTTCTTGCTAATTACACTGGAGAAGGTAGCGTTCAAATGTTGAGTCATTTTGAGCGCTCTTGACTCAGTAAATTACTTCACTGATCTCAGTCTGGGACGAACCGTAACTCGAAATATTCAACACGCCCCAAATGGTAAGATCACATTCTACCCCTACCTACACATTCAGAGAGTTCAGAGAGATTCAGAATACAAGCATTGTTACTCTCTACAACTCATTTGCTTAAGAACTGATGTCATGGCATTTTCAAACACTGAACGAAGAATTCGATGCACTTTTCAATTCCATAACAGCGAAACTTCCCTAGTCTGCCTGTAATGAACCTTTAATGATAGGTTCTTTCATGAAAGATAATATGTACTCGATTTTCCTATCATACCTTAGGACCACCCGTATATTGGATGCACAACTCACGCCTACACAAAGAAAACATGCTTCGGAATTGTTCTCAGACCATCGGACGCAGAAGCACAAGCCTTGCGTATCTGGAACACGGTAGCTCGCATTACGGCCGGGGTGCTGGTATCAGCAGGAAGATATGCAGCAGACTGACGAGGTGGATCTGCCACGGCTAGTGCGCAAGCCCTGAGGTGACTGCACAGATTTCTTTTCGTACCATCCGCACCACCGCGGCATCTTCCTAGTAGTTAACGGGGCTTTCTCTTCGGAGTGTCGGTAGGACAAGTGTTTCCTCGGTCACTGGGTCACAGAAACGTCAAAACAAAATTTCAGTGACCGAGAAGTGAAACGAAAATTTGTAAGAGTAAGATTGAGAGTTTTCATTCAGTAGGCTATCGGATTTTCAGGCACTACAGAAGACGATGTCACGATGCTTTCAAGATGCTTCCACACTGGATTATGCGCTCGTTTCTGAGAATGAATGAAGCCAGTGACATAATCTCTCGTTTGCTTATAAAAACCAACATGTTGACTTGCACTTTATCATATGTAATAATTTTTTGAATGTATATATTGGTTCTCTTTCTTTTCTGTTAGAATGTGTAGAGTATAATAAAACCGGGGCTTACATTGAAACCCAGGAAAATGCCTTCACTATCTTAAATAAATATATGTGAATCAGTGCAACTGATAATGTAACGAGTAGTTGTGATATGAATACAGGAAGCAATCATAATTGCATTCTTAAGGGAAAAACATTTTGCCACTGAAATATGAACTAGCAAGGAGTACTGAACCCTCATGGATACTAGCTTTATTCGTCCAATTTCCCACAAAAGGTTTCCGCAGCACGAAATTAGCCCAGAACACAGCCATCATTTGTCCATGTTCTAAAAACATCACCTTGGAACAGAATATTGCAGTATCATTCCCGAAAGCTGCTCAATTTATAGCCCCTGTCGCACCAATAATTGTACCCTGATGACTGCGTAGCAAAATGGTTTCTTGTCGAAGCATCGCAGCCTTACCATCTGGGGTAATTTCCTAGCAAGATTTACCAATCAAAACTCATTCTGCGGAAACGCTCGACAGAAATGCATCTTTAATGATTGAAAAATGGACACAAGAGCATGTTTCCGGGTAGGAGCAGGTATCAGGGTAGAAGAGTGTTAGCAAGTGTAAGTAGGTTCACCAGTGTGAACATGTTTATTGGATGATAGAATTCCGTTAATTAAGTGCAAGCATGTTTACGGGCACAATAATGTTTCCAATTAGGGTAATGCATGCAGTTATCAGTATATTTAAAGTTAGAAGAAAGTTAATGAGTAAAAGCATGTTTGCGTGGAAATGTAGCGCGTGTACGAGTTGAAGCACATCGTTCTACTCCTAATTAACAGGGTTACATATGTGGTAAACTGAAAGCAACGCTTAGCGCTGTTTTCATGCAGAACACGAACGACTCGGAAGCGGCAACGGAAGTGCTTAGAAAACGCTTTCATCGACACTCTTTCCTTGATGGAAATTCTTTGATGGACAATTTTCTAAAACGAGGTTAAAAACTGGCGCTTGGAATGTACCGTGCATCGCTACATTTCGCACTTCTATTCATTTGAGTACATGATAGACCCATTGGCCGAGTAAACGTGGTGATTGACTTGGATGTTGACTACTTAGTCTTATAACGTGAGTCATATTACCACGCCTAGTTGCGTTTCAACTATTTCATTGCTACAAGATCCTTATTCAAATACGAAAAAGCAAGAAAAAATTAAATGTACTTTACTACAGAATTTTATCTTCAGGGAACTCTCCGAAATTGTTTAGTTGCGATGTAAGCATTTACTGCATTCTTAATATTCCAGGAGCCCGTACTGTGTATGTCTTCAGCAGATATTCCCTATTCATCGCAGCTGCTGTTCTAGTTGGCCACTCGATCTAACAACAGTCATTTGAAAACTCGAAAACAGAACAAAACTTTGGAATCATTCAGATAGGATTGTTTTAAAAATAACTCTCTTGTTGCTGAGATCAACGACTCATATCTGCAGGATTAAGCCCTGCCTTCGTGAAGTCTGTAGCTAACCACTCAAAAAATTTTGTCCTGCCATCTGTTCTCGTGTAGGCTTCTTGACGAAAGCAAACGTATCAAAACTCTAAAAATTTGCACGGCCTTGGCATTGAAACTTTCACACAATCGCGCATTTGAGATGATAACATATAAGTCGTAAGGTTATATTAGCCTTGCAATTTTTATGGTTAACACAATTCAGAAAATAGAAAATTGAAAAATGTGTTCGATTTTCAACTCCTCGATCATGTTTATTATAATTGATTACTATGATCGAATTGTTAGACAGACAAATTTTTCGCTCCAATTAACACATTTAGCAATAAATTACGCATTGTAAACTGGCACATTTTAATTAAGGAAACACGGACCAAAGAAATGATGCTTATTACAGACTTTCTCAGCTTGAACTTAGTTCTTTGTAAAATTTATTTTAGACATCGCTATCGGATTTTCACTTGATATACATACACTAAACGAAGGTTGTTAGGTTGTTAGATAAGTGCAAGAGTTCTTCCAGGGCATAATGCATTAGCGATAATGGGTGACAACAGCATAAGTGACACTTGAATTCATCGAACTCTGTTTTCTTTTAATAAATAGATCCAAAACATTCAAGTGGGAAAATATATATATAAATACCGTTCAATTGAAAGCAGGAAATGAGTACTGTTGAATATCAGGAGTTCAGAAAAATCCATAAATACAGTTGAATCAATACACAAAAGTTGAAACTCGAGCTGCGTTGTGAGTAAAATGCGGAAGTCATTCCTGTAACATAATTCTTCGCTGAACACCTTGGCACCAAAGGATCGTGGGCACTAGATCGCAATTCATAGACGCACTTCACAGCACCACACTCACATAAATAACGATGCTCAGCAACACATGACGTGGTAATAGGATCAGTTTTGCCCTGTGGTAGACAACTACAAAAACACAATTCCTCCTCAGGCACCTGCTGTTCTCATATATGTCTTTACGAGCCTGAATTGGAGACCTCGTCGGCGGTTAGCCTTGTAGAACTCAAAATTTATGTAGCACAGCCTAGCAGAAATAATGCTCACGTTTATATGGGACCTCATCTCTGGCGAGGATGTTTTTGTTTTTAAGAAAGAGCGTTCATATTTCTATAACTTCACTGTTTTACCCTTTTTCGTGCAATGAATCAAATACTGGACAATTTTTTCATTTCTAACATCTAAATTTTTCAGTCAAAACAGTTACGCTTGTTTCGTGAGCAAAGGCTATTTCAATCTAGGCTCGACTGAAGCTCAATTCTAAAATAATGTTTAATTAAAGCGAAGAGCTTATCCTGTATACCTAAATGTATTAAAGTCAGTTTAATGATCGTGATGCGTCAGCGTGATCGTGATGCACCATATGATGTAAAAATGCTAACCTTAGTCGAACCCAATATTCTAACCATTACTTCCATGAATAACTACTGTTATGCATTAACTTTCGAATGCTGGGTGAAAAAATCGTAGATTACACCAGGAGACTATCTACTATCTCAGGAAATTTTTTATTTACTCCCCCTTGAGATCTGGCCGCCACCTAGTGGTTAATTATATTAAAATTTTGTAACAAATTATCGAAAATATGAATTTGCTGTACTAAAATTTTTCCCATGATGGGCTCCACCGTCCTCCTTGAGCGCTTCAACGCCCCCGGGGGGTGGCAGCGTCCACTTTGGGTATCACTGGATTACATTTAGTTTAATTCAAATTTTAGTTTAAATTTTTAAATTCAATTTTAAATTAAAGTCAAATTAAATTTATTTTAAATTTAATTAAACTTATTTTAGGTGCAATTAAATTAGTTTAGTTTAAACTTTGAAAACCACAACATGAGTGTTCCCAAGAGGTTAAGGAGGAATAGAATAATTACGCTTAGAATAATTCATGGAAAAAAGAATCAGTGCACAAATTGAATTCATTCGTCCTGCGCATAAAAACACCAAGACTGCAAAAAGTTTATGAAACATAAAAGTTGACGAAAACAACAATGAAGGCTGAAAGAAGGACAACAGTGCGCCGGAAAAGATGACCCGTAAAAAAGCAAAAACCTGTTTTATTTCAGTTAGAGGACACCATACGTAACTGTTAGCTCGGTGTTTCACATCTTCCCCCTGGGAGCGATAATTCCTTAACGCTAATCCCCATTGGCACAATACGCGACGCAATGATGGGTCAGAGTCTCCATCACATTAACAGGTATATTTTCAAAGCAGCGTGACACCGCTCTGAAATATAATTATTCAGCTAGAATTAATGGAATGTCTTAATTTCTTCATTGTTATCCAACGTTCTGACTGCGCGCAAGGGTCATTACTCCTCCCGAAGAGTGACTCCGCAACTCCGCTAAGCAAACAGACGCCACAGCCCGTCTACCGTAACGCAAACACGACGCGAGGCAGACTCGAGTTGGCCGACTTCGGTGATGCCACCGCAACATCACGACCGTTCGAGCTAGATGCTCCTTGCCCATGGAGAAAGAGAAAGAAAATGCGTTTACTGCTCAAAAAGTTGATGCATGACTCTCACATAGAAAAGAAAGGAAGAAAAGCCGCTTAAGCCCAAAAAAGTTGTAACGTGATATGTACTGCACTATATTGAATTTTGAGTTATTTTCAACATAAAGATACAAAATCAATAAACCAACTTTAAGAGGTAGAAAATGGCCGTGTCAAGGGTTAATTATATAATAAAGAACAGCAGCAAAATTTATTATCTTCGATATTTTAAGCATCCAAGATGACTGAAATGGTATAAATACTTCAAAGACTACTGGAAAATGTCTCCGAGGACGTCCGATATAGGTCAGCAAAAAGATAGATGAGCTCGTTTATGATAAAAATCGTTCTAAAGTCTGATGGTAAAGTTCTAATGCTTCATCGTGAAAGAAAGAATTGATTGATACCATTCGCGTCTTTGAGTGATAAATTATTTATTGGTAATTGAATAGTTGAAAAGGAGAGTACTTCCAGCGGAGCTGCCTTAATTTTTTGCCCCATTTTTACCGACTCCAATAACGTAGAGGTGCTCATGCTGGCGTTGTGAGCTATATCACCATAATCGTTTTCCCCGCACGAATTGGAAAGCATAAACAAGCAATTTCAACGAGTACGTGAAAGCGATTTTCTCTTGTATTTCGGTAGTTTTACCTTGACAGATCATGCGTTCAAATAATCTAATGCATTCGTGCGCATTGGTAGCACCTCGTAGCCTCTATCATATGTTAACTTGAGCTCCACTGCCCTCATTCAGAGACTGACGGTAACCAACGTTAAGCTTCGGCATTTTAGGAGCAAACGCGTCCTAATGATGTTACTAGAAACGAGAGTCTACTTTAAAACGCAGATAATAACATCCAAACACAGCTATGTTACTTATGACCTGACCCGTATAAAATATTTTCTCAAACAGTAAAACCTGTAATAATAAAATTAAAGGGACAGAGGCTAATTGTTCTTGAAGAAGGTGTGTGAATCTACTGATAAAAACCCTCCGACACGAGCATCATATGCGCAAAGCGCATCTTTTTCTCTTCCCTATCTGTCCTTTTCCGTTTCGCCTTTTCTCTTCCCGACGCACTGTGCAAAAACCCTCTCTCCGTATTTCCTATAAGCAACGTTCGTTTGTTCGGTGTGTGGAGTCCGTCGTGGTCGTAGTAGAGAGGGATGTACGAAAAAGGAGGCAGTAGGAGCAGCGTTGGCAGCCAAGATGGGATGAGGCTGTCTCGAATTTTTCAAACTGGATGGCATATGGCTCCCCATTATTGCAGTAATGTTATGTACTTTAGTAGACATGGGATTGTTCAAATAATACCATGATCTTGGCACTCGACGTGCTTGGTGACATCGGAAACGCGAGATCCGAGGAGCTGTCTTGGTGCAAGAAATACACTCTTTTCTCTTAAGTGGTTGACCTAATGAGGACGGAGGCGTAGAATACTTTACGCATATGAAAGCTCTTTACATCAGGTTCAGTTCGATGTATCAGGACCTCTGTAAAATTTTTGGTTTTCTCCAATTTATCGGTCTAATTACAATCATTGAGGTCTAGCTTAACTCAAGTTTGGTTCATGAGTAAAAGTTGAATTATCCTTCGGTAAGCGTAAGTAGTCATGACAAAGATATAAACATATCTTTACAGCACCCACTCGCTTGATCCACATAAGACAGAGCATGTGAAATATTGCTACCCATCTCACATAAAAGGTACATTAATTCATCAAAGTAGAGTATCCAGCTTTATGACACAACACCTACACTCTTCTATAAACTAGGCAGAAGATGAGGCAGCATTATTTGACAACGGCAATATACAACACTACAGGAAGAGCTTCAGTTTCATTTGTACAGTAGATAAGATTAGATTATTAGTTAGTTTAAGCCTCCCTATCCGCAACAAAGGCAATCCAAAGAGAGTAAGGAAGGAGGCACCATTTAGTATGGAGTTAAAGGAACGCGGAATCAATGCAGAAAGGGCAAAGAAACAGTAAGATGAGAAAGAAGTTCATGTTCATTCAGAAGTTCATTAAAGTTGAAGAAGAAAGTAGTAGGTGCTAAAAAACAGGACAGCAGTAAACCGACAAAAGATGGTCCTTAACAAAACAAAAACCTATTCTATTTTAACTGAAAGAACGCCAACCTAACCTTTAGCTCGGGCCCTCACATTGTCCCACCGGTAGCGTCCTTTGTACAGTAAAGATCGCACAGGTATATATCTGGCCGCAAAATTGAACGCAACACCACAGTTTTTACTCGTGCTGTAAGTCCCCATACGCGCCTTTGGCAACAGGATAATCTTGGGAAGGACTGGCACTTTATTAGATCGACGTCTTTTCTGCAGGGCAACAGAACTTTCACGCTACTTTAAGACTGTGTGAGCGGACACGAGCGAGAACAGAGAATCTTGCCTGATATGTCCAGAAACTCTGTCAGTGAATGCGTCGTCAAGAAAAGGAGTTATGGGAGATATAGAGAGGACAAAGATACATGCATACAACAATGAAAGCGAAAGAAGAAATAGATATTTAACGTAGCCACGAGAGATGGATAGTGAGAACAACAATGAAGAAATACGAATGAAAAAGCAGCGCTTCAACGACCTCACGTTTTGGTCTGAAAAACGAGCCAGCGTTGCTACTCCACCACAACACACAGCGTCTTCTCAAAAGAGTGTGGGAAAAAAAGTTCACTCGGGTTGAGCAGTTCAACGACCGTAGCAAGGAAATTCAGCTGATGCGCTACGTTCAGTTGAAGCTTCCGCAGAACTTGGGACGCACTCACACGACCAAACCATTCATAACAACTTTACAGGGCACTCGGTGCTAATGTGTTGCATTTCAAATGGATATGCGTCACGGCTTCTATATACACGTATTACAGTTCTTATTTACATGTGTTGCAGTTCATATGTGTTTGTATTGCAGCCCTCACGTGCATGTGTTGCAGCCCTCACGTGCATGTGTTGCAGCCCTCACGTGCGCGTGTTGCAGCCCTCACGTGCGCGTGTTGCAGCCCTCACGTGCGCGTGTTGCAGCCCTCACGTGCGCGTGTTGCAGCCCTCACGTGCGCGTGTTGCAGCCCTCACGTGCATGTGTTGCAGCCCTCACGCGCATGTGCAGCAGCCCTCACGTGCATGTGCAGCAGCCCTCACGTGCACGTGTTACAGCTCTCACGTGCACGTGTTTCAGCCCTCACGTGTATGTGTTGCAGCCCTCACGTGCATGTGTTGCAGCCCTCACGTGCATGTGCAGCAACCCTCACGTGCACGTGTTGCAGCCCTCACGTGCACGTGTTACAGCCCTCACGTGCATGTGCAGCAGCCCTCACGTGCATGTGCAGCAGCCCTCACGTGCTAGTGTTGCACTACATAGGTACCTACTTGGTTAGAAGTCCCTACGCAAGTGAACTAAAGCACTCAAATAACGTTGGCTTTAATTTTTATCGTCATCAAAGTGAGATTAGGGCCTTTATTTTACTAGAAATTAAGAAGAGGTTTGACTTGAGCCATACCTCTTAAAACAGGACAGGACCCGTTCCAATTTATGAAAAGCGGCTCCGGTAGCATCAGTAACTCTAGGAGATAAAAAGAGGAAAAAACTATTCTAAGTTAAATAAAAAACAAAAAATATTCTCTTAGCTAAGGACTTGTATATGAATGCCGTTTCCCCGTAAAAGGCGAAGATTAGATAAATATCATAAGTCCTAGTAACTAAGCCCACAGCAAACCAATTTTGGCAGCGAGCACCTGCGATCTTAAGGAAATGTGCGATACTATTTACAATAATTCTTTAACACGTTGGCGGGGGTAGACACCATGAGTAGACACCGCAATTATTGAGAAGAGCTCAGTAGTGACTGTCTCCGTTGATTAAAAATTACTTCTCGTAGCACTCTGTCTTGGTAGTGAACTTTGCGTCTGTCCTAGTGGGGATATTACAGATGATAATTCAGGATATTGCCCTAGCCAAAACAGAGGTGATCTCAAGAAAGCGGACGGAAGGGACCATTTTGTGCAAACTAATAAAATCTATCTATGCACAAGGTGCGTTTCCACGCAGGATACAATTCGCGTAGAAACATTAAAGTAGGAATGAAGAGGAAGAAAAGACAATGAAGAGAAGTAATGAAAGCTTGAAAACTAAAGAAAGTAAAGTGGTTGCGGAAGTTAAATGTCTCGAAAGCTTATCCATGGCTGAGATAACCTAACAGTGTCTACCCTGGGGGCGCCAGTCCACATGCGCATAGCAAAGGATGAGGAAACTTAACTTACTTAACCCTATTGATTTTCTTATGCCCCCTGAGGGGGACGTTATGAAAACCTAACCTTATTTACTTGCATTCAAGTACCTTAAAATACAACAGTCTACGGTTGATAATTATCATAAGCTAAACCGACCGTCGGTGAAATATATAACACTCACGTTTCTTCTTGGCTAATTTTACTGGTGATGAGGAACTGAAGGCTTGGAAGTCGATCTACTTGTCTCATGACTGCTAAACTTTGATCTTCAAGGCTATATTAGATACATTCCGCTCCTTGAGGCAGCTCTGCTGCATTGCTAGAATGATATTATATTCGAAAATCCTTCGCAATTCAATTAGAATATCAAACTGAAAAGGTTCCCTGAGTGAAGGAATACAGCAGTTTTGCAGCTCCGCGTTGGTATTGTATGCATAGAAGTTATTTCACCGCACACGGGTGTGAAACTGAGTTTCTTCTTAGTTACCTCGTGTATCAGAAACATCTGTTCTGACAGCGTTATATAGAAGTTATGGATGACAACTGCATTGAAGTGAATCATTCAAATGCATGCACGTCCTTTCTTATTTCTATTGATCCATTTTTTGTGTTAAGATAACTCTGGAATGAATTTGAACCACAATAAATTGTGACTAAAAACACAAACTTACTGTCATTTAAGTGGTTCCTAAGGTTTGACTGGGACGAACCACAAAGGGTATGCTGTTATAGTGAAAAATTTAAAATTATTTTAAATTAAGGATTACATCAAAAAGAAAATCCTCAAAGCAATGCCATACACTATCCACTTCCTTGAGCAAGCTATCGTTAAAATTGAATTAATTTCCCCCAAAATGATCTAGTTGCAGATATTTTGCATTTTTAAAAAAGGATTAAGTTTCGTATTAAACAACAAGGAGGTAATTTCGAATTCCTATCATAACAATGGTTCATTAAAAAGTTGATACGCATTATCTACTACTGTACAATGGTCTCTCAAGTGTTTAATGACAAACGACTAGATATAACGAATAATGGGGGTTCCCTCTGGTCTAGCGGGTACCCTTTTCAAATCATTGGGCTAGAGAGGAATATTATAGCTGACTCACTGATATTCCAAACTGAAGGATCACGCTGTTGGGATTCGAGCCATGGAGCCTCCCTACCGGGAAATAAGCGCTTTTAACCTCTAACCCAGGGGTTCCCAACCTGAGGTGCTCGTACCCCCTGGGGGTGTAAGGCATTCCAGAGGATGCGGGAAAAGTCCAGGTAAATAGTAGGGAATTGGCTATATGTTCGCATTTTTATTTCAATAGCTGCGAGGTTCGAATGAAATTTCTTCTGGGGTACATGCAGGACAAAAACAATGTTGGGAATCAATGCACTTACCCATGCTCAATACAAATGAGCTGAAAATATCTTCAGAGTATTTCCTTCAGAGTGGTTCTTATTCCAAGTTCTGTCTACATTTAGATCTGAGGCCAAAAAATTACTTTCAGCAAGTCTATATATATATTATTCTATACTGCTGAAGTCCTTTGAAGGATTATTTTAGAGAAAATAATCCATTTTACAATGCTAAAAGAAGCGTCGCGTCTGTTTCAAACATGACTACACTTTGCACGTCTAAGCTACTCTAACATTCCATACTTTTCAGTAGCTCTTGATCCGATTGTAGCATTTTTCAAGTATTCGTAAGTCAACATAAGTTAGAGGTTATCATGAAAGAATATAGGTGTAAAGAACGATGTACAGACTCACCTTGCAGTAAACGCAAAAGTCTGGTGTTCCCCTCGCTTGTGAGAGAAAACGTTTCTAGCCGTAAAAAATTTTCTTTGAGTAACCAGAATATTCGTAATTTGCAGCGGGCAGAGCGATAATAAAGACAATTTTATTTTGCCCCTAACATACGTGTAATAAAAACTCAAATGCACGTTCTGTTTCAAATTTAAATGAAATATCGCGTAAATTCTTAAAAATTCGAAGAAAATTTTGTCACAAAACGAGTACTGAAACTTCAGCAAATGTACCGCCGAAAATAATGAGAAACTTCAAATAAGCTGTAGTGAAAAAAGAAAAGAAAAAAGAAAAACAGTTTTTTCCAATGATATGATTCAGTGAAATAATGTCGAATAAATGACAAGAACAACACACATGCCACCAAAAAGAATAAAAATGAAAAGGGCACAACATGTGTGGAACATAATAAAAGAGCTACATGGGTATTAAACAAGCTTAGGGAGATGTTTGCATAAACTAGTCTTTGAGAAATTTTAGGAGAATGGGAAAAAGTTAAAGTTCAATGGATGGAGAGTCATGATGATGAATATTTTCAAAGGATGGTTCACAAATAACCGAGCCGTCTCTTCAAAAGGAGAACAATTATTAAATAACTGAACCATGTCAAATTTTTAAGAATAGAATACATACAAAATTATCTCTCACTACACAAAGATGATACAAAATAGCCAACATTCAGAACGAATTTCGTTCAAAAAGCGACACAAAATGACTGCAGACTTAGAAGTTATCTCCATATTTCAGGTGACTTTTAACCTTCCAATATTGTTTTTGTTCACGCTTAATTGAACTAACAAATTTTTGAGTAGTCGCACTGTTTCACGAACGCTAGCAGTTCTTTTCTTTTCGCCAGTTGGTGGCTTAATATTTGGGTGTAGCGGGTGAAGATGAACATACGTTATATATTTGTTGTTCACTACATTTTATGAACGAGTATGTATGAATTAACCGTTAATAGAGTTTTAATGATACGGCTCAATTATGATGGAAAATAACAAGTTAAAATAACAGGCAAATTGAGATGGAGTAAGCCAGAAGCATACACTGCGTGTAATGCATTTGATCTTCAAAAATAGGAATTGACACTCTCTCGACATTTTGAAGTTTCGAAGTGTAGGAACTAACCAATACGTTGACAATCTCTCATTGTGAAAACAAGGAAAAATGTTGCTGTCTCGAGCCAAAAAATAAACAGCATCTATTCTTAATTTAAAGCATTTAAAGAGAACGTACAATTTCTATTGCATCTATTCATCATTTTCACCATCACTATTATTATCATTGTACTGAGCGTTCCGCTGCAGTAATGTTAGCAGAAGTTTTCAGCCAGTTAACGGTAGAAGAATGAAAGGATTTCAGTCTCATTTTACTTCGTAAAATCTGAAAGTCGACAGAGAAGAGGATTATACTAAGTAACTAAATCCGATTTTGCTTTATTACATTGTCTAATATTTTAACTACGAAAACTAAATATTTCAGGGCTCAATTCATGTTACGATTTTAATAATCAGGAAACTGGCAAGTGCTTAACGTAACTGGTAAACACTAAACATAACGGCCTAGTACGAAATACAGCACGCAATACGCAATCAAACTAATGCAAAATTACACTGTAATATTTTATAGCAAATATTTTATATTTCACATGTATAATTCAGCTTCTATCTTTCAAATTAAATTACATTTCGAAATAAATAATGCGCACTGTGTAGCGTGGCGAGGTTTGCATTAAGTAGAAACTTACCGAAGTAATATTCTGTCAAATTTCGTAAACGCACAATTTCTCATCATTGCACTAACTTGCGACAGTTACAGTTCTGTAAACACAAATATACTTATGAAATATGTTATGGATTCAGACTTTTGCGAGATAACTATTACTAGAGAAATTACCATTAAAAGTTTAATGAAAACATTCAGCGTCAATTAAGGTGGTTTTAACAATTCTCCAAGAAATTTTCGAAAAATAATCAATTGAAACAGTACAACATCACCCATCTACAAAGTTTCAATACTTAAACATTTAAGAAATGCAATTAAAGTTACACTATAACAAGTCCGTAGAAACAACGGAGAACAGCCAAATTATACACTAAATAAACACGAACGTTTAACACAAAACTACGTGGCAGCTTCGACTATGGTCAACTAGCGAATGGGGGCGTTCCAGTCAAGTGCGCTCGCTTATTACATTTCGGGGTAACTTGCGTCGTAAGTTCTATATTAAATGCTATTAGAAAAAGTTTTACTAATTACAAAATTCATGCCAGGGCATAACAATCATCATCATCATCACCGTGATAAAGAGAGAAAAATAGGAACGTACTTCGTACCTTGCAAGAAAAAGATTAGATTAGATTATAAGTTAGTTTAAGTCTCTCTAAGCGCTGCAAAAATAGAGCGTATCGAAGAGAGGAAGGAGGAAGGCACCATTTAGTATGAAGATAAGAAAATGAGGAATCTATGCATAAGGGCATAGAAACAGTAAGGTGGGAAAGAAGTTCATGAAATAAGATAAAAGTTGAAGAAGAAAGTCAGAGGTGCTGAAAAACAGGACAGTAGTGAACCGAAAAAAGTTGGTCCCTAACATAACAAAAAAACATTTTATTTCAACAAAAAGAAGGCCTACCTAACTCTCAGCTCGGGCCCTCACATTTTTCCCCTGGGAGACTTGCAAGAAAAAAATAAATGGGCTATGATACAGTATATTTGAATACCACAAATTCTCACTACTGATAAAAAAATTGATATTCTGAAAATGTTAGGACTGCTGTAATAATACCCATGTATGTTGACAAACTAAAGATGTTTTTGTAAAACATTAAAAAACAATGGTCAAACATTTTTTGCACAAACTTTATTATTCAGCGTTAACTTCATTGGAATTGAACCGTTTTGCTTTAATTTTTTTCCGGAATCTTGGCTGTCGATAGCATATACGCATATTAAGAACGCCAAGTACCCAAATTGTTTCACTGAGAAAAAGTTTTTCTGATATAATTTTCATTTTTTCAAGGTCCGTCACTTATAGCAAAAAAAAAAACAGTTAATTAATGCGTACAAGAATTAATTTGCTGGCATCATTTCTACTCCTCAACGTCATTGATAGCAAAAATGTTTTGATTAGTTCGGGCAGAAATAAAATTTCCTGCTATAATTTGCTTCCCCTTAACATCCGTCATAAATAGTAACAATGCTAATTATTTAATGCGTGCAATAGGAAATTTTTCAGACATAATTTCCTTTCCCTCAAAGTCAATCACAAATAGCAATAAACGTAACAAGCCAATGCATGTCAGAAACAGGGAAACGAGCTTCATTTTCGTCATACATTAGAGCTCCGAAGCTTCATCGCAATCACCGACCACGATAATGCGTTTACTTTCAATGCTGTCAAGTTGTACCAAGACTGGAGAGATGCACAATGAGGTCACACTACATGTAAGTGCTCGTTCAGTCGAGGCGCTTGGCCAGCTCAAAAATCTATCACGCGCATGCGCGATTTGTGTCTACAGAAGCAACACATCTGACACTAAAATTTCTTGTGAATCATATCGACAAGGTTTGCACACATGACCGAACTTTGCGTAACGAGTTATGCAACTATCTTAGGGTGTTCATTGGGGAGACACAAAACAATTTTCTGAACAAATGTGATTGAGAATTGAATGAAACGTCAAAAAAAGTGTCAATGCATAATTGGAATTGCTGAATGCAATAGAAACATAATCATACAATCTCAGTGATTAGAGTTCTGAAATTATTTTGATTCACAGAGATTGCCGCTCGGAGAACACTGAAGTAGAAGTGAGAGTCTGAAATTAAGAGCACAATAAGGAAACTTTGAAATTGGTCGACTGCATTTGATTTCATCGAAATCGAAAGCTGGAAATCGAACGGCAGAAATCGAGCTACAGAAATCGGGGGCTGAAAATAAAGCGCTGAAAATCTGCTGTTGGGAATCGAGTTGCAGGAATCGAGGGGAGAACCGAGTGGGGGAACCGAGAGGAGGAATCGAGTGGGGGAATCGAGCGGGGAATCAAGCGGGGGAATCGAGTGGGGGAATCGAGTGGGGGAATCGAGTAGAGAATCGAGGGGAGAATCGAGGGGAGAATCGAGGGGAGAATCGAGTGGGTGAATCGAGGGGAGAATCGAGTGGGTGAATCGAGGGGAGAATCGAGTGGGTGAATCGAGGGGAGAATCGAGTGGGTGAATCGAGCGGGTGAATCGAGCGGGGGAATCAAGCGGGGGAATCAAGCGGGGGAATCGAGCGGGGGAATCGAGCGGGGGAATCGAGCGGGGGAATCAAGCGGGGGAATCGAGCGGGGGAATCGAGCGGGGGAATCGAGCGGGGGAATCGAGCGGGAGAATCGAGCGGGAGAATCGAGGGGGGGAATCGAGTGGAGAATCGAGTGGGTGAATCGAAGGGAGAATCGAGTGGGTGAATCGAGGGGAGAATCGAGTGGGTGAATCGAGGGGAGAATCGAGTGGGTGAATCGAGCGGGGGAATCAAGCGGGGGAATCAAGCGGGGGAATCAAGCGGGGGAATCGAGCGGGGGAATCGAGCGGGGGAATCAAGCGGGGGAATCGAGCGGGGGAATCAAGCGGGGGAATCGAGCGGGGGAATCGAGCGGGGGAATCGAGCGAGGGAATCGAGTGGGGGAATCGAGCGGGGGAATCAAGCGGGGGAATCAAGCGGGGGAATCAAGCGGGGGAATCAAGCGGGGGAATCAAGCGGGGGAATCGAGTGGGGGAATCGAGTGGGGGAATCGAGTGGGGGAATCGAGTGGGGGAATCGAGTGGGGGAATCGAGTGGGGGAATCGAGTGGGGGAATCGAGTGGGGGAATCGAGTGGGGGAATCGAGTGGGGGAATCGAGTGGGGGAATCGAGTGGGGGAATCGAGCGGGAGAATCGAGCGGGAGAATCGAGCGGGGGAATCGAGCGGGGGAATCGAGCGGGGGAATCGAGTGGGGAAGTCGAGTGAAAGGAATCAACAGGGGCAATGGCGGAGTTGTACGAATGCCGCGACTATTATTGAATGATTGATGTAGAATGACCAGATCGAATAGACTGGAACCAAATAAACATAAGAAGTTTATGAGATTTTAACACTATATGCCAACATAATTCATTTGCACACAACTGATAGAAATTTGTATTTTCGTTTCCAAGCTGATAACGAGCTTCCACTTGAAAGTTTTTTCATTATATTCAGTAAAATTTATTGAAAACATAGTACTTGAATGAAATCTAAATATTAATCTTCAATCAAATGTTAGAAAAAATATCAGTCGAAATGAATTGTTCAATTAATGTCTTTTAAATTTAAAATTTGACTCATGGAGAAAATGACATTATAAAGTAAAATTGTTACGTTAGAAACGAGCATAGTTCTCACGCACGGAAATTGTCAGACACGCTAAAAACAAATAAAATCACGGTACGGTCAAGGAAACTAAATCGTCGAGGTTGTTTTTCTACAACTTATGAGGAGCCAAATATGATTCCTCAACTCGTGTTGGAAATTTCTCATCATTGATCTCACACATTTTATTTTCAGAATGTAAAGCAATTTCATGCTCGCGTGATTATTGCAAAATTGAGAATCAGCAATTTTAACGTTGTTTCAATGCGGGTTTCAATGTTCAAACAATCCTCTATGTAGCAAATACGTCTCCTAATTCCCTGGTATAAACGGTAGACGATAGCTTTCAATAACGAAGCTACCGCCATGGGTATTCACTTGTTTTCTTGTGCACAGTTCAGTTCACAATAAATGTTCAGTTTTGTTAACATTGAACTTGGGCAACTATAAGTACAGCGTGGCTCTGCCAAAGCATCATATAATATGTCGGCGCAAACATCAAATTCGTATCTGCGAAAGGAAAACTCTCTTCAGAAAAATTTGGCAACAGAGAGGTATCCGAGCGCACAAAAGTGAAATGCAATTTTTCGAGACGGGAAATCAACCTTGCTATTTGAAATAATCTATATTCAATTGTTTATCAAAATCTTGAGACTTGGGAGTATCCGGGAGAGTTGGTTAAGACTGGTGCGGGGAGTTGCTTTCTCGAAGCTGAAACAATGCAAAGAGAAGCATTTCCGGCGTCTGAGCCGATGTACTGCGGCGCTCAAGGATCTCACGCACGTGCTCTGTTGCTCCAGATCCTTGATCGGCACGATGAAATCAAAATTAAACCCCGACGCGCTAACGGCCCGTCAAGCGGATATGACGAAAGAAATCCAAAAGAAACACCGAAAGGAATTCAGAGCTTCGCGATGTGCATGGTTTCGAACGAAATCATTCGATCGTTTGACTGTAAATGTTTTCGTTCTTACCCGGAAATATATTCAGCAAGAAGAAACTTCATGACTTGAATTCGTGCGAGATGATGTCGGGAAACAAATTCACACCTAAATCGTTTTATGGTTTCGGGTTACTTATTTGATGGAGCAAAGAATTTTCGGAGTAATTCCAATCTTTGAAAACTAAGCAAATTATGTCAGAATACAACGCTGGTCAAATACCATCTGGAAATTAGTCCATTGTACAGCTCACAACGAGCATATTGCTTGCCTACTTTTCACTTGACTCATGATGTAAGTGCGATGTGAAATGGAAATAAACATTTCACAGCTCCTTTGAATCATTTAGAGTTCTACATAACTTGTCTTTCGCTCGGATTCATTTTCTGGTGTGAAGTTTAGCCGAGACAATGTACATTTCTCCGTAAACAGACCAACCATTAGTTTTTAAAAGGAATCAAAATTAGATTGTGGTCTGAAAATCCAATTCATGAAAAAAATTCCGAAATTTTCATTCTCGATGTACTTTAAGCACTGTAATAGACGCTAAATGATATACCTAATGATAAATTATAGAAAGTTTTAAGCTATGATCAGCTGTAACAATTGAAATAAGTTTATTTCGATGATAGACAAGATGTACATAAAATGAATGTACCCATCGCTCGAGATTCCAGCGATTGAAATCGAGCGACTCAAACATAGTCACATCACCTGACACAGGTAAAGTTATCTCGCCTTGAGTGTATACCTCACTTTCAACCCATAAAATTTCAGTTTTGAAGAGAAGCGTTGCGAGCTGATGTCATCGTTTCTTTGAGAATCTAAGCTACTCATCTGTGCGCTAGATTGCGGCCAGACATGGGCTTTCAAACTTGGTTTCAATCAATTGATTACTGACGTCATTCTCTGTCCTCAGTTATGAGATGGAAAGTATAAAGTATTTCAACAAGCATGTGTTAAAAAAAATTAAATAAAAATATTAAGATACTGAAGAAAAAGTAAGAAAATTAAATTACAAGTTACTTTAAGCCTCTATAATCACAACAGAGGCGCCACGGAGAGAGGAAGGATATGGGCGCCATTCATCAGGTCATCCCATATTTTCGGTCCAAATTCTGAATGAATAAAACAAGTGACCAGTTGCTGCATTTAATTAAAGCCTCATTCGCCAATGCCCTTTCCCTGATTATATAATTATCGATAACTTCATTCTATATATTAACAAGCTTATTAATACTATTATGGTAAATTTCTTTTGGTCTTGATTCGAAGAACTCACAAATGTCAGTTTCAACATGTTCATGCGTTGTAAAAGCTGTTTCTTCCAAATGGTCTTGTAAGCAACGAAACAAATGGTAGTCTAAAGAATAAGGTGGATGAGGAATTTTCTCCCAACCTAATTCTTCGATCTTTTGTGACGTGATTCTTGCTATGTGAGGTCATCAAACTCAACTAGACGTCCGGTTCGATCTTCATCTTCGAAGGTGAAATCTTCATTTCTGAATCTCGCAAACATCTTTTGCAAGTTCTTTCACTTAAACATTCCTCCCCATAAACTGAGTGAATGTTTCTAGCCGCTTTGGCTGCTAAGTTTCTCTTGTGATATGAGGGTCTTTTTAATAAAATTCAACACAGATGCCGCCAAGTATTTATGTTGTACAAGGCAATGCTTCAACAACTGCCCTCGGAGAGATATCCATGAAGATAAAGAAGCTAAAAACTCTCTTTGGCCGGGATTTCAGAAATTAAAACGAAGTATTTTCTTTATTTCTCGCATTTTTCCAACTTTATCAATATTCATTTCTTTCCAAGGATTGCTTACCTGAGATGTGCCACCGAATGATCATTTTCACTCAGTTTCTCAGGTAGCATAAATAAAAGACTTTTTTTATCAGATTTTAAGAAGTTCTAGGTGATGCGATTCAAATAATTTTCAAGTAAACTGCAGTAATAAACTTTGAGTAAACGTATTGTTATGAATTAAGAAGCAAAAACTTCGCTTCCGTTTGTGTCTTGGTAGCAAGTACAAGTGTAGAAGAACCTAGCTCAGGCTACTCAAGAGCTTGACAAGGAGCTGTACGGAAAACTTTGTAAGTCTAAGCGCGACGAAACATATGTTATCAAAACACAACAATTACACGCTAATTTGAGGCAACCACACGGATTAAACACATCCTTGCTAACGAGTGCTAACGTTCAAAAAACAATTCAGCAAAAGCGTAATTTTTTAACAATTTACGTCATCGAAGTTGCATAACTGGAGGCGTAAGTACTTCAAAGTGGACTTGGCTGTGCTACGGGTTTTGATATTTTTTCAAGCATTTGCCATCAAGATGTAAGCATAAAGAACAGACAGTAGATGATAACTTTGCAGTGCTGCCTTTATGCTAATATCCTGTTTAATTAAAAAAACTCCATAAAGCACTTTGTTCAGCAAAATTACTCAATATAACTTAGGCAGCCTGCCATACCGCAACAGCAGCGTAAATAATTTGAAAATCCGGCAAGTGCTCGGAGATCCGATCTGCGTTTCCAGGGTATTCACCGTCCGCCGTCTGGCTTACATGCAGCGCGTCCTGTTGCTCAGCATTTCCCAGCTACTTACAGGCCGGAAGTTTTACTGAAAATTCCTGGGTATTTCAGTACGACTCCTTCAAATTTGTTGGTCAACAGTTGCTCATGAGAAAGGCTAAGTCTTTCAATACGCTGCGTATTTAGTGTTATCCACAAAGCTTAATTTCGTGTACCTCAACAGAAATAAGTTCAGCTCTGAATTGAGGGATATATTTAGCATTGGTGTATTTTTATGACTATACTTAAATTCACCTGCAATGCTTGTGCCACTCAACAAATTTTAAAATAAAACGAGCTTAAAAACGATATTTTCCAGCTCAATTATATATCTGACGGACGCATTTTTGAACTCTGGGGTTATCTAACTGGACATGTTAGCATGACAGTAATCTCCTGCTCATGAATCTTATCCTGCAGGGAACTGTTTATGCCTTGAAGAAGGACGCACGTTTGTATAGCCTAGTGCTTAGTGTGCTTGATATAACTGTTCTAATCGATCAGAAACTCAGTCAATCGTGGCTCGTTATGCAAGCCATACATGTCCAGGTGTCACTCGCCAAATAGGAAACAACTTCAAATGCAGACAATAAAACAACTGACAGTGACAATACTCAAGTAAACGTAAGACTTTAATTTAGTCTCACAATTATTTAAGATCAGTGCCTCTATGTAAATAACCATCAACTACGGAAAGGGTGTTAAGATTAATATTTGCAGGCAAAGCCAGGTTCAATCGTTCGAGTTCTGAAAATTTCTTGCACATAATCATTCAATGAGTTACACAATTACGAGAAGGTCAGTACCGGGAACACAAGTCAGATTCGTCATCACGTACACCGCACCTTTACATGTCAGCCAGGTTGAATAAATTCAACGCTGTCCGAGTTGAAAACCTTTAATAATGTAGATCGATACCGCCGATGAACACCATGACTTGGAGCCTGGAGCAACAATGACGTAGTGAAGCATGATTAATGGCGACACACCTCATACTAAGTGCACAGAACAAGTCCGGGAGAGCTCGGTGAGCTGAAGGTAAATCCCCTGAGCTAAACACGCAGCAAACCGTCGTGCTCAGTATCGCGTCTTGCAAAGTCAGTTTAGGGGGATCAGAATCAAGCGATTCTATTCAAGCTCGGTTGCACAAAGGGCTGGAAAGCCCATCGTTTTTCCGGAAGAACTGTTAGATGCCGAACAAGATCGGGGAAACTGTACTTGAAATAAAAATGCAGCAGGATTTGTTTTCAAGGTTTAATTAGTTTATTTTATAATTGAAGAAATGGAAGCCCACACCCTCGAAGAATGTGTATCGTGAAGCACAGCGTGTGGTCGTGATGCTTTCTGGCTTCTGAGACTTGGACCACACGAATTCATTTGATACTTTTGGTAATTCTTTGTAGAAGTTGGCGCACTTCAAGGATAACAGGAGGAGTAGGAGGTAAGAGGGCGTACTTGCTCTTATCACGACTATGATTATTTGACAATAAAACATGCATGTACAAATGCTGTCCTACCACAGGCCCCCATATCTTAACAAGAATCAAATACTTTTTCAGTTAATTGAAACTGCGCAGTTTCCTAGCTCTTTATGAAACGGTGGTAGAGGAAATTGGTGGAATACTCAATGGTGAGAAATCCAACAATGAAAAATTTTTGGTACCAATGCTGTGGGTGATTTCGTTAATGTTAAATGCACGTTAATGGTGTACTCAACGTACAACAGAATAAAAATTGGAAAGAGTATAGTAAGAAAACTGAAACGAAAGAAGAAAAAAACGAAGGAAAACATCGCCGTTTATTAGCAGGAGTTAAAATTCAAAGTAAGCTGGCTATTGTATTAACTATCTGCTCTGCACATAGGAGAAGGCGACTGAAGAAATTTTCGTGGACGCAATGCAAATAAAATGAAAAAATCACAAGTAACTAGCTTTGCTATATATTAATGAGTCATGGCAAGTGTCCAGTATACTTCTCAGAGCACGCGATAATAACTAAGGACTGATGAGAGTATACTCTACTTGTTAAGTGAAAACGATCTCTTTCGGCGATGGCCAACCAGGATTCTTCTCAATGAAGAAGCGCGAGAAAACAGAAGTGATGAGATGAATTTCAATTCAGCAAGACTTGCACCAGTGTTGTACCGAAACATTTCAGAGCGACCTGTTTTCATTTATTTGCTCCCATGGTACTTCTTAGGACCAGACGGAGAATGACTTTGATGCATTTTAGTTCTTTTCCAATGAGTCGAACTTTAATGGGTTTCTTGATTTTTACTGCCAACTGGTAAATCCTTCCTCTTTCTGATGGCAATACTGGTGTTAGTTATTAGTTATAATGTGCACATAGGTAAAAAAAACTCAGGGGGAAAGATACAACTCAGTTACACACTAGAATATGTCATTTATGCTGTCCAGTGACTTGCAACATTCATAAAATAGTAAAAGGCAATTCCTGCACAATAACACGGCGAGTCTGCCTATTCATGATTTTCAAACATTTTCAAAATTCATACCTTAATCATCTTCTTCAAGCGATTCATATTTAACTCCAACCTTAATGAACACTTATTTGCTGCGAACATCTTTGATATATGAGGTTATTTTCAATGGGCTACACTGCGATTAATTAAGCGGATTACCTCTGGACGCTAGTAAGGCTCACAGACGACGACCTATTTTCATCACCCTACCATCACGTCGTCACGTTGAATCCCAGAAATTCACGCAAGACGAAAGGCTGAAGTTCTTCGTTTTGCGAACATTCAAATCAAACGAAGTTCTGTACAAATGCGGACACCATGCGCTGCGCAGGCGCCTCCCTGTAGACAAACACACCAGCGGGGACCCGCGCCGGCACCGCGCATGCGTGCTGCAGCACACTTAACAGGACGAGATCATTACCTGAAGGATGGCCTCGGAAACCCAATGAAGCAGAGTGTTAGTACTCCATTCCGATCAATTAGGGCTAGAGAAATCACTCTAATGCCCTGAAAGACTCAATTCTGGAGCACTTTCGTGCAGGGCACATTAACTGTCGCGTTGCAGTTTCCCTGAAATCCTAAAGCGAGATCTGGTAACTTGATCTTAAAATAAAGCTTGCATGACTCGAGAACACTTGTCATGCTTGTGTGATGGGCTGCGCTGCTCGTTCTCTCCACGTTTTTCAATGCAGTGAATTTCTCAACATAAAAATTGAAGAAACGAGCTAGGTCAGTGAAATAAATTATCCTAAAATGATGGAAGAATGGTTTGGTAATAAACAAAACCGCTTGCTCAAAAAATTACATTAAAACAGAACTCCAAAATCTAAATACGAAAATCTAAGTACTAATTAACATTTTACTTGAAGTATGACATGGCATTTTATTCAAACATCACATTTCATATGAAGCATAACTATTCGGAGGATTTACCTTTCAGTTACTTATTTACGATTTTGATATCGTGTGCATGTGGTGAATTACAGAGCGCTTAATAATCAGCTCGACGTGCGCGAGATATTGCTCTGGTTTGGGCAATGGAGATGTGTTCCAGCCAGACAATTTCGAGAAATATTGGACCCTCATTTATAGATTGTGTGTATTCCTCCAATTTCGAAATTCCATACATTTATTAAAATATATTTCATCGAAATTTTATATTTTTACGTATGTACTTGACGTTGATATGGTACCAGTGGTGAATTTCGACACATAGAAATATTTAAATTTACCTTACAATAACGCACACACAGCAGTACCATGAGCCTCACAACACACACACACAACAGTACCATGAGCCTCACAACACACACACACACACAACAGTACCATGAGCCTCACAACACACACACACACACAACAGTACCATGAGTCTCACAACACACACACACACACAACAGTACCATGAGCCTCACAACACACACACACACACAACAGTACCATGAGCCTCACAACACACACACACAACAGTACCATGAGCCTCACAACACACACACACACACAACAGTACCATGAGTCTCACAACACACACACACAACAGTACCATGAGCCTCACAACACACACACACACACAACAGTACCATGAGCCTCACAACACACACACAACAGTACCATGAACCTCACAACATACACGCAACAGTACCATGAGCCTCACAACGCACCCGCAAAAGTACCATGAGCCTCACAAAACACACACACATAACAGTACCATGAGCCTCACAACACACATACAACAGTACCATGAGCCTCTCAACAAACACACACACACACACACACACACACAACAGTACCATGAGCCTCACAACACACACACAAAAGTACCATGAGCCTCACAACACACATACAACAGTACCATGAGCCTCACAACACTCGCACAACAGTACCATGGGCCTCACAACACACACAACAGTACCATGAGCCTCACAACACACACACAACAGTACCATGAGCCTCACAACACACACACAACAGTAACATGGGCCTCACAACACACAAAACACTACCATGCACCTCACAATACACATAAAAGTTGTGTAAATCTGAGAAAATATGAGAGTGCAGGAACACATGCTCTTTTCTATTTCAAGATGAGTACTCTGCTGCACTTCATTACATTACCTACAGAATTGGTCAAAATGCAAAAGAGTTATCATGTTCTTGTGCTAAGCAGTGACCGCATAACAGCATAAATACGGCCACCGTCGCCCCAGCTCTCTCACCGCGTCGCAGAACACTCGTCACTAATTTTGGCCCGTAGGAATAACGCAAATATTGAGGAGCGCGACCGTTCGCTACAAAGGCTCTTTGTTATTTCACAGGTCCGCTTGGTCTAGAAAGGGACTTTGATGAACTTGCTGCGTCATCGTTTGTGAGGTGCAGTCCAAATTATGAAGAACATCGTGTCTCGTGATTAATGGAACTTCTTTGTCGATAAATGAGCGAGTTTCTTAGTCTCGTCGGGCTTTTATGAAGAGATTCGTGAACTGAGAGCATCTCGCTTCACTTTTTTTGCTATCAAATCTCACTCGATGTTCGCTAACACCGCAAATGCGTCTTAAAACAGTCCGGTCGAATGATGTTTATTAACTTGATGGCTCTTTCTAGAGCGCCTTCAGGTCTCAGGTAAGGTTTTTCTATCACACACGCACTTGCTTAATCAAACCTTACAAGTGAAGGAACTTGAACTAGCGTGTACGATATGTACAGGTCAGCAATTCAACCACGATGAAGAAATAAATTAGAAAAATACATTCAGATGCTATAATTCACGCCATGCCCGAAGGTTTGCTGTGTTCGTCAGTGACAGGACCGCATCTTATTGAAGCTGAACGAGAACATTTCACTCCGCTTAGGAGTCGCTCACTTCGTTACGAGAACCGGTGGTCTGATGAGGGGAATGAAATGTAAGAAAATATTTCTTTATATTTCCAGTAAAATTTTTGTAAATCTATCCAACATTTCTCTGGATAACAACCATATGTGAGGAAAAAATATCGTTCACTTGTAAGAATTGATTATAGGTTCGTTTAAGCCTCCCAAACCACTAAAAGAAGAGCTTTTTGAAGAGAGGAAGGAGGAAGGCACCATTTAGTATGGAGATAAAGGAATGTGGAATCTTTGAAGAAGGGGCATAGAAACACTAAATTGAGAAAGAAGTTCATGAAATAAGATAAAGTTAAAGAAGAAAGTAGTAGGTGCTAAAAAAAGGACAACAGTGAACCGAAAAATAGTGGTCCTTGACTTAACAAAAAAGATTTTATTTCAACAAAAAAAAGGCCTACCTAACTCGCAGCTCGGGCCCTTACATTTTCCCCCTAGGAGCGCTAATTCCCATAGATACAAAAATGAGAAACACTCGACCCTTTTGGTGTGCAACAGAATTAAGTTATTCAGCAGCTAGGATACCTCGCGAGAGAGTGCAGTAGGAGCGAGCTTTGATAGATGCACTTGTGTTAATGACGTATCTACGAGTATGTTAGATACGCCAATAGAAGACTTGATGCTGGTTTAACTGATATCGAAGATGAGGTGAGAAGAAATAGTAAATTTTATGTATATGGTTAGCTAGTGCCTTTTGTCCATCTAACGCATACGAACAGACTTCAAGAAGAGTTCCATTCTTTTTATTAAACGGAGATTCATATTCGTCTTCAGAGAATTAAAATTGTACAACTTTTGAGTTGAGTCACGTTTTCATCTCCAATAACTTTCATGTCAAGAACGTATTTCCTCCCTCGTTTCCTCTTTTCAACAATTATAAGCCATTATACCAAAGATACGAACATGCAACTCAAATCACAACCTGAATCTACTGTGTTTAAGCCCAAGCTGCAAATCCTGTGGCATCGATAGTAAATTTTGGAGAGATTCAAGACAATAATTGGCTCCGTGACCTGAGCAAACACTCCTTATCTACTGCTCAGTAGCCAGGCTACATCCACTGACTTTTTCGCGCCGAAATCCTAAGTTTGGGGTTTCAAGATCATAATTTGGTTAGATTAGGTTAGTTGAGTTAGTTTAACCCTTCAACGTGAGCATTTTTATACTCTTATTCCGTTATTTTAACCACCATTATTAGACTTGCATTGGCATGAGGTAGGGTAGGGTAGGGTAGGGAACAAAGAACACACTTGAGAACAAATCGGACGAACACAATATATTGAGGCTATTTTCAAAATTATACCGAAAAGTTCACTTAGAAAATGAGTTAAAAGTTCTAGGGTTAAGCCTTCCTAATCGTAACGAAGGCGTTTTAAAGAGAGGAAGGAGGAAGGTATATATTTGATTCCCATTAGGAGGTTCCAGCTATTCTAGTAAAGTAGGCAGAAGACGAGTGATCTTCATGGCGAATGTATACTCGAAGAATTCAAAACGTTAGGAATTTATCTATCAGAAGCCCCGCTTTGGCAGTGATGGGAGAGACACAGCCCCGAGAGACGGTGGTACTCTGATCAACTCGGCGACCGTCTTACAATTAATTAGATGGCGCAGTACTGGACACTGACTACTCCAGTCTTATTTAATAAGAGTGCGCCGAGAGAGCCGATGGTGAAGGTCTTCTTGGAAACGCGTAATGAGGTACTCTGGTCAACACGTGCCGGGCGGCGTAATGACAGAGTCTGCTTGTGAGAATACCTCTTTGTTAAACCTATTTTGAATATAGTTTATGGCAGGCAGAATCTCGTGAAATTAATAAAGCCAACGCACAATAATTGAACGCTGAAAAGTTCTATTATATGAGAAAATAAAATATTTTCTTGGGTTGACCTAGACCTTCTGAGAGGTGAAACTTGTGCTCTAATATTATGAACGTATGTGGACTGGTACATATGATCTACATGGGATGTGTAAAAATCTCTTATTTTACCTATAACCATTACATCAAAATGTATTTACTGATTAGTACGTACTGAAGTTTAATTTTACCTTTTCGCTACCAAACGATTAGTTCAAGAAATAGACTTAGAAATTAAGGTCAACTAAAAAAATTTTTCTCGGCGATCGTAGGCTGAGGCATGGAGGCATGATCCAGAGCTGTACGAGTGCGGTGAGATCTGATTTGGTATGTTTTCTGGGGTATTTTAGCCCATTTATAAATAAAAATCCATTAGTGAGATGTGTTCATTACGCAGAGGAACAATCGAACGCGTTTATTGTTACCAATGAATATTTAAAAATCTAGCACAAACAAAAAATGTACGTTGGTTTTTATTAATGAGATACTGAAACATAAATGAATATTTCATGATTAAATTTTTGATGAAAAGTCGGACCATGGATGGAAATGTCAAATGTCATTTTTACGTTGAACTTGTATTCAATTCTGACTTGCTTTAACTTTTACTTTTAGGGGCGAGATATGAAATCTCAAATGATAGGTTCATACTCAAAGTTCCCAGAGTGGACAATGAATATCCAGTAGACTTTAATCGTAAAATAAAAAAAAATTCTCTATTAAAATCATACTAAGAAGTGCGGATGTTTTTTTTCTAATGTAAAATCGTGGTTGTTTTCAAAGTGTCAATGATATGAATTTCCAGCATTCTTTACTGAAGCGTATCAACACCCCTTGACAAGAAATTTATCTGTGGCCTGAGAGACCGGAACAGGACATTCATTTCACATGAGAACCGAAGACTTAAACTGAAACGCTAGAAAGGACGCTTTTTAAGAAAGCGGTTTAATTACTGACAAAAATATAAAAAGAAGATAAGGGAAAAAGGAGGAGGTTTTAAAGAATTCGTCGCCAAAACACATCTATTTTTGATACAACTTGTATTGAAGCAGTTTAAATTGTGAGTCAATATGACTGTGTTTATTTTTGGTAAATAACTATGTCCTCGATTAAAATAAAGTTTAAAGAGGAAAATAGTAAGTTCACTATTACTGACAATGGGCTGCAGTCGAATCTAGTGCACAATAAGCGTTATGCGCATCTCGTTGGGGAGAAAAATTCGCACTTTCAAAAGTTAAAATCAAGTAGAGTAATCACTTCTTAGAAAAAAAGATTAGGTTAGATGTTGGATTAAATCTCCTTAGCTGTAACAAATGCGTTCCGACTAAAAGGAAAATGAAGGCACAATTTAGTTTCAGTGAGGACTTAGGGGAACGATGAATCGATGCACAAGGTGCATGGAAATATCGAGTTGAGAAACAAGTTCATAAAACAAGGTAAAAGTCGAAGAAGAAAGCGGCAGGTGATGATAAACAAGACAGTGGTAACTGAAAAAAATGGTCCTTAACAAAACAAAAAATATTATATTTCAGCGTAAAAAAATCCTTACTAACTCGCAGCTCGGGCTTCTTCGCAAAATACGTATATTGTTACTTCGGTAAAACAACAAACGCTGCTGAACTTGAAGCGAGTGGCCTGACCAACTGCAATAATCCCACTACTTCTCATAAAAACAGTCGAAACTAAAAACTCGAGGTAACAGAACATTCTAAGATAGATAACTAACTAGTTGAACGACTTTCATTTTGAAATGTACGTGTACGCTTCTAGTAGCAACTAGTAATAGTAGCAGCTAGTAGTAACTAAGCATCTATGCAATCGTGTGCATGTCAGCGAGAGTACATCTAGAATACGAGTCTCCATACATCCATCGGCGTATCCATGCTACTGTTTATTGTTCTTGCAAACCTTGGGCATTTTATGCTTTAGCTTTTTAATCTAATTCACAATTCGTTTACACATTTCTGCGTAAAATGAGCAAATAATTTAGATAAAACTACATAGTTCACTTCTTAGATAGAAGACACTGGTGGTAGCTTTGCCACGAAAAATTTACCATTAGCAGCAAGAAGAAGCTGTTATTCTGGTAAATTTGATTGGCCTAATTAGTGGAAAGTAGTGCTGCATCATGCCAACTATTGTCAGGGCAGGAAAATAATTGAATTAACTTGATGCAGGTAAGAATTATTTCCTAAATTTACATTATTTTAGTAGAGTCAGTACTTACCATCCCCCGCAGAAGTAAATAAAGTATCAATTTTTATGTGAAAAATAATTATACTCAACTCCAGATTGAAAAATACAAGCAGTGATCGATGTTGCTTATTTCAGGATGAGTAAGCCCTTATATTAAAAAATCACGCTTATTCTCATATGAACTCAGGCTATTTCTTCATAAACTTCTCAATACCAACTTACCAAATTTTGCACAGTATCAGTTTAGTGATCATCAGGAAGCAATTTCTGGTTTGAAACGCAAGTAGATCCCCAGAAATTGAAATCTAGCCTCTATCGTGACTAAAAATAAAATTCACTTCCGCAGTCACTGAAGAAACTTGACCGTAGAAGACACCCGAGTGCAAACCGTTCTCACCATCGAAAGAAAACAAACTTTTGCTGTAAAAAACGCTAAATTGAAAAATGAACTTACATTTGGTTCGGTTGTGCACGCACACAGTCATCACTAAAATGGTTCGGTTGTGCACGCCCACAGTCATCAGTGAACGGTTCAGTCATCACTGAAACTTTCTGAAACTCCAATTGACAAGAAAATGCTAAACAGTGCGATCTTCAACAAACAATTTTTCAACAGTTTTGAACATAGATTGATTATAATTATAAGTTAGTTCAAGCCCCATTAACCGCTACAAAAAAGAGCGTAACGAAGAGAGGAAGGAGGAGGGCACCATTTAGTATGGAGATAAGAGAATGAGGAATCTATGCAGAAGGGGCATAGAAACAGTAAGTTGAGAAAAAAGTTCATGAAACATGATAGAAGTTGAAGAAGAAAGCAGTAGGTGCTGAAAAACAGGACAGCAGTGAACAGAAAACAGGTGGTCCTCAAAGTAACAAAAAAGATTTTATTTCAACAAAAAGAAGGCCTACCTAACTCTCAGCTCGGGCCCTCTCACATTTCCCCCCTGGGAATGGTAATTCCCGTCGATACAATAGTTGTATCTCCATGAGGGGACAATTTTAAACAAATTAAACTATTCATTTACCACAAGTTACACAGCAGTAGATTGTTTCTTAAGTCTAGTACAGTATGCGAATGAGATACCAACGTCGAACTGAAAGCTACAGTAAAAGCAGGCTACGTTTTTGAGACTGTGCATGAAGAGTAGATCAGTCAGTTCAAGCAAAAATCTGTTCACACATGGACTAAACTGCGTTCCACATTTCAACGTTTTATTTTGAGTAATATACTAAAGTTTAAAAAAGCTGTCATCTGAAGGTATGGTTATGATTCATTATTCAACATGTTTAGATAACAATACTAGAGTTGAACCAAAAATTCGATGGTGTAAGGTAGGGCTTCTACTGATGCTACAACCAATTTTGATACAAATACTGAAGTTAAAGCCCAAGCTGGTGTGTGGACGCAAATTTGGACGAGTGAGATTAACACTTTGACCACAACGTGCGCCATCAGTCTCCAGGAAGGGGATTTTCATGATGCTGCTGACCGATCAGTGGTCACAATCTCAATCTTCATAAATACTTCATTGAAGTTGAATTAAGGCAAGAGCCAGTTAATTTTTGCGATTTACAAAATTGCCTACTGAAATTGACTTTAAGTTTGAGTTGAATATTGAACTTCAGTTTTAACCAATTGCGGTCGAAGTGTTGAAGTACAACTCTGTGCGAGAAGGTAGGGCTCAGCTCGATGCCCCGATGATCACACAATTGCCCTGCCTTACATGGGCATCCTGCCTCGAAGAAGGCTCGGTGATAACATGACCTCCGAACGTTAAACAAATATTGGAAGTCGCCTGCAGTTGAAGGCTTGAGCTGATTTATAGACGTCGGTTATTGCAGAACACATGCCTCAATAATTGGGTCAGTGATGAATTTTCTAGCGTTTATAAGGTAAGAACGAATTGAAAAAGCTTTAGGCGAAAAGCTACCGTCCCAATCTTGACGTGTCACCAAATTGCCCACTGTCCTCGAAATACAAACAAGAAGAAATAGCTACATGTACACAAAATGATTGTTTTTTTTCAGCAAGGGTTTCCCGCAGGAAGATTCGCAAATAGATGGAGTTATAGGCTGGAGTTTGAAGGCTGAAGACGAGCGTCACTTTCAGCACGAGGCTGTCAATCTCTTCCTCCAAATATTGATCAATATGAAGGATGCATAACTGGAGAATTTTTGGCGGTTATTACAGAAAACCTGTGAACACGCACAGAACCGAGTAATCAGAGAACCAATCTTGGCCATTAAAATACTAATCTGGAGAAGAATTATAAAAAATCCGAGGTTTTTTCGATAATTATTTAGGAGCAAGGAGGTACTTTATTATGCTTCGTACAGTTTCTTCACTTGAAGTGATCAGTGGAAAGGATATGGCTCAGCCAGTTTATCTCCAACCACTGCACCGAGAGGCCTTAGCTGGCTCAGGCTTCTCAATTAATTTTTGCTTTTTCGAAAATGTGCTAGGACTGGCAGTTGCGCAGCGTCGCCTTCTTTATTATTTGCGTCCAGCTTACGGTAATCTGCAGCTCAGAGCTTGATGCCTTCTTGCTATGGGTACAGCGAAAATATGGTTCGCATGAAACGTATCGTTCGCATTAAAAACTGCTGAATTGTTACTCTAAATTTAATATTCTGGTTTGTAAAATTTGCAGCCCCTAAAAGATGATGTAAATTTTAAATATCCAATTTAGTTTCACTAAATGAACATAACATTTGCCTCAATTGCGCCACTGAACATTTCCAAAATATGGAATTTTGGACCAAGAAAACCTTTGAATGTGATATTTTGTGAACAGAATTTCCATTTCGGAATGAGACAACTTAATAAATATATATAAGAATTTCAGTACAATTATTTTTCGTGTATCAAAACATTCGTAAGATAGTGCCAGTATTGCTGAATCAGTACTTTTACTGAATTCTGCTTTAAGCTTAAACCGCTCAGTTTTGGCGTAATATATTATGCTCGGATGTGTAGTTTTAAGTAACTGCATTTTCCTTACCCTAACTGTATTGCTCCATGCCACCAGACTGCAAGGCACTCGTGTAAAAACTGCATGGAAGTAACGTGAAAGTATCTAACCCGCTTTATTTTGTCGTTTTACTTAAGGTGCTTATGACTAAATAATTCAAAAGTCTCAGTCTATTTGCTTCCTATTATATTTCCTTTCCCGCCGAGAAGAGCTTATATGCACTGCGAATAGAGATTTACTCGAGCAATGAAGCCGTATGGAGTTCACGGATGCCCAGTCTTCACTACATAAGGAACACAAAGCGCGAGTAGATCACCCAGAGATAAATTTCTCACTCTTGGCGTGCAGGAATGCCGGCTGGATTGCGGAAGGCGATCGGAAATAGGCGCCATGAAGTAAAGATCTCCGGAAATGCTCTCCGCCTCACAAATGTACGGGTTGAAGTTATTCAAAGCACTTTAACAACTTAGTGAAACACATGCATGATGGCGCTCGCGATGAGGACTTATCAAATGACTGCTTCCACCTGATAGTTCCGAAAACGAATTGAAAATTCATTTCTTTGTAGTTGATTTGATAAAGCTATATTTCATCCCTGCTAAAAGTAGAGTCCCCTCGTATGATATTTGTGGCTTGCCGAATACAAAAAACATTGAAGTGACACAAGTCCAAGAGTGCAAGTCAATACGAACAATTCGCAAGATTGCTCTAGGTTATCGCTATTGTCTTCCATGTTTACAGTAAATGATGACAATAATATCGAACCATGCCCCGTTGATTTTCCAACGCATTATCAGCTTCTTCCTGGACACTGCCGAACTTTAAGTAACCGCATATTTTCTTTACTTAAATAATGTTCGAGCCGTTTTTGTTCAATAATTAGGTATTGTTGCGACCGCCTCTTGTAAAAGGCATCCATAGAGGATCGTAGATCACAGCTCCAGCCCTGCTATATGGGGTCAACTAATGCAGGAAGAGGTCCTTGATGCACAGCTGAAAATAATCGTTTTGTCGCTTGAGATCAAGCCCTTGACCTGGCTGAAGTGATAAATCCACTACCAGAGTTAGATAAGTTACTCAGTGAGAGGTGAAGTAAACGTACGTTGAGGTAATAACTCGGTCGACATAAGTGATCGATGGGAGAACATAAGGTGGGAGATGCGATCTGAGCGAAAGATTCTGGCATGCTGCTGTTGTCTCTTTGCTATAATGTTGCATCATTACTTACTGGGTAAATGAGAAAAGATATTCTTTGAATTGACTTTTAGTTCTTCAGTCATTGTTGAACTGATCAACAGTTACGGTCATGCGTGTATATGTTGTGAATTAAATCATCCTCATCCAAACCGGACTAACCCGCTCTGTGGAATTCAAAAGCTTACGGGAGTAAGATTTTGAATGAGCTCTAAAATCCTGAGTTAACTTATTTTGGGTAAAATTAGGAATGAACAGTTGGTAATAAAATGGTGTAATATAACTAAGTTAGTTCAGTTTCAATGACGACGAAAAGAAGTGAAACATCCTTGCGCCGAACTTTTACTTCCACAGAATCGTACAACGCAAGCTTCACAAAATTTTGATGTTGCATCCAAAAACTTTCATTTCTCGTTTCTATACGTGTTGGGGCTTGAAGAAGACGGTGTTGACCGTGACAATGAACGCCTCAAATGTAATGCAAATGACGTATATGAGCAATGCTTCGATAGCGCTCAAACATTTATAAACCAAATTGAAAAAGTGGAAAAGCCGTTGGGACTCCATACCTGCCCTCACAGCTGCAGAATAACGCAACAAAGAGAGATGAGACTTAATAAGACGTAACTCATCCCATTGCTCATTCGTAGATGAATCACTGCTGATCTTACGATACGCAGCAAGAGCTCAAATTTGGATCATTTTCCTCACGACGTTCTAACGAAATCAAATCCTACCAGTAAGTAGTTGAGGGATAGGCTTCTAACCTTACAGAGTGTTAAATTTATAAAGTTAACTGAGGGACAATCTGTTTCACCACCCACCTACCCGAAATCCTCTGTCTAAGGGTTCTTTCAAAATATACCAATGAGGCATTTTTAAATTCGTTAAACTTTCATGTTATATCATTTAGATTTCCACTCTCGATTTATTATGAAAAGTATATAATTAATGATAGGTTTAAACATGATTCGAGTTAATATTTTAGGCTAATCAAAGATTAGATTATTAGTTAGTTTAAGCCTCCCCATCCGCAAAAAAATGCGATCCAAAGAGAGGAAGAAGGAAGGCACCATTTAGTGTGGAGATAGGGAAACGAGGAATATACACAGGGGGCGCATAAAAACAGTAAGTTACGAAAGAAATTCATGAAACAAGATATAAGTTGAAGTAAATAGTAAGCGCTGAAAAACAAGAAAGCTGTGAACCAAAAAAAGCTGGTCCTTAACATAAAAACATTTTATGTCAAGAAAAAGAAGGCCTAGCTAACTCTGAGCTCGGGCCCTCACATTGTCCCCCTGGGAGCGCGAATTCCCATAGATACAACAGTTGTATTCCCCTGAGGGGAAAGCTAATCAAATTGAAACATTTTTTTTTCATTTTGTATAAAAGTATTCGAAGCTAGTATGCTGAAAACTAGAGAATTATTTGAATTAAAAATTCAAGTATAAATGCTGCGGCGCACGTAACCAAATTCTGGTGATATTTTGACCGTCCCTGTGGCTGGGATGTTCCTTGAGTACCGAGATTTATATGAGGCGCTTACAGATGATCACGACCAGCCCACGAGAATAACGCGCACCCTAAGTTTCCTCCTCCGTCTTATCAAAGTGAAGCAGCCTGACAAGCACGTATGTACATTGACATATTGATGTTTGTTGTTTCCTGTCCTAAATCCCCTGTTTTTATTGTAACTTTTCAACTAATTAGAATAGATTAGATGACTAGTTATTTCTTGTCTCCTCAACCCCCTACCCGAAGGCCTACCTAACCTTCAGCTCGGAACCTTTCCCGCAGTTGAAATAACCTATACAAGACCGTTGTTACCGATCTTTTGAAGAGCTCTCTCAGGCTGTTACTCGAACTAATTCAGAGTATTGCAGCCGATTTTCTCAGATGAACTGAGAGGCAGTACTAGATGAAATTGTTGAGTTTCCTATGCGTTGGAACTGAAAAACTTGAGTGACTGTCTCTGAAGAAGATAAAAACTATAGTAATAAACAGCAGGTAATCATACAAATACAAAACAATGCGTATAATTAATAAAATTACTCTGGCATTCTATTTTCATAAAAAGAAATTATAAAGTTGAACAGATTAAGACATTCATGCATTGAAATCCGCACTGTCCTAGGAGTGAAGTAGATCTGAATCGATGGGTAAAAAGCAAATGCATCGTACAAATTTCCACGTGTGTTAACTATCAACTACAGCTTGTAGTTTAGTTCCAAAAAGCTTTTTAATCCCCATTTTGCAGCGTAGAATGAATGTTAAATAACCAGAAAAAGTCGCTCAACACACGAGCCAGAGCGGCTCACAAAATAGGCTGGTGATGTGCGCTCTCATCAGCACAAAAGCGCTCAGCCAAGCGAGGCCGCCTCAGAACAGAAACAGATCTGGCTAATGGCGCCCATTACGCGCCCGATAAACGTAAGCTTATCACCGCAGCTTGTACGAGTGAACGCTTGAACGGTCATAAAGACCACTTGGATAAATTTGTACTTTGTTATAAGAAATTGTGGTCTAATTTTTACACTTCTGTGTTACCTTCGGTGGTATAAACTTAAAGCACGACGAGTTTACTCATGATACTCATGATGACTTTTATTCTGGGTGCTCGACGTTCTACACAACAGGAACGACGTTGGGGCAGAATGTAGTAATTAGCCGATGTTCATTGCTTTCTCATATACTGTTGCATCACCGTAATGGGCAGAATGATCAGTTTGGTATATATATCATAAGAATTCATGCTACATATCTATAAATTTATGTATTTACTTTAAATATTTCGTTCCTTTGAACCCCTACGGTCAGTTACCTGTGAAATTTTTCGATTGCGGCAATCATTTCTCAACGAGAGAAAATATATTTTGTAAGTAAACACTTGTAAATTTCACTAATTGCTGTAATTTTTGCAGGATTAGCTATCAAAATGCTGCAATTTTCGTTATAGGATTCTAACGAATAACGAAGCATATATTGCAGGGAAAATTGTGTTCAATACGCAAAACAAATTCGGAGGAGATTAGATGTTTCTTAAAGCCTCCCTATAACCGCCAAAAAAAACGTTACGAAGAGAGGAAGGAAGAAGATACCATTTAGCATGTAGTTAGGGGAATGCGGAATCTATGCAGAAAGGTCATAGAAAAAGTAAGATGAGAAAGAAGTTTATGATACAAGATAAAAGTAGAAGAAGAAAGTAGTAGGTGCTGAAAAACAGGACAGCAGTGAACCGAAGAAGTGGTCCTTAACATAACAAAAAACATTTTATTTCAACAAAAAGGAGGCCTACCTATTTCTCAGCTCGGCCCTTACACATTTTCCCGTATAGGAGCGCTGATTCCCTTAGATACAATAGTCGTATCCCCCTGAAGGGGAAATTCGTAGAACTTTGCAGACTTCGCTATCGCGGCAAAAGGCCGCAATTCATCTCATATGGTCCTATTCTGAACTGCGATGTGTCCTCTATTGAAATGTGATATCTAACCTCTATTTTTATATTTAAATGAACAAATCAGGAAGATTAGAGAAGTTGGTTTAAGCTTCCCTAACCACAACTAAAGTGTTCCAAAGAAAGGAAGGGTGGAGGCATCATTTAATTGGTACGGAGTTAAAGGGATGAAGAAATCTATGCACGAAGTGTGCTCCCACACGAAATCACTTGAACATAGAAGCAAAAAGTTGGGAAAGAAGTTTTTTAAACAAAAGAAAAATTGAAGAAGAATGAAATTGCGGCTGAAAAATGAGAAAGCCGTGAACTGAAAACAGATTATCTTTAACGGAACAAAAAAAGCTTTCGGCTTCAACATGAGGAAACAAAAAAGCTTTCGGTTTTAACAAAAGGATAACCCACCCAAATCTCGAAACTTCGCATTTTCGTACTGGGAAAGCTAATTCCAATGGATAGAATAGTTGTATCGCACCAACCCGAGGAAACACGAAAAGCGAAAATTTTTATGTTTCCTTCAAATAAAATTAACCCCAACACGTTGACTGCGCATTCGGACGTATGTGCACCACTTGGTAAATTGCTCATTCACGTACCACTATAAACGAATAACATTTTAACTAATTCACTGCCTATTACAAAATAAATTTTAGCGAGCATGGTAAAATATTATAGTGCAATTGTATTTTTTGCATGTCTTAGATAGGTTGGAAATGTATTCGAACTGTAAAGCTTGTGTTTTAATTCTTCTTCTTCCAACATAACCAAACCGATCATTGTAAATACGCAAACGTAGTTTGCCCATAACAAAATGTGCTTGGTTGCACGGCGTAAGCTTTGAGCCAACAAAAGAAGCAAAACTCCAGTTTTACACCATACAATTTACTCCAACTAATAAGTTCGCCCGTTACATAACGTGCTTGACGGCAAGTAGTGAAGGTTGAGCCACAGGAGCGGCAGAAGCAAAACTGGGTAAGTTAAAACGACTACTTTTGATCGACAGAACTGATCGGTGCGGTGATTGAGCTTATAAGTTCTCGAAAGTCGAAGGTCAAGAGAGTCATGCCCCGAATTTTGTTGCATTAAATGCTAGTGAGATTGTTCCAGTTATCGATATTTTATTCCCATGCCTGTGGTCACAAAACACCGCTATAGTTCGCGTTCAGTACTTCCAGTTCGTCACTTGGAAGTTCAGATAGATCATTAATTATACCCTAAATAATGTCGTTCAATGAACGTCGATTAAGTCTTAATCTTTTGTTTTAAATGAACTTTTGGCTCGTAACCCTGGACTTTTGACACACGGACCCCGAAAGTATGCAGCCCCTCCTTCCTCTATCATGCTAGAGCTCATCCATCAGTGCTCTCTTAATAGTAACATGATAGTGCTTTATACTCAGCTGAGATCCGGCAGCTTCAGCAGCATCATGGACCTCGTAAATAACACAAAATTGCTACCAAAACTTGAATTGTTAGCGAGGTTAAACTGCCATCGAAAGATGAACTGATCTTTCTTCGAGTTTGACGAGAGATTGTGAGGAAGTGAAGCAACGAGGCTTCATACATCAATAAGAATGACCGATCACAGCGTGTGTGAAATAATGCGCGTAAAATACGCAAACCTTTATGGAGCTTCCAGACTTGTGAGCTTAATTGGTTAAAGAAATAGCTGCTCATGCTCGATATATTAAGTTTGATGTGCGATAAGTCTCGGAACTTGTACCTACACTTTTGCATTAATTGAAATTTGTGCCATTTTAAGCTACTTTGTGTTGTAAAATGATTGCACCGTTGGTCCAAGTAATGTAGTATTCTGCTCATGTTTTTAGCATAAGAGCACATTAATTTGTGATGCATTCGCGTTTTGTATGAGATGTCCACAATGCAACATAAGACTAATATTTTGTAACTAAAATTAGTTCACCATCATATATGTATTCAGGGACAAAAATAAACTAAATTAATCATATCGGTCGTTCATAGTTATTGAAACTTTGTAATAAATTAAAATCGCCTATTGCGCTTACGTGATAGTAAACTTGGATTAATTTAACTCGTAACAAATTTACTCGGATGCTTGGTCGCTGAGCGTTGACATCCTGAAAACATTTTGCATAGAAAGCTAAATACTTTAGATGGAATTTTCATTCCTTCCTCGCACAATCAGACACATGACGGCTCTGGAGAATGTTCCCTGACTTACAGCAGGAAACCACAACATATTAGAGTTTGAGCCTAATTTCTTCCTATAATTCACACAACTATCATTACGCTGCACTTCGACACTAGAAAAAATAGAATGAGAGAATTTTTTCTCACTCAAAAAAGTATTGTCTGTCATCTGGATGAGAATGTAATTTTGAATTTTTTTCACTTGAAGTATTACATGCTTCACAGCAAGTACTAAGAATCATTGCTTGTAACCTTTTCAAAAGCTGGTTCTTAAAACAGTGCATTGGGTCATCCTTGCCAATCGTGAAGCAAAAACTGAAAAATTCATAAATTTTCTTTGAATGGTGATATCGAAACGCATTAACCAAAAACGAAGCAACTGTTATCGGAGCTTAGATCTGAAACGAAGATGCTCAATATTCTTAGATACTTTTGGCCTTGAGATATTTATAATCATCTAACAACTGAAAATTAATCACTTCCTTCTCAATACGGAGCCTCTATTCCTCACAGATCATCAACTCACGGTCTCGGAGTTCTTGAAAAAACAACTCTTCACGCAACAAAAAAAAATTCACAGCGCGTCGATCGCCAATTACAAGCTCTTCAATTCAGCTCGTATCAGAATTGGTGCGAGGGAAAAGCGCTCGCAATAAGTCAGAGCGAAGTAACGCTATCGCACAATCTGGTCCCGGCGCCTGGGCTGGTGTATCTGATGCGGTGCGGCCGCATCCACTCGCCATGAATCAGTCGCCCTTTTCAGGCTCCGGAAAATAACTAGGCGTCCATTTAATAACAACAGCCTGTTGAAAGCCCTATCCTCAGCAGCAGTAGCTGCCGGTGATAGTTGCTGATGAAATTTTTGTTTTTGTGGGTTGGTTTAAGAAATAGAGCTTGTACACGCGATGATTTGATCCATGTTTATGAGTACAGGTAACTCTCGATTTATTCACATCTCGATTAGTCCCTCTCTCGATTTATATAGTTTTGTTTGCCTCCGTTAGTCCGCGCCATCTCGATTTATCTACCCTTCGCGTTCATCATGTATTCTGCAACATTCCTTGGAAGAAAAAAAAAATCAAAAAGTCATTTTGTAAACAAAGGCTGTTCTTTCATCTGTTAATCTGTTTAATGAGTGTTGGTTCGATATATGGGCCAACATGGCAACCCTATGAGTTCAAGTATGAAAGTTGATGTACCTATGAAAGTAAAAACCAGGAAAAGCAGAAAAATCATAAACAAAAACTAGAAACAAGAGCATTAAACAACTTATTTATTTGAATAATTTGGTTACATTTTCTCTATTACTGTAAGGATGCTACGATCGATGATTATTCGAATGCAGCATGAAGTTTCCCCTAAAAGAATAGGTTCACTTTTTTTAAGCCAAATGTGGCACCTCGGTTTATCCACCATCTCTATTTATCCAGTCCCATCGCAGGTGACAAATTGAGAGTTACTTGTAAACATTTAGATACCGCGATTGTGCACTGAATTCTTACTTGACTCAATCTCAAGGAACAATTAGGGAAAAATTAAGTAACAATTAAAGAACAATTAATATTATCTACGTGAATGCACCACAATTATCGATGAGTGATTTTTTTCGGAGTCAATCATCAGACTTAATCACTCTTGGCAAAATAAATTCCCTTGCTCAGCCTAGGAGTGTAGAAATAATTATCAAACAACTTATGGTATGACTTATAATTATCCACATACAGGCAACTTATCTAGGTTTGAACTATAACTCTGATATTTTTTCTTACTTCTTCTTGAGTGATGATGAGCGATATTGTTCGGGAATAAATTACTTGTAATTATTATTATTATTATTATTATTATATAAGAAAGTTTTAGCCTCCCTTAGCCACGACAAAGATGTTCCAAGAGAGGAAAGAAGAAGGCACCATTTAGTATGGAGTTGAGGGAACGCGGAATCTATGCACAAGGTGCACAGAAACAGTAAGCTAGGAAAGAAGTTCATGAAACAAGAAAAAAGTTGAAGAAGAAAGCAGTAGGTGCTGAAAAACAGGACAGCAGTGAACTGAAAAAAGATGGTCCGTAACGAAACCAAAAACCTATTTTATTACAACAAAAAGGAAGCCTACCTAACCTTTAGCTCGGGCCCTCACATGGTTCCCCTGGGAGCGCTAATTCCCATAGATACAATAGTTGTATCCCCCTGAGGGGAATTACTTATAATTATGATGGACAAAATTCGACTTGAATGAACGCGATACTTCAACGATTGAAAATCTGCAAATGAGATTCACAATTTCTTGACAATATTCAATAAATTCATGGCATAAAACTTTCACTGACATGAGAACATTTCTTATTTCTTTTTTAAGTACGGTAGCTTTACAGTGCAGTGTGTTAATAGGAAGTTCATAGAAAAAAATCACAGGGGTGTGGAGTCGTTATTTTACGAAGCTATAATGTTCCTGAAATTTATTATGAAATAAAAATCCTTATAGAAATTTACAATTAGGCTATTTTCATCGCCTTGCTAACGCTATTGGAAAAGAAACATCTTAGACACATCTTAGGATTAAAGGGAAAGTAACTAAAAAATTCTCAGCCTCCCAAAAGTAATATAATTATATTAATTAGATCGGTACTGGTGACCTAACTCTCCGAACACTGGAGTAAGCCATCTAATTAGTCGGCTAGCTCTTTGTGAACTTAGTCAAAAAAATCTCTTGAAACTTGGCTAATCCCGTGAGTCTAGTAGCAGGCAAGTATCGCTCCAGTTTTGAGTGAACAGTTACTGTATATTTTCAATGATATTGGGTATTAACAAAATAGTGGAAAGATTCTTTCAAATTCCAGTATTGAAATAACGAAAAACTCAAAATCTCACATCAGACTTCAAATTCCGGCCAAGCTTCGTGTGCTTCTGAGAATCCAGTTGAACTTACTACTACATTCAATACGAAAGCTGCAGGCCTCTTATACTACATCTCGAGTCTCAGAAATTTTTCAATAAAGTTTTCAAAGTTTTCCACGAAACTTATGGCCAAGTGGTGGAAAATCATAGCACACAAGGAAGTAAAGTACTTAAAATTTGTGTCGAGCTACCTCACTGGTCCCACATTTAGTGTGGCTATTCAAATGCAGTTCTGTGACTGCGCACAAGTAACATCAGGGGTCTCTCGAAGTAAGCCTGTCCTCCATCATCAATTACCTAACAACGATTGACTAATTATAAATTAGTTTTATCCTCCATTTACCAAAACAAAGATGTTTAAAAAAAGGAAGGATGAAGGCACCATTTAGTATGGAGTTAAGGGAACGTGGAATCTATGCACTAATGGTGTTCCCGCAATGGATCCCGTTCGCAGAGAAATAGTAAGATAGAAAGGAAGATTATGAAACAAGATAAAAGTTGAAGAAGAAAGTCAGGGATGCCGAAAAAGAGGTTAGAATTGAACCGAAAGAGGAAGGGCCCTAACACAACGAAAGACCAATTTTATTTCAGCAATGAGTGGCTAGATGACACTCTACTGGGAAACTTACCAAGTGTTATTAACTTATTATATATAATAAACGTTACCATAACGTAATTTGTGATAGTTTAAATTCACTGGAATGGGGTCGTGGTTTGAGAGAAACATTAGCACTCAACTGGAGAATAAACGAAGGCTTGTTGGCCCTACATACGTGGAGTATAATGAAGCTTTTAATGGCTTGATAATACTCGTCAGGAAAATGTACTCTAGCCTCATTCTTCGCCACAGGGAAATACGCAACGGCTTGATAACATGCAACCGAGGAATAAATAAATGATATTGCGTGATAGGGGAAATCTTACCGCGTCGCAGCTAGCGGTGAGAAACTGTTAAAGTGTCAAGGAGAGGCGATCGATAGTAAGCTTCTTTTTACAAAGATTATTATTTTGAGTTTCGCTAGGGGGCCAGTAGACTAGACAAAGACGATCCAGAAGCTCTGGCTTAAGCCAGCCTTTTGAGCGACTTGATCGGGCACTGGGCGATGAACCTTGTCCGAAAATTCATAATTAAAAATGAAAACAAATTCGCGCATTCGGGAGTAAAAATCTAAAGAAAAGTAAGAAAAAATCAAAGTATTCAATATGTAAGAACGCAGGGTATGCACAGTGTTAACATACTTACGGAAAATCAGGTAATAATCTGTCTTCCGAAATCAGTACCTGATGTCATGCCTTTCTCCGTCTTTAAGTCATTTCGTTTTTAGCCCGTCATTTTAAATGAACAGTTTCTTATTTGACTGTCCCGAAAGTTCCAGAAGGAATTCGTGATTTTGAAATAAGCGATTTTAGGTCAATAACTTAATTCTATCAGCAAAATTAATCGTTTATGTCACTAAATGTCGATTTATGAATTCGATATCTTTATTAAAAATAAGAATAAAAAACTCCGATACATATCAAACGTTCTAGCTCTGTTCGCGCATGTAGGATTAATTGCCGCAGTTCTCTGCCCGTTCGTAGATTCTGTCAGCGGGCTGCACATTCTGGGGTTTTAACCACGGATCTGGGTTTTTTATCTGTCTCCTGGGGTTTACAGTCATGAATTGTGCTGGCAAAACAATTAATTTCAAGGAGCTAAAATGATTGTACTACTTGGTAACCTCGAAAACAATGGAAAAAGGGTAAGAAAATTTATTCATTAACGCCTTTTTTCGCTGATCTGGGTTTTTCTTTTAGCGTATGCTGGGGTTTTCTGGTAACATTCTCGCTGGCGTCCCTTGTGGAATAGCTCCCGCTTCACTGTAGCAAGAGCTCTTTCGAGAGCAAGGTGTGACACTTCGTGCTCAGGCGCCCTCCTAATTTCTCTTGTGCCTGCGCCTTAAATGTGTGTTAATCCTTTTTTAAGTGATGATCGAACTTAATAAGTATAAGGAACTGAAGTGAAAGTGTGCCTTATATCTATAAGAACGGTAGATAGCCATTCTTCCTTTGCGTGTGTCAAATTTTCAAGTGTGTACTTCAGTAACTTCAGAATGTTTTCACTAGGCGTTTTATCTTATTCAAATGATTTTTATTAATACAGTTCTATCATTTTAATTTTGATTGTGCGTACTGTTATCTTCAATGCGCTTGCGTACTGTAAAACTTCTGTTGTATCGGGAAAAATTATTGGGTTTAGGTTGCACTCATCAGATCATATCTTGAATGAATGATCAGCCACTCATGAAATGTATTTTCAGTTCTCTGTAAGTTTTGACCACTGAGTCTCAAAATCATTTGTATGATCGAAGAAGTGCGTTATTTATTGAAGGGGCCGAGATGCTTTAATTTGCAGAGTTATGATAGCATTTGATGCTCTTGTGCATTTACGAGTCATCAATATGCAGATGTCGTGTATTACTGCGCCTCGAGCGCCTTATAAAAAATGGCCGACCTTGAGCCCTTTCGTGTCTTTGTAAAGTTAAGCCTAGTCTGGTTTGTAAATCTCGTGTGCGTTTGATGACAATTTAATGTGATTTATTTTACTCTACAGGTAATGTAAAACATGAAGATTAGGTTAGGGTCTGTGTCGTAGCGGAGGTCTCGCATATAAAGATGTGAGTATTTCGAAGTGTAAAGACGTACCACTCAATAAAATCGGAGACGTTTAGAAACTTCTTATTTAATTTTACATTCTTTCTCGCAGTGCTTCTTATTTTTCTTAAAATCTGCGTCGTTTTCGAAACTGTTTGTATCGCAGAGGCATTGATCGCCTTTGTGATCGTAATATCTAGGTTAATGCAAAGAGTATTCTTGTCTTGTGCCGCCGAGCTAATTTAGTTGTGTCTTGTGCCGCCGAGCTAATTTAGTTGTGAACTTGAATACTTTCTTTGTGCCTTCAAGCTGATTTATTTGTAGAACTAAACAACCCTTGTTTTTACAGTGACGTATTCACCCGCGCCCAATACATGCTCCTTCTTCTGCCGGTGTTTTTCTCTCCCGGGAAACTTCGGGGAGTAAGGGCGCGACACCTGATGAATATGTACTCAGATAGTGTCTTATTCATGAAATGAATATGATGCAACTGTTTTTAATTTAAATGATGAATGTTATCGATGTAAAACATTTTTAATAGAAAACTAGGAACACCAGACTAACGGTAAATATTTTCTTTAAATTACGGAGACTAGATTAGTTTAGATTATGGTAGTTCATGCTTCCCTTGAAACAATGAATATGCTCCTATGAGAAAAAAAAGAGGAAGGCACCGCCATTTATAATAGAATTTAGAAAACGAGGCCCGTCGCCACACCCTGGGCAAAGAAACAGCAAGATTGAAACTACGCCGTAAAAAAATGAAGGTTAGAAAAAGAATAAAAGTGATAGAAAAAAAAGGACATGTGTGATTAGATTAGATAAGTTAGTTTAAGCCTCCCTAACCGCTGCAAAAATAGAGCGTATCGAAGAGAGGAAGGAGGAAGGCACCATTCAGTATAGAGATAAGAAAATGAGGAATCTATGCAGAAAGGGCATAGAAACAGTAAGATGGGAAAGAAGTTCATGAAATAAGGTAAAAGTTGAAGGAGAAAGTCAGAGGTGCTGAAAAACAGGACAGTAGTGAACCGAAAAAGGTGGTCCTCAACATAACAAAAAACATTTTATTTCAACAAAAAAGAAGGCCTACCTAACTCTCAGCTCGGGCCCTCACATTTTTCCCATAGGAGCGCTGATTCCCATAGATACAATAGTTGTATCTCCCTGAGGGGAAGGACATGTGTGAACCGTTGAAAAAAGATGGTCCTTAACCAAACAAAAACTTATTTTACTTTAACTAAAGTAAGGCCTACCTAATCTCCAGCTCAAAACCTCGGATCTTTTCCCTGGCAATGATCCTACAGGTACATATAATAGTTGTATCTCACAGTTGGGTAAGGTCTACTATATTTTCAAGGGTAGGGATGAGCCCTAATTTATTTTCAAGGCCAATTTCATTTGGAAATGGTGATACCAAAATGAGCTCGATATAAAAAAATAGAGCTGAATAAACACTCATTTGTCTCTAACAGTACAATCATCCTATTAACCTTACCGTAAAACCGTGAGGTTTTGAAGCTTTTTTTGAAGAAACATTCACTGGCAACGTCCCAATAATTAGCTCATGTTCGGCGGGAGGTGCATTGTCGCCCAGAGCATTCCATGCAGAACAAATCTGCAAGGTTTTGGAAGCCTTTGAAAGCTACAAGCCGTTCCAAACTCACACCACCACCACTACAGAATAGCTTATAAAAACACATAATGACGGTACTCCATACACTGGACACGCTCTCAGCAAGTGACTAATTTCACCAGCAATCAATACATTAAAGTCACAGGTTCTACAATACAATTTTACCGCTGACATGCCTGCTGTCACTGCTGATAGGGGTAGCGACCAGCCAAGCCAAAAGCCTGAACTACATCTATAGTCAAGCCAGAAGAAGGGGATGACTAGTCGAGGAAAATGCAAAGGATTAAAACTTATCAAGAGAGTAGCAACGAATCCCAACTAGCCAAACTAGACGCAACAGATACACTGTTGGATTGCACTGTCCGCAAATTGAGGATGGAAGTGGAATGCTTTTAATGACGAACGGCAAATTCAATAAATTTGGGCTATTTCTTGCAACATACCGATCCAACTCGGCTTAAACAAATTTTTACGAAATTAGGTAAATCTACCCAAAATGAACGGAAAATACAACACACATTATTGTAAGAGCTTGTAAAAATAATCCCTCGACTACTTAAGGAAATTTCTGCGCGCCGACTGTATTGGGATTCAGGCACTATCTCACTATCGCTGTACACCTGCGCACATCTAGCGTCTTCAATCCCCCTCGTCGTATGGGACGCAATTCTTCTCAGAAAAATCAACTGATGTTAGTGTTATAGAACACTGCAGTAGTTTACAATGAATTAACATTCAACTTTAAAGCAGCAGAAGGAATTTAATTCGAGACAGCGTCGAGATATTCAGTGCGTGATGCAGAGAAGAGAAATTTCAACGAAAGCCCGTAATCCTTACACTATTCTTAAAGCTTAGCAAAATGGTTCCGAAGGGAAAGAAAATGTGGTTCTTTTTGAACCCATGAAGTCTATTTGAGCTCATATTACCCTCAACACAACTATTGATAAAAGTGCACAAGGCCTGATAAAGCAACCCGCGCTCCTCTTCACAAGGATGTTTTGACTTTATTGAACAAGTAAAGCACCCCACTTCTTCTTAGTGGCCACATCTAGGCCTCGTGCAGCCAGATAGCTATAATGAAGTGAAAAGATAACTAAATTTCGTTTTTTTGAAGAGGCTATAACCTTCAACTTCTTGGCCAGATGGATCCGATAAGGACGATCAGTAACCCTTTATCGAGGTAGGAACGCGAATTACGATCACTGTACGGAATTCGAATCTATGAAATACAGGCGCAATATGCGGTAAGCTAAGTATAAAGCTTATTTTTTGCGTACTGTAAGTTCAAGGTGAGCTTGTAAAATTCTCTATTATGACTTTATCGCGCCAAATCAGTTTGAAATGAAGCACAAGTCGGTATTTGTGTCATGACACTCACTAAATCAAGGAAAAAATTAACTCGTCTTGAGAAATCAGTAAGGTCAAAATAGCTATCGACTGATTTTTAGTCGTGATCTGGTAAGAGCTTTTTACAAACGTAGATATATTTTTGATTTTCAACTAAAGAGCTAAGTTGGTGAACTTTCACGGTAAGACGATTCTCCGTGGCACGCTTATAAAAATTCTGACGACTTGAACAGTTTAAACGTCAATTTAACCTATTAAGAGTGCTTCATTAACAATTTGGGTGCGAGTCCTGCGTGTATGAGAAGAGTAACGACTCGTAGTGTAATTCTAAAATGAGACTTAGGAAACTTGTGACTTCGTTAACTTCGTTACGGGCTCTCTTTGCGCAAACACGGCCAAAATATTCGAGCCAAAACTTTCTGAGCAAATGAGAAATTGTAGTTTTATATGGTGACCAGAAAAATTTCGTTCATAAAATTTACCCATAGAAGCGTATCGGTAAGTACCTACTCTAAGGTTTCACTCATCACAGCAAACAAGATTATTGAAAAATTAAAAAAAAAAAATAGGCGGACTCATTTACTTAAGTACGTGAAATATGAAACACAGATTGAGCCAGTACATACGTACATATTGTCGTCTGTGATGTTTCTTTAACGTTATGAAATCGCTAAAAAAAATACTCCTCCATACATCTCAATCGGTAGGAATTTATGCTGTACTCACCATAAAGAGGAATTCTGTGCTCACTGTCACTTACGGGCATATTATGTGAAAAACACTCTACTTCCTCAAAAACTATCACATACTAATATTGTTTACGGGAAAACCACCTAATGAGAAGGACACACGCAGTGGTCAGGCACGAGTCACAAAGCCTCTGAAGGATGGGTGTTGCCAGGAGCGATAACGACTAACTTGATAAATATTTTCTTAGCAATAAAAAATCTTACGAAAAGATCATTCGTGATACGAACATAGCGCTCTCGTGTGCTGCTTGTAGCGAGGCATGATTTGGGTTCGAGCATTAAGTATCATCAGATAAGCTAGTTTAAGCCTTTATAACCACATCGGAGGTATTCAAGAGAGAAGAATTAGAAAGGCACCATTTAATATTGAGTGAAAAGAGCAGGGAATCTGTGCACTAGGTGTGTTCCCACACAAGATTCTTCTCACACAAAAGGGAGTTAAAAATTAGATTGAAGTTTCTAAAACATGATAAAAGTGAATAATACCAGTGGCTGAAAAACCAGGACAGCATTGAACAGATTAATAATTGAGAAAATATGATCAATAACAAAACAAAACGTTCATTCTATTTAAAAAATGTGAGACCTACCTAAGCTTTGGCTCATGACCTCACATCTTCCACTTGAGGAGAAATAATTCTATGACTGTACCACCCTGATGGGTTTGCCTGGGGCAGCTTCACCGTGATCACCATCGTATGAACACAGGCTCTAGAATGCAATTTTCATTCTTTCGTGAAAAACTGAAAAGCCTCGTTTAAATACTTATATCTCTCAACGATTGTTCTACTTAAGATATTACGCATAACTGACAGGGCATTTTGAGACAAACGAAAACATTTTATTAAGACTAGTTGATGAATTTAACAAAAAGTTATCAATCAATTCAATGAGCCAGGAATATGATCAATTTCTAATCTCCTCTCAGCTCTTGAGTATAATAGAGCAAATAATGGCAGGGTTTAGAATTACGGCATACGGCTTCAGTGGGATGATGTCCGAAAGATCGTAACACCTAAAAAAATCACCACCCAGTCCAGCACCAGTGATGCAGATAATTAAAACCTCTCAGAGATTACTTTCTCTTCTTCGTCATGAATCTGTAACCTGGATACGACCGTGGCACATAGCGTTGACGCGCGCAACTGCCAATGCTATTGACAGCACAGAAAATTCCGTATTAAAATTATAGCTAATCTACGGATTACTTTTCGTAAGAGGGCAAGATAATTTTATGCATAAAATATCAGACAATGATAGCATTAAAGGCAAAAACTTTGAATTCATGAACGCAAATTATTGACTAATTTCAAAACTTGCGACAAAAGAAGGAGGTTGAGGTATAAGTCTTTATAGCTACTTACATTGAAATCTAAGATTATAGTACATTAACCAGTAAGCCCACGAGTATGATAATAGGCAGTGCATTGTCCATCTCTGACCTCTCTCGGTAAACTGAATCACAGAACACTGCAAATGGCTGCATAATTGTTTTTAAAACCTGCAATTTTTTTGTTGATTAAGATTCACTCCGATGTTCTCCAAACGCATAAATGGAGGAATTGACAAATATGAAAACTGGTATTTAAACAAACCATTAAAAGTTCCATGAATGAATAATTGATCTAATTAAAAAAACAGCTTATCATTTTCAATAACGAGCGATACAATAGTACACAAATGATGTTAAAAATGAATAAGACACTAATTTTGATTCAAATATTGCTTCAAAACATTTCTCACCCATGTTCCTAGACCGCGACGTGTGCCACCGGTGAACACGTAGGGAGTTTTCATGATGTTCCTGACCGACTAACAGTCACAAACTCAATTTTCATAAATTCTCAATCAAAGCTAAACGAAAGCACGGTTCAGTTAATGTTTGTCATTTTTAAAATTACTTACTACAATTGGCTTTAAATTGTAGTTGAAAGGTTGAACTTCAGCTGAATGTTTCGCGGTCAACGTACGGGTTAATTATTGAAGGCCGTACGATCGAATAAATGGAAATGAATAAAAAACAAGTTCATAAGTTTTGATCATCAAAATTCACGTGCATAAAATACCGGTATTGAGCATGAAGTCAAATGGAATTGGGAGGAAATGAATAGATTAAATCATGAGTTATTTTGAGCCTCCCTAACAACAGCAAAGGAGTTTGCAAGAAAGGAATGGAAAGGAAAAACAGATTTTCGTGACACGCTTTTCATTTGGTGAAAAATGAGGGTTAAGAACTTTCAAATTTATTTTCAGTGACAACCGGGATTCAAATTTATCTCCAGTTATAAAGATGTTCAAAGAGAGGAAGGATGAAAGCACCATTTACTATATGGAGTTAGGGAATGCGGATTCTATGCACGAGGTGTTTCCACACGGGATCTCGTGCGCATAGAAACCGTGAGTTAAGATGCAAGGCTATGAAACAAGACAGAAATTGATCAAGAAAGTCAGAGGTGCTGAAAAACGGCACAGCAGTGAACCGAAAAAAGATCGCCCTTAACAATACAAAAAAAATTCTTCTTCAGCAAAAGAAGGCCTACCTAACTCTCAGGTCATGACCTCATAATTTCTCTCTGGGAACGCTAATTCCATAGATACACTATTTGTATCCCCCGAGGGGGTGAAACTCTAGAGATTTTCGATAAGTTCCCATCCCTGTCTCGTAAATCAGAATCAGTCACCACCTGTTCAGCGTGCGTATGAATTAAGAGCGCTGAAAAATTTGGCTGATAAAGTTTAGGTTGCACTTGAATGACATGTTAAAAACGACTGCCAGAAATGTACAGCATCACAAAAATACGACTAATCATAATTACTGATAAATTTCATTGCTTAATCGAAGTGTACAATCTAACATAAATATATACATTAGTTTCTTCAAGGATGTTGCAATACTAATCTGGAGGCAGTCACGTTCAAACAAGAAAGGTCATTTATTCATTATCCATGTATAACAAAATTATAAAGTGATATCGATTGGGTGAGATAAATCAATTCATTTACCCTTCACTGCATTCGAAAAATCGTCAATTTGACTGGGACAAGCCTCCGTGAATCACAATTGCGAATTCATGCTGATAGCTGTGCTTGGGACTGCAAAAAAATGTCCAGTTGACCTCGGTAGCTCATTTCTGAGCACATGATGTGTTTCCTCCCAATATCCCTTGCGCATAGAAACAGTAAGCTAAGAAGGAAGGTTATGAAACAAAATAAAAATTGAACAAGGAAGTCAAAGGTGCTGAAAAACAAAACAGCATAAATCCTGAATGACGCAGCATACAGTTTTGCTCACCACGCGGCAGCCACGGCCGCCGCTCAATGCGATTCGTTGGCTTGCCCTGACGCAAACATTGCTGCACTGAACTGCGCAGCGTGAATCTCAGAGCGTAAATCCTCACAGACGCCGACGGTGACTCTCGCTATCAATTACCATTCATATTTTACAACATACTCCTAGCATGGCAAAACGATGGCTTACTCAGGAGCTTGTGAGGGCTTGTTGGCATATGAATGAAGGGAAGCGCATTCCATCACTTATTTTAATGCCTGCTGCACGATGACTATGGCAGTGTGTATTTGACGACACGGTGCGTTTATGATCTTCATTTGTACTTCAAATTGAGCCATGCTTGTGACAAGCTTAAGGAAGTATTTTCATCAACAGATACCCCAGCAAAGTCTCTCACTTAGAGCTATTACAATTGATTTGTTTAAAAATAACTACTCGAGGAACTTGTAACTGTATTGACTTGTAGTGTATTACATAAAACTCTATTCCAGTAATGAACCTGTGAATAATTTGATGTAATGTAGAAGACATGTTTTAGAAGTGCTCTAAATTGTTAAAAATTGTAGGTTCACGTGAAAAAAGGAAAAGTAAAACATAAATTTCATGTTAGCATTTAATGAGTGATTTTTTGATACACAATAAAAAATCAAAACATGAAAACTAATTTTTTAGGGGTCCATGTGAGAGATCAGAAATCAACCTGCATGTTCTTCCTGAATTCATCAATAAAATTGGCATCAAGTGAAACGGTACCTAACACCGTATACCTCATTTTAAGTTACTAGAACGAGATACTTGTCAGGAAAAATCCCATTCGAAAAACTCAAATAAAAATTTTGACCGACGTTGTGCTGTCACCACGCATTTCTGATAACGTTTCGAAAAGAGTAAACGGTAATTGTGTTTCCAAAAAATTCACAAAATGGAAGTACGGTCGTACTGCTCCCGTTGTAAGTTTTGACTCTTCAGCCATAGAGTGCGCAAAAGTTGGGTTTTGTAATCGAACTTGAGGTAAAAAGGCCAAATAATTCAAAAGGCGGAAAACATGTTCCTACATCAGCAACCTCAGTACGCTATCATGAGAGCTACAAGACAGGAGGAAATTTCACGGTGTTAGTATAATGAATGATTTCTTTACGATAAAATTTCATTATTGATCAACTTTCCACAAATCATCATTTCATTTCATTATTAAATGAAATGATGCAAAGTTCTTTCATCAAGAGAGATACATAATGAAATCACCATGAAATATCAAGCATTAGCAGTTACTTGTCTGCTCTCGGTTTACGATATCTCCTTTGCCATAATATCAACGGATTTTCGCCTCCTGTTAACAACGTATGCACGAGCGTTATATTACAAGAGATTCGTAGATTTAGTCGAAGTATTCATTTATTTAATAAAAATAGTAGCTGAATAAAATGTATCAGCTGGAGATGGAATTAAATAATTATGTAATAGCTGTAAAAAAAGCGTTGTGCAGTAGTGACGATCAGATTAGATTAGAAATTAGTTTAAGTCTCCCTATCCTCAAAAAAAGCGTTTCAAAGAGAGGAAGGAGGAAGACACCATTTAGTATGGAGATAAGGGACCGCAGAATCTATGCAAAAGGGGCATATGAACTGTAAGTTGTTGAGAAAAAAGTTTATGAACCAAGATAAAAGTTAAGCAAGAAAGTATGTAGAAGGTGCTGAAAAACAGGACAGCAGTGAACCGAAAAAAAGATGGCCATTATCATAACAAAAACATCTTATTCTCATAAAAAGAAGACCCACCTACTCTCAGCTGGTGCTCCACACATTTTCTCCCTGGGAGTGGTAGTGACAACCAACATCGAAGACAAGCGCAATGGATGGTTTTTCTTAATACTTCGGAGTGTTACTAAAATACATTAAGAATAGGTTAGTGAGCTAGATCAGTGGATAAATTCGAGGGAGAAATGACACCTTAGCAAGCTCTACATTTGAAGTCTATATATAAAGCCTTAGTGACCTGTAGGAGTATTTTGACGTGAGATGGACAGCAGTATCCATGTTGGGTACATTTCAGGAATTTCAGTGATATATTACGTCATGAAAACGCGATGAACGACAGCTTTGTGCTTCACTACCACAGAGAATCCCTAAATAAACTACTTCACTTGTGTCAGAAAATAAGCTCATCAACATGAGACTAGGTTATGAGTTGGTCAGACTACCTAATCATAAAGAGGTGTTTCCACGAAAAAGAAGGAGGGAAACGCGGTTCAGCATGGGAACGGAGAATGTGGATTTGTAGAAGGAACGGGAAATGTAGGCACAAAGCTTGTCTCCCCCACATCTTGTGCATAGGAACCGCTAGAGTGCAAGAAATTTACGAATTACGATGAAAGTTGACGAAAAAATTAATAGATGCTAAAAAAAGACAGCAGGGAATCGAAAAAGAATATCAGTACTATAAGAAAATAGCCATTTTATTTCCACAAATGGAAGGACTACCTAATATTCAGCTCGGGACCTCTCATCTTCCTTATGGAATCGCGTTAATATTTGAATTTTACCGATCGGAAGAGACATAATTGAAGAAATACTGGAGAAAGCACAACCAATTTTTGTTATTGGTATTTGTACAGTAGCGAAGCAGCAGAAACAATATCTCTCTAAAAGCAATTACAATTTTGATGCTAAAGTTATTACTTGCATGGCCACGCAAAGGAAAATTTGCATGGCCATGCAAAGGAAAATTTGCATGGCAATGGGAAAAATCGCAACGTCGGTGAGGGATGAGAAGTGCAGCTTCATTCCCTCCCCGCATATCCGGCACGTTAAAGCAGCCTGACATGCAAATAGCTGGCCTGTGCACAAGTTCTTCACTGCTCGGTCACTCTCGTCAGATGACCAAAAATTCAATAATTAATCGACTTCTCCTCAGCTCGGTGTCATTATAAAGCGAACCATTATAAAGAGAAGTCTTCCTGGCCGTACTTTCTATTTCATGCGATGAGTCTTCAGTTCTCGAATAGAAAGAAAATGACTAGGTGACCATTTCACGAGGGAGGGCGACACGTGGTTCCTTTTTCGAACATGAGCACGAACGCGATTACCGGACCTGGAAAAATCTACTTCTATTTCTCAGGTGACTTCGACCAGCGCCGACAGTACGATGCATTGGCAGTAAGACACGCGTTCTTAGTGCTTCGTGGTTCCCGAACGTTGGGCAAGCGCTCAAAAGTAAGGGTTTCGCTATGGACACAATTAACTTCCGCATACGCTCAGTCAGGCCCGTCTGGCGTGCAGACTGGAATGCGCGCGATACTTGGGCGTACCTGCCGCCCTTCCGCTGCTGCGGTTGCTGGCTGTTGGAGAACTCAAACAACGAAAGAAAAGCACACAAAATATTCAACACAAATATTACCAATGGAGGACGCTATTGGCAGAATGCGACAAACGATGATACAAAGCTCCATCGGATGGATTGAATAAACAAGGCAGTCGTGTATCTTTAGGATTTGATAATAAAAACTCCAAATAGGATATCTTGATTGCTTCACTTGTCCTAAACTTGGAGAATGCGAAGACAGAGTGCAACTTTTCCATCAAAAGAAGAGCACATACGTTCTTGAAAGATCACGTTTAGACTGTCGTAGAACTTTACCCAAGAAGAAACGAGTCCCTAATTTAGAAGAAGAGAATAATATTTCAATCCTATTTATTCAAGAGCTTCGAGTTGCAGTTCACTGTCAAATACGTTCTACAATTTTTTAAGTTACAGAGTCAAAAACCTTAATGACATTGAATATTCAATTACGGAGAGTAATAGAAATTTTTTTTGAATTTCAGCGATGATAGACCTGATGTCTTTGATTAAAACTGTTAACAGATAACTCACTATGCTAAATCGTCGTTTTCTTGTCCGTGGAACTTATTATGCAATGATCAATATCAATGGTTCGTAAAAACACTGTGCGTGATGCCACAACTATGGTGGCTCTGATGGTAAGGAGAATGAGACATCTTCAGAGTGGAAATTTGAAAAATTGAAGTACCCTCGCATATAAAGCGTCGATGCGTGAGTATGCCATGTCGTTTATGCGACAGAAATTCAATTGGCCGCAGCAGCAGGGAATAATATAGGCATTTGCCTCACTACACATCAGTGCTTCTGACTGCACGATGGATCGTTTCCATAAACAATAAACTGCAAATATGGAAGTGAAAAATCTGCTGCACATGCACATCTGGTATGTTGAAACAGAATAACGGATGAGAAAGAATCATCATAAACGCGAAATTTCCCGAGTGTTCAATTGAAATTCGTGTTCATTGTGTTTCTATGTAGTACTGAATGATTATAGTGAGGGGAAGTGCAGCAGCTTTTCAGACCATATTGGAGTTCAAAATTAGTAGATTTTACTTGTAAGGATATACAAGAGCCTTGTGTTTTTATTTAGGGAAATAGAATTTGTGGAACATTTAGAGAGGAATATATTGTTCAATTCAACGTACTGCAGTGCTTTCCATTTGTACGAGAGTTCATTTACGAGTTCATTTTGACGCTGTAACAAACGCTTACCTTTTAAAAGACAAAAAACCAACATTAGACATATCGTTCAATGCAGATATTAAATATTTAAATGTCAAGTATGTTTTCCAAAGTATTTATCAGTCATTGCAAATGTCATTTTTTACCCGCACTTATGAAGCAGGCTTGTTCCTAGCATGAAAGAATTTATTATTTCTTAAATTCAGCATCCATTTTTTATGAAAAATTACCACGTGCTAGCGCAGCATAGTTATCAGCTAACATATTGATGTCCGGAACGCTACAACATCCAAACGACTTATTTCACTTTGAATTCACTATCATAGTAAATGTTCGACCAGCTTACGATGATATCCAAGGCTTAAAAGATACGGCAACTTTCAACATCGGCTCAGGAATGAAGATTTGGCTCAAGAATGAGGACGAACAGAAGTCCAATCTCGATACATAGGTTGGTGCAGCTGGCGAAGACAACTGTGCGACGCACAGCAGTTAGCTGCTGTACGCATCAACGATCCGGTTCGTAGGCAAAAAATAGATTCTAATGGATTTTGGAACTATTAAGGCATTCTTGCACACTTTACTTTCGAGCATCTACCATTACGTGATGCACCTGAAAACAATTACGGAGGGCGGAGAACTTATTGGGAGCACGCGGGCCCGCGCACGGCATGATCCGCTTTCTAGGCGTTGTATGGATACACGTACATCCTCCCGGTGACACGGTTAGCTCAACTGTTGACTAAACTTCGCAGTGCTGGCCATTGGTCACGATCTGTACGGTTAAGGGTCAATCTCAGCGAGCGCGGGAATGGAGCGTGAGCGAAAGAACAGGAAACCTTTCCGCGGACTTGACGATAGAAAAAATAACGGGTTTCTCCTGCGACACTGCATGCTACTGCTCGTGGACGTAGAGATTACCGCAAAATAATTATGTCGAAACGCGAAAGTCAGTTTCTACCGAGAAATTATTGCCCGGCAATGAAAGTACTGGAAACAAGTTTCTGCTGGTTTCTACCAACAAAATCAATGGAAATTAGTCGATTAGTAACTTGGAGATTAAATAATAAGCGTGTCAGTTAATTATTACTTGGGGCTAAATTTATTGAAAATAAATTAGCTAATGAACTAATTCCCGGCACCAAAAGTAAGAGCTATGAGTCATCGTCAGTCACTAAATTTCTAGCAACGAAATTACAAGTAAAACATTCTGACGTACAAACGTACATATAAAGTGGATCTATTGCAACGTGTAAAACGTATGAAGTGGGTCCATTGCGTATAGTGTGGATTGATTAGTTGATTAGTCGTTAGTTTTAGCCTCCCTACCCGCAGCAACAAATGCGATCCAAAGAGAGGAAGAAGGAAGGCACCATTTAGAATGGAGTTGAGGAAACGCGGAATCTACGCAGAAAGGGCATAGAAACAGCAAGTTGGGAAGAAGATTATGAAACAAGATCAAAATTGAAGAAGAAAGTAGTAGGTGCTGAAGAACAGGACAGCAGTGAACCGAAAAAAGGCGGTCCTTAAAATAACGAAAAAACTATTTACAACAAAAAGAAGGCCGACCTAGCTCTCAGTTCGGGCCCTCGTATTGTCGTATTATGTGGATCTATGACTACGCTAACTAACGTATAAAGTGAATCTATTACTACGTTTACAAACTTGTAACGTGGGTTAATTGAAAATTGTCATCAAATGTCGAATAATGTTGTGACTGAAAAGCATATGCCTGTGAGCTCGCTCGTTGCTCACCCACTGAATTGGCTGGATCAAAAACCTGCTGTCGGGATAACTTCATCTCTTTATTGGACTTGAATTTAAACTCATAATTCTACTTAAGCAGAGTTTATTCGGTAGAACTGGTTACAATTTTGTGTAGACGGAGGTATGAAAATCCTCAAAGTCACTCGGAAGGAAATTCTAATTCTGTTCTTAATAGATTTTAAATGGATAAATACGCAGCTAAGCGGTTTAATTATGTCTCTGTACTCCAAAGTTTTGACCAATAAAGCGAAAATTATAAATTTTGATACTATGCAAACCTTCGGATCGCTGATTACCACCATACAAGCAACGTTTTTCCAAACATATGAAAATAAATTAAGCGGTTGTGTTGTTCAAAGCCGGAGTGATTTTGCCACCAGTCGTTTTGAAGTAAGTCATAGTTTTCGCCTATTTTTATGTAAATATGTTTATTACCTCGAATTTTTTGCTTTTTTACATTTTCTATGTCGATTGATTTCGAGGAAAACCGCGAATAATTTTTGTGTGCGAAAATATTCCTATGTTTGAAATATTTTTTAATCAGTAATACATCGAAGGCTCAACGAAAGTAATACCATAAGAAATGATAGATAATTTTGATACCGGAAGTTCATTCATTTGCTCTCGCAATGCAACGCGAAGGAAAACACAAATATTTAAATAATTAGTTGAAGAAGAGTAGAAAGTAGCGTTGAAATAGAAAATAGACGAAAAAATTAAGCACCATCTATAGTCGTGCGTTTATGCCAAAAATGGCCAAAGAAAACAAAATACATCAAAATTATGAACAAGTTTGAACATTTTGCAAAAATTTCAAAGAGATTATTTTACGCACTTGCAGCATATTTTAGGCTCCTCTGATGGTCACTTTCGTAATACGTTCATGTTGGCTACCTTTTCTGTATCGGAGGAGTCAGAAGAAACAAAGGAACTCCTAATCAGCGTGAGGTTGGTTCTTGTTAAGGAAATATCTTCGAACATATAACATGTGATGAAGTAATAGCGGCACCGGAGCACGGTAGACGATCAGAAGAGGAAGGCAGCTTCAGATAGCATCGTGTAACCCTGGCACATTGTGGGACCTGTCTTATGTAGTGCAGAGGTGAGCACGGCAGCGTTCAGTGCAGAGGTGCGCAGGCAGCGTTCAGTGCAGAGGTGAGCACGGCAGCGTTCAGTGCAGAGGTGAGCACGGCAGCGTTCAGTGCAGAGGTGAGCACGGCAGCGTTCAGTGCAGAGGTGAGCACGGCAGCGTTCAGTGCAGAGGTGCGCACAGCAGCGTTCAGTGCAGAGGTGAGCACGGCAGCGTTCAGTGCAGAGGTGAGCACGGCAGCATTCAGTGCAGAGGTGAGCACGGCAGCGTTCAGTGCAGAGGTGAGCACGGCAGCGTTCAGTGCAGAGGAGAGCACGGCAGCATTCAGTGCAGAGGTGAGCACGGCAGCATTCAGTGCAGAGGTGAGCACGGCAGCGTTCAGTGCAGAGGTGAGCACGGCAGCGTTCAGTGCAGAGGTGAGCACGGCAGCGTTCAGTGCAGAGGTGAGCACGGCAGCGTTCAGTGCAGAGGTGAGCACGGCAGCGTACAGTGCAGAGGTGAGCACGGCAGCGTTCAGTGCAGAGGTGAGCACGGCAGCGTACAGTGCAGAGGTGAGCACGGCAGCGTTCAGTGCAGAGGTGAGCACGGCAGCGTTCAGTGCAGAGGTGAGCACGGCAGCGTACAGTGCAGAGGTGAGCACGGCAGCGTTCAGTGCAGAGGTGAGCACGGCAGCGTTCAGGTTGAGTTCTTGAATTCAAAATGAAGCTTAAGCTTTGAATTGAAATAATTGTTCAGCATTGGTAATTCAGTACAAAAGGTTCTTCATTCGCCAAAAAAATATATACAAAAATGCATTTCAATTCTTTGTTCTGTAAAATAAGTTTCATTACGATGAAATTTTCAAATTAAAAAAAAGTTCAAGGTGCACTGAAGATAGATGAACGAAAGACTTTGTATTGCAAAAAGCATTGAACGGAAATTTTGCTCAAACACAATGAGGAAGAATATTTTTGGGTGGAGTTTACACGCCTATGAAATTTAAAGGCTAAATGTGCGCCCCATGTCGAGAAATTTGTCGAGATTGACAGCAAATATTCGGTCGATCCATTGAAGGTGCCAGTCAAGCACCTTGAGCTAATGAGCAACATTTAAAGACTCCATCATGACTATAAATATAAATAAAAACTGCAAATAAGATGCGACTCAAGCGTGTTGCACTCGTGTAAAATATTTGGAGAATCCTCACCGTGAATAAAACACGGAAAGTCAAACTTTCAAAATTAATGCTACCAATGTATTTTGCACTAATGAAAAAATATTTGAAGACTCTGCCATGAATTAAACATGAATAAAAACTTCATAAATTATGCTACTCAGCAGCTTGAGTTCATGAAGTATATTAAGAGCCCCTCTAAAATGGTTCCGGAGTTGACTATGAGTGCACTTCACACTTCATGACGCAGGCTCAATGTCGCTATTTAATATACTTTATTCAACTACCAAATGTTTTTGAATCGATGCATAGAATTGTTTGCTTTACGTAAAAAACAAATCGAATCTCAAGCAATGTCTTAAAACGGTGGCGACGGCGGTGCTCGTAAAGTCGAGTCTAAAGAACAAAACTCCAGAGAAGTTTTTACTCTCATGATAATTAGCACACCTGGCCAGTTTAATTCCTGATTGGGCACACTTAATTCAGGACGCTGAAAGAATATTTCTGCGAATTAATGAATACTAGTTTTACTCCAAAATTAAACGGGTAGTATTTGTTCGTAGGTAATTTCAAGGATTACAATTCACTAAACGTCTATCTGATTTTGACTTCTGTCAGAAACACGACATAAGAGCAGAGGAGATCTCGGGAGGAGACCTGAGAATGGAATGTAACTCAAAAGCTGGATGCGCACCCTTCAATTTGGTGGCATTCGCAACAAATGTCAGGAATATTTTGCCCCTACCAGATCGCATCTATCTCATGGTCTAATATCCCTCGACGACCCTCTAAACTGCAATATTTTCTCCCCAACTGTTGCGTCGAGGCAACGGGACGCGATGTTCAGCAGACCCAACTGCCAGTAGTCATGCTACCGAGATCTTGCTCTTGCTCACATTTTCAGAATTGAAAATTACAAGAAATACGCAAAATTTAATCCTATGTAATTAAAAAATGCAGACTCTCAGTTTGCAGTGTGAACATTAATTCACAGAGCGTCCATTCTAATTGGAAATGGTACTGACAAAACAGACCTGTCGACAGGAAGATGAAAGGGTGTCCCATGAGTATATTTACCTTCTTAAAATTACTATAGCTATAAAACTAGAAATGGTAAAAAGATTTGGTTAATTCAGAATGGTAGAAGAAATTTCAGAGCTTAGTTGACGTTTCGGGCCGATCAGCAACACTCGTCGCAACAAGCTGAATAATTCAGCTTGTTGCGACGAATTATTGAATCATCAGTTCGTATTGGGCCCGTGGCCTGTCGCAACGTTGTCTGTCTGCTGTTGTCCCAGTTTCTCTAAATTTTAATACCAGTTTTTAAGGCAGTTCTTCGAAGGAATTCTTTCAATACCATCAATATTCCCATAATTAATTCCCCTGAACAGCAGTGAACGAACAATTACATCGGAAGTAAAGTTCCCCTATTTTTGCTCGTTAACCAATTGCTCAGCGTTGGAATATGAGGGGTGGATTTTATGTATTTTTGGGGGTAATATGTTGGTTGCGATTGTCGGTAAATTTGAAACAATGGTAAAAAAATTTGAAATCTCCTCAATCATTCTGAATTAACCAAATCTTGTCACCATTCGTGGTTTTATAGCTATAACAGTTTTAAAAAGGAACCTTACTTATGGGCCCCCCTGTACAAGTAAGTAAACTTGAAATTATGTTCAGAGTGTGTAATTGTGCGTGCAATTAGTGAATACACGGGCATGCAATGGTACAGTCGTTTATTCTGTATAAGCATTAAAAGTTGAAAGTTTAACGAAAATGATTTCCGTCGTTAGGACAATATGCACCCAAAAAATAATATAAACCATCTATTTACATGCGTATAAAAATTCCTCGCTTGCAACACTCAAATTCACGGAAGAGACATCAAATAAGATGTTGGTTTAAGTCTCTCTAACTGCAAAATAGGCATTCCAAAGAGAAAAAAGAGAAATGCACCATATACTATGGATTTAAGGGAACGCGGAATCTATGCACGAGATGCATAGAAACATAAACTTGAGAAAGAGGTTTAATGAAATAAAATAAAAGTTAAAGATAAAAGTCAGAGGTGCTGAAAAACACGACAGCAGTAAACCGAAAAAGCTGGGCCATAAAAAAACAACAGAAAAAACTTTATTTAATAAAAAAAGCTTGTACCATTGGTATATAACTGATGCCTCACCGATGCTGCAAGTTTTCCCACTGCCATGCAAATTTTCCGTTGCATGGCCTTGCAAGTATACTAAATTCAGAGTCAAAATTGTAACTGCTTTAAGAGAGTTATTGTTACTGCTACTTCGCACTTGTACAGATATATAATTTAACTCTCAGCTCGGGATATCACGTTTTTTCTATGGGAGTTAACAAAAGAAATATTTTTAGAATTTTTAATCAAGAATGGTGGCACAATTTTCATTGTTTTTGTACAAAATGGTGAGACATGCATCGTACCGCGTGCATGTAGCAGCGTTTGTTACAAGAGAACAACTATGTGAAGAAAAAAGAATAAGACAACCTTCCGGAAATAATTTGAGATATAAAAGCGAAAGAATGTTAGAAAATAATTTACGTATATATATCCGATTCATGGAAATATCTCATGCAGTTTTTAAATATGAATGGCGACAGGAAGAAAGTGTAATTCTTAACATATTTTTGTACAATATATTAATAAATAGTTGTTGCTTGGAGCGTTGGTTGGCCATGCTCTTAATTGAGGATGCTGAGTATCTGTATCTCTGATACGAGTTACACCAGTGCACAAGTACGAGAATATTTTAATTGAAGATACTATTAAGATGAATGTATTTGTTTTTATATATTTCTGGAAGATTTCAGGGAAAATATCGAATCCCGTCATTTTTGACAAGCTGTGTCCACTAAATCTAATATAATACACGCCTTTTAATACGCGAGCAAAGAATGAAACCTCCGTTTTGTTAAAAACAGTTTTAACAAATTAATTTTAAACTCTAATAAAAAAATAGCTCACTCATTTTGGACGGCGCACGTACGCTATATACGTAGTTCTGCACAATGACTGCCAATCAAGTCTGACTGTTTCGACGCGGAAACGCATAGCAATGTAGATTTGGTCCCGAAAATGAGGGAACAGAAACGCGTAAATAAGAAGGCGGAATTGCAGAAGCGGATCTTGAATACCTTCAACTTCTTTCAACTTTGAACGATGGCTTACGAAGTGGAGTTGATTGGTGTGAGTTTTTGCAGTAAATCAAACACCAACCTGTACATGAAGATCAGAAAATGCTTTGACTTTTGCAAGAAATTTCAACTCCGTTGACGTAAACTTTTCCTATGACACAGTAGATCAAAGTTTCATTTGAAATTTATGCAACATTTTACATCAATTAATTAAATGTTGTAGCTATGTTGCAGTAAATTTACACCTCATCGGTAAATTTCCATCTGCTGAGGCGAATGTTGCTTCGCTGAGGCGAATGTTGCTTCGCTGACGCGAATGTTGCTTCTGTTGACGTGAATGTTGCTTCTGTTGACGCGAATGTTGCTTCTGCTGAGGTGAATGATGCTTCTGATGAGGCGAGTGTTGCTTCTGCTGAGGCGAATGTTGCTTTTGCTGAGGCGAATGTTGCTTTTGCTGAGGCAAGTGTTGCTTCTGCTGTGGCAAGTGTTGCGTCTGATGAGGCAAATGTTGCTTCTGCTGAGGCAAATTTTACATCGCAGGAAATGGAGCAGATGTTGTAATTCTGTCTTCGCAACCGATGCTGCAGGTTGCCATCTCCGTTTCACGGAACTATTCTGTGGCCTTTTCTCGAACTTTTGTTAGCTTCGACTCCAAATATGAAAATTCTGAGCAGATCAGTTAACTTCCTAAAAAGTGATACGCAAAATGTAGAGTTGCAGAAAATGTGAAACTGGTGATAAAGAATGATTATATGAAAATAATGAATGAAAATACGAATGATTTTATTTTGATGTGAGCTTACACGATAAAACTTCGGTTCCTTTGTCTTCTGCATCAGAATTGACTTAACCCTATTTAACCTGTTTTTAAGGTCAAAGTCTTTCTTTTCCCAACAAAACTAATAAATGTAATAATTTTAAAAATTAAACTAACATTTATCTCTCCGTTGGCTTTCCACCTCCGGATCATAAGAACGACTGCTGAGTGGAATGCATTAGTACACACACATGCATACATTTTCACAAGTCGAAGGACGTTTTAGTTCCTTTTCATCATAGCCCCATCCAAAAGCTCCTGAATCAACTCTTCTCCTCGCATATAATTTGCCCGCGTACGAAACATTTCTGAAAGACGTTGAAGGTAAACTTCTGTAACATTCTCCAAAACTTGGAGAAAGGTTGCTTCAATAATAGACATGTTGGGCACAACACAGACATAAAACGTCTGATACTCCCCTTATATCCCGCCCCGGGATCGTTCCCATTGTTTAAAGTTTGTGTCGCTCTGTCGTCTAAATATTCTACAACCATCATAAACCCTTTTCTCATTAGGTCGACCGTGTAAGTTTGTTTATGGCTTTTTCCTTACATCTATAAAGCTGGCTTCATTTTTCCCCGGGAACAGGATTAATGTACTCGTAATTATACCTAAAATTGGGGAGGTACTATTTTTGCATCAATAACTTCATCGCGACCTTGAAAGATGCAATTTTACTCCTGCTTAATGCAGATTTAGTCCAGCAGAGGCACAACAATTTCAGTGACGTTAGCCATGCATGCAATTTTTAAAAGCAAAATCGTTGGAAGAAATTGGCTGATTCAGATGATATCATCCGTATAAATTTGGAGTAGTTCATTGTTAAGTAGGGGGTGGAAGTATTCTTCCATTCGTGAAGGATTTATTGAGCAATATTTACTTGTGGAGATAATAGAGTCGAAGACGGCAAGTGAAAGGATTAGACATTGCTGTGATTTTCGCCAAGCCAGGTTATTTATACATTTTATGCGCTATCTTTCAATAAGAGACCGTCAATAAATTTTGGCGTTACATATGGCATGTATTCAAACCAGTTCGAAGCAGTGCGTAATTCTGTACAGGAAACCAGTAAAAAATAGATTAGATGTTAGTTTAAGCTTGCCTAACCGCAACAAAGGCGTTCCAAAGAGAGGAAGGAGGAAAGCACCACTTAGTATTGACTTAAAGGAAATGCAGAAGCTATGCAGAAGGTGCTTAGAAACACTAAGTTGATAAAGAAGTTCATGAAACAAGTTATAAGTTGACTAAGAAAGTAGTAAGAGCTGAAAAACAGGACAACAGTGAACTGAAAAAAGATGGTCCTTAACAAAACAAGAAAACCAATTTTATTTCAGCATAAAAAGGGCCTGCCTAACTTCAGCTCGTAACCTTATATTATCCAGGAGTCCTAATACCCACAGATACAATAGTTGTTTCCCCTTCAGGGAAAACAACTATAACACGTTCACTGCGTTTCTGCGGTTGTAATCGGTTGGTTCGGTTAGGTTGTAAGTAGCAGAATTGGGAAATCGGCCTTAATGCTCGAATGCATTTTTATCCTTCCTAAGAAATATAAAAATGGAAAAACACAGTAACATTTCACCTGGTATGATAACAGCTATCTTTTGAAAGATCATGAAACAGGTGAAATGTCACTCATATATGCCGGTGGGTGAATGAGCAATTTGCCGAATAGTACACATATGGCCCAATACGCGGGGAACGTGTTAAGTTATAAGCTAATGTCAAGCTGCCTTGACTATGGCGAAGGTGTTCTCAGATGAGAAAGGAAGAAAATACTATTATTACTATAGCATTGTACTATTTACACGGCTTGAGTTTAGATCTCCGAATGTAGCCAGCATTTACATTTACCGGAGACAGTGCCTCGTTTGATGATGTAAAAACAAAAACAGCGAGTAAGGAAAGGAGTAGGGAAATCATAGTTACTCTATGAGCTTGCATTTCACTTCTACCCTAATTAATCTTTTTAGTTGAGGCATCTATGATTTCAATTGTCCTGTGCAGAGGCTATCTTCGGGCAAGTGAAATAATATAAACCCCAGCGGAATAATTAGACTGAGTGTAAGTTATGAGCTGAACACCATCGCAACTGCAAAAAATCGTAATTGAATGACCGGTGGTCGCGGGAATTTGTTTATTTGAAAAATTTACATCAAAAATCTTGTTTCCTGTAATTGTGTCTTGGAACTAAAACTCACCGGGAGGGTGCTAGTGAATTTAGCTCCGAAACTATAGTTCTTCCTAACCGAAAAAGTCGTGCTTGAACTTTGTGTTCACGTGAAGTGGGCTTACGCGGGGCATAAAACTCTAGAGAAATAAAGAAAACGACTACATTTTCACATAACAATAATTGAACTCACGTCAGGAATAATTATGTGATGAGAGTAAATTTGTTATTTTGAAGAATGTGGGGTCGTTACACTCGAATTTTACGGCTGTAAAATAGAAGTGAACTTAGAGCACATGGGATTGAATGACCTTCAAACCAGCCATCGCTTTTCATATTCTAGTCAGACAGTTTAAAAGTACTAACTGTTCACCAAATTAGAGCGATCAATAGAGAATAGTTGAAAGCAAAAATTTACGTTAAGTGAGGGCTATCGAAATGTGACGCTCCTCTAAATATCGTCACATCAAAATAAATAAACTAAATAAACTAAATAAACTAAATAAACTAAATAAACTAAATAAACTAAATAAACTAAATAAACTAAATAAACTAAATAAACTAAATAAACTAAATAAACTAAATAAACTAAATAAACTAAATAAACTAAATAAACTAAATAAACTAAATAAACTAAATAAACTAAATAAACTAAATAAACTAAATAAACTAAATAAACTAAATAAACTAAATAAACTAAATAAACTAAATAAACTAAATAAACTAAATAAACTAAATAAACTAAATAAACTAAATAAACTAAATAAACTAAATAAACTAAATAAACTAAATAAACTAAATAAACTAAATAAACTAAATAAACTAAATAAACTAAATAAACTAAATAAACTAAATAAACTAAATAAACTAAATAAACTAAATAAACTAAATAAACTAAATAAACTAAATAAACTAAATAAACTAAATAAACTAAATAAACTAAATAAACTAAATAAACTAAATAAACTAAATAAACTAAATAAACTAAATAAACTAAATAAACTAAATAAACTAAATAAACTAAATAAACTAAATAAACTAAATAAACTAAATAAACTAAATAAACTAAATAAACTAAATAAACTAAATAAACTAAATAAACTAAATAAACTAAATAAACTAAATAAACTAAATAAACTAAATAAACTAAATAAACTAAATAAACTAAATAAACTAAATAAACTAAATAAACTAAATAAACTAAATAAACTAAATAAACTAAATAAACTAAATAAACTAAATAAACTAAATAAACTAAATAAACTAAATAAACTAAATAAACTAAATAAACTAAATAAACTAAATAAACTAAATAAACTAAATAAACTAAATAAACTAAATAAACTAAATAAACTAAATAAACTAAATAAACTAAATAAACTAAATAAACTAAATAAACTAAATAAACTAAATAAGCTAAATAAGCTAAATAAGCTAAATAAGCTAAATAAGCTAAATAAGCTAAATAAACTAAAAAAACCAAGTAAACCAAGTAAACCAAGTAAACCAAGTAAACCAAGTAAACCAAGTAAACCAAGTAAACCAAGTAAACCAAGTAAACCAAGTAAACCAAGTAAACCAAGTAAACCAAGTAAACCAAGTAAACCAAGTAAACCAAGTAAACCAAGTAAACCAAGTAAACCAAGTAAACCAAGTAAACCAAGTAAACCAAGTAAACCAAGTAAACCAAGTAAACCAAGTAAACCAAGTAAACCAAGTAAACCAAGTAAACCAAGTAAACCAAGTAAACCAAGTAAACCAAGTAAACCAAGTAAACCAAGTAAACCAAGTAAACCAAGTAAACCAAGTAAACCAAGTAAACCAAGTAAACCAAGTAAACCAAGTAAACCAAGTAAACCAAGTAAACCAAGTAAACCAAGTAAACCAAGTAAACCAAGTAAACCAAGTAAACCAAGTAAACCAAGTAAACCAAGTAAACCAAGTAAACCAAGTAAACCAAGTAAACCAAGTAAACCAAGTAAACCAAGTAAACCAAGTAAACCAAGTAAACCAAGTAAACCAAGTAAACCAAGTAAACCAAGTAAACCAAGTAAACCAAGTAAACCAAGTAAACCAAGTAAACCAAGTAAACCAAGTAAACCAAGTAAACCAAGTAAACCAAGTAAACCAAGTAAACCAAGTAAACCAAGTAAACCAAGTAAACCAAGTAAACCAAGTAAACCAAGTAAACCAAGTAAACCAAGTAAACCAAGTAAACCAAGTAAACCAAGTAAACCAAGTAAACCAAGTAAACCAAGTAAACCAAGTAAACCAAGTAAACCAAGTAAACCAAGTAAACCAAGTAAACCAAGTAAACCAAGTAAACCAAGTAAACCAAGTAAACCAAGTAAACCAAGTAAACCAAGTAAACCAAGTAAACCAAGTAAACCAAGTAAACCAAGTAAACCAAGTAAACCAAGTAAACCAAGTAAACCAAGTAAACCAAGTAAACCAAGTAAACCAAGTAAACCAAGTAAACCAAGTAAACCAAGTAAACCAAGTAAACCAAGTAAACCAAGTAAACCAAGTAAACCAAGTAAACCAAGTAAACCAAGTAAACCAAGTAAACCAAGTAAACCAAGTAAACCAAGTAAACCAAGTAAACCAAGTAAACCAAGTAAACCAAGTAAACCAAGTAAACCAAGTAAACCAAGTAAACCAAGTAAACCAAGTAAACCAAGTAAACCAAGTAAACCAAGTAAACCAAGTAAACCAAGTAAACCAAGTAAACCAAGTAAACCAAGTAAACCAAGTAAACCAAGTAAACCAAGTAAACCAAGTAAACCAAGTAAACCAAGTGAACCAAGTGAACCAAGTGAACCAAGTGAACCAAGTGAACCAAGTGAACCAAGTAAACCAAGTAAACCAAGTAAACCAAGTAAACCAAGTAAACCAAGTAAACCAAGTAAACCAAGTAAACCAAGTAAACCAAGTAAACCAAGTAAACCAAGTAAACCAAGTAAACCAAGTAAACCAAGTAAACCAAGTAAACCAAGTAAACCAAGTAAACCAAGTAAACCAAGTAAACCAAGTAAACCAAGTAAACCAAGTAAACCAAGTAAACCAAGTAAACCAAGTAAACCAAGTAAACCAAGTAAACCAAGTAAACCAAGTAAACCAAGTAAACCAAGTAAACCAAGTAAACCAAGTAAACCAAGTAAACCAAGTAAACCAAGTAAACCAAGTAAACCAAGTAAACCAAGTAAACCAAGTAAACCAAGTAAACCAAGTAAACCAAGTAAACCAAGTAAACCAAGTAAACCAAGTAAACCAAGTAAACCAAGTAAACCAAGTAAACCAAGTAAACCAAGTAAACCAAGTAAACCAAGTAAACCAAGTAAACCAAGTAAACCAAGTAAACCAAGTAAACCAAGTAAACCAAGTAAACCAAGTAAACCAAGTAAACCAAGTAAACTAAGTAAACTAAGTAAACTAAGTAAACTAAGTAAACTAAGTAAACTAAGTAAACTAAGTAAACTAAGTAAACTAAGTAAACTAAGTAAACTAAGTAAACTAAGTAACCTAAGTAACCTAAGTAACCTAAGTAACCTAAGTAACCTAAGTAACCTAAGTAACCTAAGTAACCTAAGTAAGATAAGTAAGATAAGTAAGATAAGTAAGATAAGTAAGATAAGTAAGATAAGTAAGATAAGTAAGATAAGTAAGATAAGTAAGATAAGTAAGATAAGTAAGATAAGTAAGATAAGTAAGATAAGTAAGATAAGTAGGATAAGTAGGATAAGTAGGATAAGTAGGATAAGTAGGATAAGTAAGATAAGTAAGATAAGTAGGATAAGTAGGATAAGTAGGATAAGTAGGATAAGTAGGATAAGTAGGATAAGTAGGATAAGTAAGATAAGTAAGATAAGTAAGATAAGTAAGATAAGTAGGATAAGTAGGATAAGTAGGATAAGTAGGATAAGTAAGATAAGTAAGATAAGTAAGATAAGTAGGATAAGTAGAATAAGTAGAATAAGTAGAATAAGTAGAATAAGTAGAATAAGTAGAATAAGTAGAATAAGTAGAATAAGTAGAATAAGTAGAATAAGTAGAATAAGTAGAATAAGTAGAATAAGTAGAATAAGTAGAATAAGTAGAATAAGTAGAATAAGTAGAATAAGTAGAATAAGTAGAATAAGTAGAATAAGTAGAATAAGTAGAATAAGTAGAATAAGTAGAATAAGTAGAATAAGTAAAATAAGTAAAATAAGTAAAATAAGTAAAATAAGTAAAATAAGTAAAATAAGTAAAATAAGTAAAATAAGTAAAATAAGTAAAATAAGTAAAATAAGTAAAATAAGTAAAATAAGTAAAATAAGTAAAATAAGTAAAATAAGTAAAATAAGTAAAATAAGTAAAATAAGTAGAATAAGTAGAATAAGTAGAATAAGTAGAATAAGTAGAATAAGTAGAATAAGTAGAATAAGTAGAATAAGTAGAATAAGTAGAATAAGTAGAATAAGTAGAATAAGTAGAATAAGTAGAATAAGTAGAATAAGTAAAATAAGTAAAATAAGTAAAATAAGTAGAATAAGTAGAATAAGTAGAATAAGTAGAATAAGTAGAATAAGTAGAATGAGTAGAATGAGTAGAATAAGTAGAATAAGTAGAATAAGTAGAATAAGTAGAATAAGTAGAATAAGTAGAATAAGTAGAATAAGTAGAATAAGTAGAATAAGTAAAATAAGTAAAATAAGTAAAATAAGTAAAATAAGTAAAATAAGTAAAATAAGTAAAATAAGTAAAATAAGTAAAATAAGTAAAATAAGTAAAATAAGTAAAATAAGTAAAATAAGTAAAATAAGTAAAATAAGTAAAATAATAAAAATAATAAAAATAACAAAAATAACAAAAATAATAAAAATAAGTAAAATAAGTAAAATAAGTAAATGAAGTAAATAAAGTAAAAGAAGTAAATGAAGTAAAAGAAGTAACATAAGTAAAATAAGTAAAATAAGTAAAACAAACAAAACAAATAAAACAAATAAAACAAACAAAACAAATAAAACAAATAAAAAAAATAAAAAATAAATAAAATAAATACAAGAAATAAAATAAATATGACAAACAAAATAAATACAGTAAATACAATGACTACAATAAATAAAATAAATAAAATCAATAAAATAAAAAAAATAAATAAAAGCAATAAAATAAATGAAACAAATAAAACACATGAACAAAATATAATCAGTAAAATCAGTAAAATGAATAAAAAAAAAAATAAACAACTAAAAAAATGAAAAATAAAAAATATATATATAAGTAAAAAAAAATTTTTTTTGAGATAATACAGACTGAATAAAGATAAAACAGACGTTACAAGCAAGTATATCAGAAGTCAACTCATTGTATTAAAAATCCACCCTTGCTGCTTGGAGCCGTCCGTGCTTGCAAAGCTCCGAGCAACAAGCAAATGTTGCAAAAATGCCATCTGAACGAAACGATTGAAAAATTAATTGACAGAAAACTTGAAGCGTGCTGGTGCCGTGAGCGGAGATGAGGCTGGAGTGACTGGGAGCTGTCAAAAATAAATTATAACACCGCCCAGCCACCGAGTGATGCACTACTGCAGCAAAATAAATTATAACACCGCCCAGCCAGCGAGCGATGCACTACTGCAGCAAAATAAGTTATAACAGATCCCAGCCAGTGAGCGATGCACTACTGCAGCAAAATAAGTTATAACAGATCCCAGCCAGCGAGCGATGCACTACTACAGCAAAATAAGTTATAACAGATCCCAGCCAGTGAGCGATGCACTACTGCAGCAAAATGAGTTATAACACCGCCCAGCCAGCGAGCGATGCACTACTGCAGCAAAATGAGTTATAACACCGCCCAGCCAGCCAGCGATGCACTACTGCAGCAAAATAAATTATAACACCGCCCAGCCAGCGAGCGATGCATTACTGCAGCAAAATAAGTTATAACACTGCCCAGTCAGTGAGCGGTGCACTACTGCAGCAAAATGAATTATAACACCGCCCAGCCAGCGAGCGATGCACTACTGCAGCAAAATAAATTATAACAACGCCCAGCCAGCGAGCGATGCACTACTGCAGCAAAATAAGTTATAACAGATCCCAGCCAGTGAGCGATGCACTACTGCAGCAAAATAAATTATAATACCGCCCAGCCTGCGAGCGATGCACTACTGCAGCAAAATAAGTTATAACAGATCCCAGCCAGTGAGCGATGCACTACTGCAGCAAAATAAATTATAATACCGCCCAGCCAGCGAGCGATGCACTACTGCAGCAAAATAAGTTATAACAGATCCCAGCCAGTGAGCGATGCACTACTGCAGCAAAATAAATTATAATACCGCCCAGCCTGCGAGCGATGCACTACTGCAGCAAAATAAATTATAACACTGCCCAGCCAGCGAGCGATGCACTACTGCAGCAAAATAAATTATAACACTGCCCAGCCTGCGAGCGATGCACTACTGCAGCAAAATGAATTATAACACTGCCCAGCCAGCGAGCGATGCACTACTGCAGCAAAATAAATTATAATACCGCCCAGCCAGCGAGCGATGCACTACTGCAGCAAAATAAATTATAACACTGCCCAGCCAGCGAGCGATGCACTACTGCAGCAAAATAAATTATAACACTGCCCAGCCAGCGAGCGATGCACTACTGCAGCAAAATAAATTATAACACTGCCCAGCCAGCGAGCGATGCACTACTGCAGCATAATAAATTATAACACCGCCCAGTCAGTGAGCGATGCACTACTGCAGCAAAATAAATTATAACACCGCCCAGCCAGCGAGCGATGCACTACTGCAGCAAAATAAATTATAACACCGCCCAGTCAGTGAGCGATGCACTACTGCAGCAAAATAAATTATTACACCGCCCAGTCAGTGAGCGATGCACTACTGCAGCAAAATAAATTATAACACCGCCCAGTCAGTGAGCGATAAACTATACTGCTGCAGAATTCTGTCACTGCCAGTGTATGACGGACGCTATCAGGTCACCTCATCAGTCAAGGAGCTCGTGATGGCGAGTAGGGGATCTGATAGTGATCAAACTCGAGCAGATCGCACTCGCAGGAAATAAATCGAACTTTAATGGGAGATAAGAGACTAGCGAGGAAGTGTATTTATTTGGTATAGAAGAAAAATGTATTCTTTCACCTAGTCATAATGATACGAATTGTACATTTTCACAGATGCTCTTGATATGAAATGGAGTTTACACACATGCAATGGCGGTCAGGGATTGCATCTCAGTGAAAATGAATGATCGATAGTTTTCATTTCTTGATGCATGTTGAAAAATGATGAATTTATATTTCCGCTTCACTGATCAAATCCATATCCAAAGAGAATAAATATTTGAGCTTGGCCATGACGCAGCCTGTCACGAAATTCATAAAATTGAGATGTCCAGGAGCATATTTTGAGAAACGGATAATGAACAGGCATCTTAGAAATTCAATCGTCATAATAATAAACTGTCTTTTGAGGAATTCAATTTCCTTAAATAATTGTACAAAGAGTACATGAAAAAATACGAAAATTGTTCGTCAAAAATTAACGGCTTGGTGCTTGGCGTCATTATAATTTTTTTCATTTTCCAGAACACAACTGGAAGTATACTGACAAAAATGTGGCAGTTATAAAATGCAAACAAATTTCTGTTACCCCAAAATTAAATCTTTCCCAATTCGAAAGATGGTAACCGATTTACCTACGATTTTCTTCCTATTCGGGACACACAATGAATAAATCCCAGGACTGTTGGTCTTGAAGTATGATAAAACGCAATGAAATGGAGTCCCAATGGACAGTACAATTTCTAGTGAGCAAACGGATTGCTGAAAGTGTAGGACACGCATAGATTTGACTTGGTGAGGAGGCGTTATAAGTTCCATCCCGTTAGCTACATTGAGATGACCATATCGCATCGAGCAATGATCATTGAGATGAAATGCAAGTTCATTGAGTAAGAAGAGTACTCCTATTAACTTTTAAGTATGATCATAACTATTATATTAGGTTGAGACTGTCTTGCCGTTCTCAAGAGAGCGAAGAGAAGGACTGTTTAGTATGGACTGCAAAAAAGGGGTATTCATACACAAGGTGTGTTCCATACTGGATACCGTGTGCATAGAAACAGCAAGCTACGTAAAAAGGAGGAGGAAGTAAAGACTGTGATTAGATAGCAAAGAAGGCATGAAAACTGAAAGAAGGAAAACAAGAACAAATGATAGAATATCCGAAGACTTGTCTATAGCTGAGGTTACCAAACAGTATCGCCGCTTTGGTGCCAGTCCTAATAAAACAGGAAAGACTAACTTAATTAACTTAATAAGTAAGGTTATTGCCAATCCTATGCCCCATACGGGGTTCTAGTTGCTGAAGGTTTGCGTCGCGCATTCCTAGAGTAATTATCAATCTGAGAACTCGTATTTAAACATGCATTCTATATTCGGAAGAAACAGATTGTTTTAAAGTTTCTCACCTACTACTTTCAATATTTCTTGCTTCACGTTCTCCAATGAAATTGTGAACTGAGGAAAGAAGATCTCAGATGTTCGCATGAATTACTCAAATAAAATCACCCATTTAAAAGGGAGCCATGAAGATGCTTCACAATCACAATGAAAAACCTTAATGTTTTGCACTGAATTGTGAAGCATGCAAATGAGACACTCAACAGAAAAATAATGACTGTGAGCTCAAACATTAATTGGTTCACTATAAAGAATACCTTTCCACACAAACGAGTCTGTCAGGCGGACAATTCAATTATCATTTCACAGCGGCGAGTTGGCGCATGCGCACCAAATGAGCATCATTAGCGTCGAGCGCGCACGCCGAGCGATGAGAATTACCGTGGCGTGAAAGCGGCGGTCCGGAGATCAGATCTGGCACCGTCCTTCAGGGCGTCGCCGACCAACATCAAAGATTTTCCTACGCTCTGTATATGATTATCATTTTTTGTTATCATCCAATGGTGTTTGATTTTTACAAGAGGCGTAGTTTGGATACATTAAGGACATTTGTTTCCATCTATATAGTCTAGCGATAATAGAATAGCACTGAATATAATCCTAAGGCGACATGAGAGAAAACTCAGGTATCACAAGGAAATTATTTCAAATATGTATTTTTAACTGAAGGTTATGGTGTCTGTAGCTCGGCAGTGATGCTCACAAGGCACGAGTCGTTAATTTGATTGAATTAAAAGAGGTAGAGTTAGTTCAAGGGTCAGAGAGGAGGTATTTCAGGAAGAGCGCTCGACTGCAGGTGCCCAACTTCAAGAAATGTCATGCCGAAATCAGTTCAGTTTCAATGCAGGCAACTTGAGCGTATAATAACTCAAGACTCAGAGATCACGATCGAAAAAATTTACCAACCTATCGACATTTACTTCAATAATCAAGGCTGAGGAGCTACTTCTGGAATTCAGTGCCCGGCAAGCATACCCAACTCCACCCAAAACAACTCCTAGTCTCTCAAACACCCTAGCGCGCGGCTTCAATACCGTAGATTTGGCCAAGAACCCAAGGCTTCCTCCCAAGGATTCGAGCACAAAATATTCCTGAGCCCTGTTAATATGCAACCATCATTGGGAGGACGGCCGTGCCCCCCTCACTCTCCCACAGCCCCATGTTAATTGTTCACCAGTGCTCCTTGTGGCAGTTTTTGCGGCGACCACTCACCGAGCGTGCGCGAAGCAAAGGTCAAAAAGAAAAGTATTGCTTTGCGTGAAATGATGAGGAGCTGCACGACGCTTGGCTTGTACGCCATCAAGCAAAATAGGTTAGTTGCTTATTAGCAAGACTGACAATTGTAGGTTCACGAACTGAAAGCACGACTCTCCAAGAGAAAAATTAGAAATTGTTCCGTGTGTGATACGATATTTTGGGTCTGTGAATAGGCACTGTGCAAATCTTAGCAACATTATTGAACTAGAGCCACGGTCTTAATGCTTACTGCAGATGGAAATTTTAGTACTTGTATCAGTAAATTCCAGAAAAGAATTTATTCTTAATTACGACTGACTTAGATGTTATTGAGAAAGTAAGTAAAAAAAAGAACTTATCTGGGAAAAAATGTTACAATTGATTCAACGACACAAATTTGAGTCATAGACAAAGTTAATTTAATTGAAATTTTAGTCTACTTGGACGAACTAAGGCCTAGAGCTCTTATTCGGAATAAGACAACCGGACCCTAATATTAATAATTTTGATCTCGAGTCCCTGTGATTGTGCTCTTAGTATTGATTGAAAATGATTAGCACAATTTATGTAAGTTTTGTTACCGAGCTAACAATGCCTCAAAATGTACAAGGCAGCTTCAAGCTGGTTGTTACTATAAACAGTTACTTAGGGATGTTGAAATCGCTGCAGAAAATTAACTTTTAACGCAGACCTAACCTCAATGGACCATTAAATCGCCAAAATATGCCGTAAATACTGTAATGAAAATATCCTGAATACATGGAGAGCTTTTACAAAGCCATTTTAGAGTTTTTAGCATAACCACAACTATAACTGGAGGTTTTCTGGTACTCATGAAGGTTACATGAGCCAGGAACAAAATAATATTCGATAAAGACATCACCGACTCATTGCAATTTCTAGCAGTTTTCTCCCAAGCAGAATAATGCTTATCTGCAAAACACAATTGCTCGTTATGAGAAAAACAGCGGAACTTGACAACATTTTTTGGTTTCATAAAAGCTCGTTTGCTTCACTTGAAGCAGAGCTTTCAGGTTTCCAGTCGAAGATTTCGGCTAAGTCTCATAGGAGAAAAAGGAACATTATTTTATGAGATCATGCGCGTGATAATCATATTTTGAACATTGCAATCGTGCGTAAAATATGAAAACCTTAAAACAATGTCGTAAACTGGAGTAACCTGTTCAGTAACTAAACGATTTCGTTCTAATTTTAGGGCAAGAATTTTTAAAGCCAATGAATATGCGAGGCATAAGAGCCATATTTCCAGGTTTAGGAATTTAAAATTGTTTTACTCTACGTAAAAAATTATGCTAGGGAAACCTCTGCATTCGATATACAAGATAATTATAGTTTCGAACAGGCTGGCTATCGTATTTTAAAGTGGATGATTCCATCTAAAACCTTTGCTCGAATCCGCATTTATGAAGTCAATATTTAAATTATCATCCGCTAACTTTTGAAAATGATAAATGTTAGGCTGAGAGACGGAAAACACATAACGTGACTAGTAGATCACCCCTATATAGGTTTGATCTATTTTGCTTCGTTCATCGTTCTTAATTCATGATCAGTCATAGCAGCCAAGAAATTCCATGAAAGGTTGTAATATTTTCATCAAGTTCTTTCTCAATTTGTTTTTATTAACATATATTTTAATGAATTAACGAAGGCAGCATTTCTTTACCCCAATTAAGAAACAATGGTCCGGAGGATGCATTACACGTGCTTTCCTCGAGGCTGAACGACAGCTACAAAAGAATTCAATAGAAGCACTACTTCATAATTTACGGTTTAAATATAATTATGTCAGATGGAAATGTTCTTAGGAAGTGGTAAATGCTTTTTTTCTCGCTTGTTGGTTTTCCATATTAAACTATTGATGGCTTGGGAATTATCATACTTGATAACTTATTATTTTTAGTTGAAAATATTTCTTAATCATCGATTAATTTTTTACTTCGCAACTTCAACACCACTAAAATAAACTCCGGGACTTTAAAAATGAGAACTTAGGGGTTTAAAATATTATCTCATTTCTAATTCCTCTTAAAATAGTCCATAATATAATCTAAAATTAGACGCCCTATACCTTCAGTAATTTGGATGCAGCCCTAAACGTTTTTAATCACCGTCCAAAGCTTTTAGAATCGAAGTGTGGAATTGCACCCAGACATCCCTTATACCAGGGTTTCTCAACCGGGGGTACATTTAACGTACTTCGTATGTTAAAATGTACTATATATATTTCCATACAACCGTATAAGTATATATAATTATTAATCATTAAGTGCATTTTTATAGTTTCTTAAACCTTCAAGTATGCTGGGAGTACATAAAGATACACAATTAAGCTAAAGGGTTACACCACGATAAAAAGGTGGAGAAGCCCTGTTCTATGCCCATTCAACCAAATTATTGCAACCACAGAAACAAATCATTTGTTGGAATCTTCCACGCATTGCCAACATCCGTTTTTTATTTTTGAAGTTACTCCTTCACAAAAAATAACCTAAAATCTTACCCTTAACTCAACCCCAAATTTACAAATTATTGTTGTGAAATTATTAATCTTCTCTTCTAGTATTTTCACGCGTTTGTCAACGTATCTTCCATGCAGGCGTGTGGTCGTAGCTACTTTAGCTGCTGTTGTAGCCTGAAGAAACGTTAAACCACTTAAATTCAAACTTTTATTTCTACCAGCAACACATCAGTAAAAACTGAAGTGGTTCTACAAGAAATATACAGGACAACCGACCAATAGCAGAAATTTAGTAATCGAGGGACTGAAGGAAGGCTTGATTAAATACAAGAAAGGGAACGGAAGTTTTTGCTTGAATAATGAAATTTCAAACGAAATCGTAGAAAACTAACGCTCTAGGTTACTTGCTTCATGCTTTGCTTCGAACTTCACTCACGAACACAGTCAAGTCGTATTTCAGGAGCAATGCAGGTTAGGTGAAATTTGTCTACGATCGAAAAAGGAAATAGATTTATATTCAATTTTCATTCTTCTTGCTTTTAAATTCGTCTGATAAACTAGTGGACTGGAAGTGGAAGAGAGGGCGGCAATAATAGCGTTTGAACTTGCAGAAGAGGTACACGAGATGAATAGTTGCAATAATCCATTGTACGAGCTTGTTTTTAAATGAACTGATAAAAAATGGTATCTTATGAAAATGAATGAAAATAAGTTACAGCTTTCTACTTTATGCCAATGTCCTAAAAACATGCTTGATTTAATCAAAATGCAAAGACGTAGAAAAAAATAATGGCTACAACTGCTAGCTTCCATAGTCTCAAAAAACTAAAAACGAACTCTTGAACACTGAAGTCAAGTGCACATCTTTCCCCTTATTACCCCAACATTTAAGAGAGGTAAGATGCTTAATTTACAATTTTATACCTGAACTTTTCACTTTCAACTTACCACTATCAGACCAGAATTTCTCTTTCAGAGCATTTAGCAACAGTTTTCGACTACCTGCTTCTGCAGCCACACCGCCCCAAGACAAAGCATTACATCTGCCCGACAGAGAGGGCGAATCACGTTATTTAGCGACACCTTCTGGAATTTTATCTATCGATTTATAATGCTGGTGCCTCAAGACCGTGACTGGCTTTGGCTCGGCTCTGATAAGGCTTTGTGAGCGCTCTAGTCTGCCCGGTCCTCAGAACGAATATTTTGCTGTGGTCTTGACCATTATTAGTGTTCTTCGAATCCTTTCAACTAACGGCAAAGTATTTCCAAACTCACAGTAGAATGTCCTTGAAAATACTGCGTAAACAGTCGATAATTACACATTTACCAGCCAAGTAAAGTAGGAAGAGACTGTAAAAAAATTTGCGAACTTGACTGATTTTAACTTTCAAAACAAACTATCGGTGAGCGAACAGTAACTGCAACTAACAGAAATGGCAACAAAATTCACCCAAGTGGTATGAGGAACTGTCGCTCGAGCTAAGCCCCACTCCTCCTAATCAACCGAGAACTGATCCAGTTTATACAGAGTCGATAATATCAGTAACCTTGATATGGATTGTTAAAGTGTAGCATGTGCTCTAGAATGCCAGTTTTACGAGAAGTCAGTGACCTAAAGAATGTCACGGGTGATGGAGCTGATTGCCTTTAGTATGGTTGTAAAGAGGCAAGTATTGAAAGGTGCCTATGCATGATGATCAATATATTTTGGACCCCACGATGTGATGTAAGAAGGACGATAACCCCGCTGAAAGAGCCTTATCTCGTAAAGCAGGTCTTTGATTAGCAAAGCCGCCGCTGTCGTTAATGGAGCTATTTGGTGCCGACATTAGCAGCGGTATCAAGTCGAGGGCCTTGAAAGCGGGCATTAAGGTGTTGCGTTAAGGCGTCGTGTCCCTCCAAAGATCAACGCATGCCTTCAAATGGAGCAACAAAGAAAATCGCTCAGCCCGCGCTCGAAGAATGAGTGAACTTCATTCAATCTCTCTGGCGGCCCCACAGAAAAGGCCCCGAAAGCGTCCATTGACGTTCTGGAAAATCGCTGTCCGACCTAAATGAAGTTATGGAAGTGAAAAGAGTTTTGTGTTAACTGTCTTATGGTATTTCAGGCGTTAGATGTGCTCTTCAGAAAGTGCAACGGTAAAGTTATATCTTAAAGTTAGGTAGATGTACGATACGTGAGTATCAACGGTACGATATTTAACAAGAATAATTTGATGAATGAGATTATTGCTACGGGGTAAAATCGTGAATAGATTTGAATGTAATAAGAAATACGCGCGCTGGAAAGAGAATCTGTCCGAGGTGCTCTCCTAGAAAACTTTCATTATCTCTTGCACATTTTCCCTCAATTAAACAACGAAAAGTTATAGTGTTTTGGTTAAACCGAAACAATTTATGAATATTGCTACGGTTCATTTTTGTTAATCTCTTCGAAAGGACATTTAAAAAAACATTTTCTCAGATATTTGATTCTTTTTCCTTGTAATTAGTAGGAGAAAAATGAATTTAAAAAAGTTCTTTGACCGACGATCAGTTTCGATTATTGTCAAGTGTTGCACGAGTCTGCAAAACGCGTCTTATCCTGGCTGTTTCCTTATATATTAAAATCTTTTCACTGCGTTTTTTGTAAATGGGAATCTGGTAAAAAATTAGACTAACCGCAACACGCGGAGATCTAAGCAATCGAGTTTCGAGTGCGTCAGTGAAGTTACGCAGAAGGAAAGCAAAGCCTCAAGTTTGAGAAGGCATAAGTGCCTTGAAGTTTTCGTCTAGATAGGGTAGGATAACGACAGTACTGCAGAAAATTGCTTAATCCCTTTTTTCTCGCTTCGGAGTCTCTAGTGTTGAAGCTCTTGACTCATTCTTTCCAATACACCCCGAGAATTCTTTAAAGTTTGATGAATCAATACTTCAGTTATAATCTAATAATTTTTTATTGTAATTGTTGTGATAATTTGGTTAGTATGTGGTTCAGTAATGCCAATTGTTTGGTTTTTATGAGGTCTTGATAATTTTTTGAGATTAAGAATGAGCCTGCCCACAATGAGTTTTAAAAAGGTGATTCGATCGAAATATGAAAAACTTACTTTTATTGGGTGGATTCATTCGTAAACTGCTTATCAAACTTTTCGTTACTGTAATACAGGTGGTTTAAATAGTACGTTTAGAACTAACATAAATTAAAATGTCCCTCTTTCATTAGCATTATTGTGTCCAGTAACAATCAAACATCTCGTCCAACAAGGTTCCTACAAAAACTAAACGCATAAAGTACTGGGTATACGCTTCCAGCACATTTATCGGAGTGAAAAATTCGAGTCTTTCCTCGCTGCGCTAAGCCAGATTGTCATTGACTTCCAGACAAAGTCAACGAGGTGTCTCTTTTAACCCTACCAGACCTGGGGCCCTGAACTTATCTGTTGAACGTTAAAGCACACAAGGTCAATTCAATCTAATGAGGGTAGACATATGGAACGGATAACCAAGAGGTTTGACCACAATTGGATGGGTATTTTTAGTGTATGACCCATTTTTTCACGTACAAGGCAAAGTACCGAAAATCAAATATATCGGTTTAGCGACAGATTCGGAAATTACCGAATAATTGGTACAGTTGTGTGGAAGGATTATTTACCTCACCACTAAGGGAGCTGAACCCAAAATAAAGAAGAAATGCAAAAACTAGAAACAATTTCCTACCAGATCTGAGTGTTGCTGGAGACCGACATGATAGCTGGGCAAGATACGCATCTCGTTCATGGAGAGTTAGCAAGTGCAACATGTGAAACTATACTTAAACTTTCTCTAACACGTTGGTAGCGATGTGGGCTGCCGGTGTACACGGAGGGAGTTTTCATAATGCTGCTGACCGACCAGGGGTCGTAAACGCAATTTCAAAAATACCTAATCAAAGCTAAATGAGGGCACAATCCAGTTAATGTTTATTGTTTTCGAAGTTGTTTACTTCTATTGACTTTAAATTTGAGCTGATTAACTTATGCATGCTACTTCACGGCTTCTTAACCTTAAGAAAAATCGTGTCTGCCACTGAATTGTTAATCATCCAGTCAGAATTGAGAGATAGGGTGATTACGAAATTTGAGTCGTGAAAAGGTAAGAGCACCGATCAAATCCAGAATTGAAAAATTCATGCAGAAGTCCATTCGTGCTTTTAGTTGACTTCAGCTAGACAAGTCAAGCACATTAATTTCCTAGCCATAAATCAAATTGATAGATGTTCGGTTTATGCATGCTGAAATTTTGAGCGTGATAAGTTAATTATAGTGATAGAAAAAAGATTGAGCGCACAACCTCATTCCAGCAACTCGACGGATAAACGAAGTCGCCGTCTGTGAAGAAATTTTCGAGGGCAGAGCAGGTCATGTTAGGTCATAGTGTCCTTCAAGTCTTCAATAAACTTGTCTGCCCATTTTTAATTGCACATCTCATCCTTTCAACGAAAATATTTCACATGCAGCAACTATTTGGAGAGTTTGGAGCAGAATATTCGAGTCTAAGTTTTTCATTCTAAAATTCTTCAAAAAACCATCAAAGCAAGCATTCACAATACTTTTGAGTATCTAAAGGAACATTTCGTAACTGCAACTTTCGTAAAATAATATTCCCAGAATCAATTTAGAAATTTTTCAAACCTTGATCCACCTAATTTAGTTGATTCAATGTTCAACTGTTGCCCATTATAGTTATAGCTCGATGAATAATACATTTAGAAATAGCGCGATGTATGTTATAGTTTAGTTCAATGTACGTAGTTCAACGTACAGTCCGACCATAATCCAAAAATAAAGACCAACTTGAATTCTAAATTTGCACGCGTACTAAACAGAGAAGGCGTAACTAAACAGAGAAACCCTAAAATAACCGTGGAAAAATGTCCACGATGCGTTCTGAATGCATGAAAATGACAAAATCATTTTGCACTCGAACTTACGCCCAAGCTTTGTCCGATCTTTGACCGACGATCAGTTTCGATTATTGTCAAGTGTTGCACGAGTCTGCAAAACGCGTCTTATCCTGGCTGTATCTGGGGAATGCGCTTGCAGTCAAATTGATATTCATTGACAAAAATTCTGAGGTAATGCGCGCCAAATGAGACTCGAAAGCTGTAACATTCTTGTTTTTCACGAGTACCCAAAATTGCCTCAATGACCATAACGTCCCGTAAGTTACAAACCAAGGATTTTCAAGCAAAGTTATATGATGGAACTTGCAATAAAAGCCGTTTTCGACTCAGCGTAATAGACTGTCCACGGTCGCGCAAAAGCTGTTCGTTGTATAATTAGGCTTCATACGTAACTGGGTGCTGCAGTTCATTTTTTGAATTTAAACTCTTATAACCTTAATTACCTATATTTTCAAGATTTATGCGCGATTAAGAGAATTAATTTAGACGTGTAAAATATGCCACCTCGCTGAAATGAAATCGACTTAATTTTTATTGTGTTTTATCACCGAACGGAAACTTTATTCTGCCACCTGCTCCGACAATTATTATTTCGAGACCGTGGCCTCCCTGAGAGGTGGAGCTCGCAAGTCTCTCCGCGATTTACCGTCATGCGCGCGTGCTTAGCGTTGACCTTCATCAACGCAAAATTGTAGAAAACGCGAGTTTTTTATCGCGATAAAGAGCGTGAAAACCTCGAACGAATTCTATTAAGCAACGATGAAAAAATTAGAACTTAGCGACGTGCCAGATAGTAAATTTGATTTGCGGCTCTCAGAAGACCGGTAAATTCAACTGCTGCATGGACAATGCTGGAAAAATGCGAACACATACTTGGGTAGCAAGCATAATTACAGAGACTACAGTATAAGCTAGCAGTACTTTATTCGAATGAAAATGAGCATCTGTTGTTAAATCAAATGTTCCCTAGTATGCGTACACGTCTCCTGCGTCGTAATACGCGCATGTATAGTTTCGTACTCGAATATTTTAAAAATAAATTCTGTGCGATAAATTCATGTCCTTGCACTCTCTGGAAATGAAATTAATGAAAGCACTTTCGGGTTGCTACGTTTTCAGATAGAGTTGAAGGTTTGCAAGTAACTCAAAAATGGAGATACAATCTCACACAACATTTACTGATTAAAGTTTTTAAGTTTCTATTATTTTGTGGTGGCTTATTGTACAAACGATTTATACATTACCTGAATTTTGTTATAAATCCCAGAGTACACGCATTGGAAGTTCAGCTCCAGTCACGAATCAGTTTAGAAGACTGTTGCAGAGTTAAGGAAATTGTGCGTACAGTTGAGCTTAGCACAGCTGTTTTGCAATTGTCTTCGGCCTTCTCGCTGGCGGACCATAACTCACGGGTAAATGCTTCAAATTCCTGTAACAGTCCATGATTTTGCTCACTTTACTGACTTATTAGTCACTAAAGATTATGATAAAAGAGTATTAATTGCGAGAGCTTTTTTCCTTAGAATTAAAGCCGCCATTCATCGCAGCGTACTATACTTGACGACAAACACATTTGTGATGAAATTAATGAGGTAATCGCTTCTCTTTAATACGTATACACGTTTAAATACAGAATTTTAAAAATTCTGCAAAAATTTTGCGTATACTGAGGCACACAGCTGAGAATTTTTTCCAAAATATGAGAACTATAGTCACACACACACTCTCAGCTTCATGTAGATTGCTTGTCTTTTGAAGGTTTGAGGAGTGCAAAAAAATCTTAGGTGCATTGGAATACGCCTGACCCGAGTGGATGCCATTTGAAGTTTATGGGAGGTCGTAAGAAATACTGAGAGCTAGTCGGTCGATGAGAACTGAAGCTTTGAAAATTGTCGATTCTCTTTGGTTTAGAGTCACAACACCGCTGCTCGGACAGCAACCTTTAAAGGTTTCTAAAAGTTTTTTTTTGGAAACCTTTTGGGTAAAATATATTTTGGGATCATAATTGCAGTTACCTCACTAATTTTCTACAAGCTTCAGTCGACTGATGACGTATTCATAACTTATTGACAATCAGCCAAGCTTCATAGGAGTGATAACGAAGAAACAGATTACGATTGTGATGAAGCGGCCACGTGACTTTCAAACAAATATTAGAAGTTAATAGATGCAAGTTAATGGTCCATACCGTGAAGAAATATTTCTAAAATAATTTTTTCAAGAAAGAAATCCATTAAAAAGTGCAATTGGAAAAGTTATACAAGAAAACGAATCATTTTTTATGAAGCAAATTAGATCGACCAAGATAAACTTCCTCGTCGTTTTAAGACGGATTTTTTAAAATAAAATTTAAGTTTCAACAAAATTTGAATCGGTGTTGATAATTCTATTGAAATTTATTTACGCACTTGATATCTGCAGCTGTGACATTTCTCTGGATTTGAAAATCCTTTGAACTAGCTTATGTAGTTGAAAATATACCGAATTCGGAATAGAGAAAACCCATTTTCATTCTCATAAATATCAACAGAATTTAATTTCACTGACAGCGATACAAATGCGTTCATATTTCCTGGCAGCAAATTAGTATTATTTTCAATCTATTCACAGGACCCTTAAGCTCTACAGAACATAACGAGTTTAAGCGCGTCTGAGAAGAAAAGCTTCCACTTCTGATTTTCGCGTGAAAATATTACGCTACAGTTTTCCATACTCGAATAATTCAACCTCCATCGATTAATAAATAAAGAAACATGTGCAATCACTGGCCTAAATGAAGCCCTGCCTCAAGACAGATCTGTATTCCAAGACGCCGGAACTGCCCCTGCCCAGATTTTAGAAGCGTAGTCCAGACGCGCTAGAGAAAGCAGCCACACTCGACACAGCAGGGGCGCTCTAAGGTGACCGAAGTATATCACGGCTAGGTGATATAATTAGTGGCCTTTTAGACACGAGAGCTATTGGCTGCGCATGATGGAATGAGAGCAGGGCAACATCAAACAGCTCTTCCTAACCAAACCATGGTTTAAATTAAATGAAAAGAGCAAATGTTGATCTAGAGAGTCGTTTTCGATCAGTTGCAGCGTCGAAGGAGATAGGCACGAGCAAGTTAAGTGACTGCTTTGGTGGCGGAAAGGTCGGCAGGTTAGTTTTGCTGGCTTATGAGAGCCAGAACTGACGATGGATTTTAGATTGGCTGTCAAATGAGAATAGAAGTAAAGGTTTAAGAGGCGACACGTGATACAAATCAAACACTGGGAAGACATTAAGCTGGGCACGATATTTTAAATTTTTCATATGACTCACTACTGCGATATTTTTCATATTCACTGACTTCAGACAAAAACAATATTTAGTCATAGTGGATATAAGGGGGATTACAGACGTTGATATTTAGCAATAGAATGTAAGGTGTGAGCAAACGATATATTTAAGAGAGAGGATTTGTGGACATTTTTTTGTACGAGAAAGGAGTATTTAAAATATCCCCGTAAATAATTGTCGTTGAAAAACGTTTTATTTCCGATATAGAAATTCAATTTCAAAGTACAGAATAAACTGAGAGTCATTCGAGCAGTACAAAAGGGAAGTAGCAGTAAATGCATTCAAATAATATCTCGTGAACTCTATGTGCTCTGTTGGAATATTGATCGATGTCTCAAGAGAAGATAAATGCTTGTAATGGTTACTATATTTAAAATTTTACGTGGGAGAAAGGCTAATACTTTCGCTTGGTGTAAGAATGCGTATAACAGATCATTACCAAGTTTAGTAAAATTACTTCTTAAACTAGCACCACAAAAGTCGTATTTTGGGACCGGCATTTGTATGCAGAAAAAGTGGCCAACGATTGGTGTTCAACACTGAATGGCAGTGAAATGCATTTCAAGTTAAATTATCAGCGAAAGAATGTTTTGTCAACAGTGTCAAAAACTAAGCGATAAATTCATATGAAATTTTGTGGGTATGTGGGCACTGATGATGTACGCATAATGAGAAAAAATGAATTCGTTTGCGAAACGAGACGTGAGTAGCAGCATTCATTCTGAAAAACTGGATATCTTTGAGTACCAATTTATTTGCGAAGGCTCACTAAAACTCAGCAGTTACGAAAATAATCACTTTTATTGTTATTTTTTCATTGAAGAACGGATTTGAGCGTTGAATATATCAGGAAAAGGGATAATGGTGCACCTATTGAATTAAAAAAAAACAGATATTGGGCATTATTTTTAAATGCGCATTCTTCATAGAAATGACTTTCATTAGTCGTTGACCTATGGAATTGGCTAATTTTAAAATTTTCTCTGTAGTAATTCCCGGTGATACATCAATAAGGGTTTTCCATGACTCGTCCTTGTTCTTGGATTGATGTTCATTTGAGTTCAGTGGTTGTTTCAGAAAGCTCTTCAGGTTTTCTATTGGACGTAAATCTGGAGAATTTGCGGGCCGCTTTATCTTAAGAAGCGCACAGAACCCTAACTTTTGGAAATTCTCCGCAATGATATATGAACCACTTGGGAGGAAGCATTATCTTACATGGAAATAGCATTTTCTCTTCATGTTACCATCTCTATCATTGGTGAGGGTTCAATGTGCTCATGCTGGAAAGCTATACATGCATTTGAAATCCTTTCAATGCCATCGAGTGCTTTCCATGGGCCAACAACGGTTCCTCCGATAATTTCAGCTTAAATCATAATCCTTCCAATACCTTTTTTGAGCCTCAAACGATCATGGCAATTCTGTTCATTTGCCCCCCATTCTTTGCTCCAACTTATCAGGGGGATCAAGTCGTTTCGTCGATGAACAAAATTTTCGAGTCTATTCAAATGTAGTCCTCGTCCCATATCAGTCAATTTTCCGCTTGCATTTGTCAATGGAGGCTTTGGTACCGGTTTTACTAACTTCACAACTTCTTTTAGATCAAGACATGAGTATTTTCGAAATTTAGAAAAATTTCTCCATTTTTCAACCCAGGACACTCAAGAGCTTCAAGTTGAATTCGTAACATAGAACGGCGTGAAAATGAAAAAAATTAATTGATCTCTATCAGCCCTCAGATGTACTTTCGTAGGATCACCAGAAGAGTTTTTCATAATTTACTAATAACTATAATTATCATTTTACCCATTCGCAGTGAAGTTTCACCCTTCACCCAATCAAAGGTTATAATGCGTATCCTTCACAGAATAAGTCAAGTAACCTCTTTGGCAGACTTTGAAAACCTCGAAATTAATTAGATTCACATGGAATACCTTGGCTTAACTCGTTGACTGCGATGGGTTAAAATAAAACCTTGATGTTAGGTCTCAAAATACTTCGACATTTGAACACACACGAGCTCGTAAACTGAAGTTCAGTATTCAACTCAAATTTAACTTCAAAAATTGTTATGAAAAACGAACATTAACCGGGCCATTAAATACCATTAATTTTGGAAGATTATAGAAAATCTTTCAAATAACCCACCGATGGGTTGTTTCGCACCAGGAAAAACTTGAGCACAACCCACCGGCGGGTCGTATCGCAATGTGTCGAGCAAACGTGGCGTCATATCATTCACATCGGGCGTATCTCTTCGACTTTTTGCAGCCTGGGCATGTTCCGACTGTTGCTAATACCTAAAAATTTCGTGTGTATTCATCTTGGTTTGGGACAAAATTGGGAAAAGTTTTTTCTAAATAATTTGACACGCAGTGTACATATTGCAACAGATTTTTGGCAACCTCTTTTAAGCTGAGCTTGGTCTTTCATAATTAGATAAAAAAATACCATTATTTAAGAAAAACATCTCTATAAAATGAATCATTAGGTAGACAAATAAAAAGGGAAAGGAAAATGAATTCATTATACATCAACATTAGCCATTAAAAATCAGCATTTTCAAAATAAAAAATAAACGCTCACTGAATTAGACCAATAATACACCATAATGGGTCATAGCACACGATATAGTAGCATAAAATAGAAAAAAATTAGTCGAAGAATGATTAACAATACACAAATATGAGCTGAAAACTTTACATGGACTACGATAATGCTATTCTTTGATAATTCTACCATAATAATATTCTTTCCTAATATTTTTTTAGCACACAATTTAACATAACATTTAGAAACTAATTAGTATTGGGTTTGAATAAAATAAGAACATCACGGTGAGAAATACGGTGGACTTTGTCAGCGATTTCAAGAAATGAGCGAAACATAGCCTCCCTTTCTTTTCTTCGCGTTAGAAACTTGGATAAGTTAGTATAACACATTGCGTGCTCTACCAATCATTGGGTGGGTGGGTCGGTCGGGCTTAAGTTTTTCCAGCTACGAAACAACCCATCGATGGGTCGTTTGAAATTTTTTTAAGAATCTTTTAAAATTAATGTCATGTAATATACCCTGTAAATATTTGGTATCTATAAAATTTTTAGCAACTTTTGAATTTAAATTTGAGTTGAATGTTGAACTTCAGTTTAACCCATCGCGGTCGACGTGTTAAGCCTCCTTAACGGTAACAAAAACGATCCAACGAGAGGAAGGATGAAGGCAAGATTTAGTATGTAGTTATAGGAATGCTGAAATTATGACCAAGGTGTGTACCCCACAAGATCCCCTGCGCACAGAAGCAGTGAGTTAAGAAGGAAGGCAATGAAATGAAATTAAAGTTGAATAAAAATGTTAGAGATGCTGAAAAACAAGACAGCAGTGAACAGAAAAAAAAGGTTCTCATTAAAACAAAGAATATATTTTATTTCAACAAAAAGAAGGCATACCTAGCTCTCGGCCCGAGACCTCACATTTTCCTCCTCATGGGAGCGCTAATTCCCATAGATACAATAGTTTTAATTGTATCCCCTGAAGGGACAATTGCTCCTGCTGCTCTTACAAAAAAAAAAAAAATAGATGAAAGGTGCATGACTCTAACGCTACCATGTAATCAACATAATGATAGTTCTAATACTGTTCATTTCAATAAAAATGAGTAAATAAAGATGAATTGCGTTGAAAGCTTACAATTTATTCTTCACTTTTGCTTGCCAGCATAAAATGGCTAATTCATAAACTGTACATTGTAGACTTATATTGAAAACGAACTCGCAAAGTTAGCTGTTTATTTTAAAACAGAAGCTAAATTTGCATATACCGTATAAAGAACGTTGGATAAGTGCAGTAACGTATCCAACTTTCCTCACGCACTGCCTCAGTTTGAGAAGCGACACTTTTAACATGACACGTCACTCGAGTTCATTGATGCGAAGTATATTTGCCATAATCGAACACTTAAGTAATTACGTAATTAGTAATTTCGTAATTGCATAATTAAACGATGGTCATGACCGGCAACATTTAACTTGTCAGCTCTGCGGAGACCTTCACATGAGGAGCCCTATTAAATGAAATGTTTTTTCTTTTTTTTAATTTATCGAGCATATTTATTCATTGATCTAATTTTCTAACTTACTGAATGTTCGTTGAGAGAGGAACTGTTGACCCTACAGTGTAGTGTTGCCCTCTTCCCAGCCGCTATTTAGTTCTTTAAACCAGGGAAGTTCGGTCAATATTTGTATACTTTTTCAGAACGTAAAACTGAGCTAATTAGACTCATAAGTTGTAAAGGAGTAACATTGAGCTTGCGCTAATAAATCACAGGCCAATATTCACAGATGCTCGACTTGGTAATGAGGTAATATGTGCACGACTAATTGCAATTTTCCTGCGTACTGCCGTGTCGGAGCGATTTCTCTGCATACTATCGTGGACATCAATGTCGAGTTCATCTCTTCCTCAATAAATCACTCCACGCGAAGAAGAATTAAAACGAATTATTTCCCGGCTAGCTACATGCACTAACCGAATTATTTTCCCGCTATCTACATGCACTACAACTCTGCTTGGCAGTGGGGGGGTTCCTTCACATTGTAGCTAAAAAGTTATCGAATGATTTATATTTTGCTCATTGTACTGTTATCATACCCAGCGTCATTAGACTGGCATTTTCCCTATAGCGTGTCACCGATATTATAATGAGGAAGAAACTACACCTCGGCAGTGAATGTTAAAGAATTTATGATGATCCCAATTAGACTATAATCAAAGTATGGTGAGGATGTTTATCGATATGCAGTAAATTTCGAAATCCAACCAGACAGTGCACGAAGGTTCCACCCTCCGCACTGTCACTAAAACATGCGTAAAGGGCGAAAAAAATTAAATAATGAAATAAACCTGAATTCACTATTTATCAATCCATCTATACTCTACTATAGTCGCTCTTCATGGGGATACAACTATTGTAGCTGAGAATTATCGATCCTAGGAGGAGGATGCGAGTTCCCAAAAATGAAGGTTAGGAAGGCTTTCATTGCGTTGAAATAGAATAGTTTTGTTTGTTTTGCGATGGACTATGGTTTTTTTTATCATTGCTTTCTTTTTATGCACTTATTACTTTCTCTTTCAACTTTTATCTTGTTCCATGAACACCTTTTAATGTTGCTGTTTCTATGCGCAGGGTGTGGGGACTCCCATTGTGCTTAATTAGATTTCCCGTTTCCGTAATTTCACACTAAATGGTACTCTTTTTCAAATAACGCTATCATTCAATCCAATCTTTATTGCAGTCAACCATAAGTTCCCAAAAGCATTCATGTCGGTTGCCTTTCACGTGGGCTCCAATAACAATACACCATTTGATACCGTTCAGTAGACAGATTAGATTATATTAGTCGTTAGTTTTAGCCTCCCTACCCAGCAACAATTGCGATCCAAAGAGAGGAAGGAGGAAGGCACCATTTAGTATGGAGTTAAGGAAACGCGGAATCTACGCAGAAAGGCATAGAAACAGTTAGTTGTGAAAGAAGATTATGAAACAAGACCAAAGTTGAAGAAGACAGTAGTAGGTGCTGAAAAACAGGACAGCAGTGAACCGAAAAAAGGTGGTCCTTAACATAACAAAAACATTATATTTCAACAAAAAGAAGGCCTACCTAACTCTCAGCTCAGGCCATCACATTGTCCCCCTGGGAGCGCTAGTTCCCATAGATACAATAATTGTATCCCCCTGAGGGGGGTTCAGTAGACAAACTTTTGTACACAAATGGGTTAACACAATGAGTTAACACCAATGGTTCAGGGCTTTCATTCATGTTAAGACAAAAGTCAAACTTTAGCATCCAACCTACGAGAAACTAAGGATTTTTTTTCGGAAAAGCCCCGCCACTAATGCAACACATAAGTTCACCCGAGTGTAACTTTCGAAATAATGCACCTATTGACTTCAAATTACTCTTAAACGAAAGATTAAAACATTCTTTCGTTTGACAGTAATTTGAAGTCGATAGGTGCATTACAGAATTTTGAAAATTACACTTGGGTGAACTTGGGTGCATTAGTGGCGGGGCTTATCTGGAATAGATCCGAAACTATAACATCGAAGAACAAAACTGCCTGTACGTAAATTATTTTTTCACAAATCTAGCTGTATTTCAAGCCCTATAAGTGAAACTTTCACGGGAAAAAACAATATCGAGAAGTACGTTAACCCTCCTTGAAATCAACCGCCTTAATGAAATTAAAATGTATTCCCATTCTTACTGTGCCTTTTCTACTACACACACACTGCAGCTGCAAATATAGCTTAATTCTATCTTGAGTATTTAGGGTGAGAATATTCAGGGTAGCCTCAATATCGAAATAAATTGTGCATTTCAAAGATAATTTTTACGAGGGTTCAATTCGTAATAACATTGTAAGTCCTGATATACCACCGAAGGCCTCATCCAACACATGTATACTGCTCCTCTACAAAATAGGATGATTCTTTTCACTTTTTTTCTAAGCAAGAAGAACAAGCAGCTGCATCGCTCGGTTTGCATCATGCGATGAGAAATGCACAAATTCTCTTCTCGCACCGACCCACGAAAATAAATTTACACTTCACAACGATTATCAAATAGTTCAAAATTCACACTGCGAAACAATTGAATATGTAGAACGTTTTAATTCCCAAACGACAAAAGAGTGCACATTTCTCACTCCGCAACAGTGAAAAAGCACACAACTCACTCTTCACAACGATAAAAGAACACAGAATTCTCACTCCACAACGACAAAAGAGCACACAATTCTCGCTGCACAACACTGGAAGAGCATACAATTCACACTCAACAAGGTCAAAAGAACGCACAATTTCACTCCACTACGACAAAAGGGCACACAGTTCTCGCTGCCCAACACTGAAAGAGCACACAATTTGCACACCACAACGGCAAAAAAACGCATAATTCGCACTCCTCTACGACAAAAGAGCACACAATTCTCGTTGCACAACACTGAAAGAGCACACAATTTGCACACCACAGCGACAAAACAGCACAGAATTCACACTCCTCAGGACGAAAAGATCGTAAAATTTTTAGCCAACATTTTCTCCTAGCCCAGGCAGCGATACTCGGCCAATAACGGTGTATGTGACACATGCAGGGTCACATTGCGAAGCTCAAGCATGGCATTCGAGGTCGATATATATTCGATAGTCAGTTTATAAAATTGGCTCAAAAGTCAGGTCAAATGCCCAGCGTGGAGAATAATTGCATTAGTTACTCACAGAATTAATATTATGTTTAGGCTGTAAATCGTGCCCGAACAAGAGCTTGTAGCGCTGGAACGTTAGTTACAAGACCGCTCTTTTACTGCCTCGTAACACGCGATGCCAGCCAGCTATCCCCTGCATCCAGCGACCGACGCTTCAAATGTTTCCGTGGCGCAGGTTTTTTCAGGGCGTTTACGTGAAGTTTATGTAGAGAACTGGGATGCGTTGCTGGAGCTTTTCATTCTGAAGCCTCATTTTTCTGGCATTTTGTATTGGGATCTGATGGCATTCATCTACACAAAAATTTAAAGATGCAATGACGCTATAGGAGCTCAAGTTGCTTTTTCGAAAATTCGTCATATTTAGTTTATCTTATGTAATAAGACGAAGCATCCGATGCTCTGCAGTGAAAAGTATTATAGTAATGCATCGAAAAATACTAAGAGACCAGCAAATTTCTTACCCAATTATAGATACGAAATCAAAATTCTGGAGCATTAGGCTGGAATTATGCCAAAGATAATTCGCTGTATACGGATAGTTTTAAACACACCATGCGAATAAAAAAGCTAAATCCGCAGTTTGTTTAATTATATTGGATAAAGCCCTGATAGGAAAATTGTAGCAGTTTTCGTTGACTGAAGGAATGCCACACAAATCGAATCTGCGTGTCCACTGAGTGGAAGTTTTGGCTTTGCTCGAGCACAGCAAAGATGTAAATTTTTAATGGGAGATTGTGAGGGCTAAATGGTTTAAAAGTTGCAAATTACATATTCGGACGATCAGTTGTGAGACAAAAGCTCTCAAAGGTTTTGGATGTAAGCACTACTAAAAGGCCACTACACACTGTCCGTCCACAAGTTAACACATCATTTGGGGTGTTCTCTGTAGCATTTTTAAGTAAGGTACGGCTTGATTGTAACAAATTTGATTGAACCTTTCCATGAGGCTTTATTAGTTAGTGAAAGCTTTCAATTATGCGAGGATGATCAATAAATATAAACTTAGGAGCTTCAAAAGGTTTTTCGAACAATTTCTTTGCAAAAACTACGCGTCATGAAAAAACCTATACTCTCCGTTTATATTTTACGATAAAGGACAAATCAAGAGTACTCGAAAACTTCATGAAAAACTAGAACACTAAAAATTCATTTCACGCGAAAAAAAACTTCAGATTTGGCTAAACGGAAATCGCGAGACTTCACTAAGTTCCGTACTGAAAGAAAGCTAGCGATATCCGTAGAGTTTATCTTTTTCCATTTGAACAACTGAACTTAATTTCATCAGATTTAAACTTTCATTCAATGTACGTTAAAGTAGCGCACTATTTTTTGGAAAATATTATTAGAAAAATTTACCTTCTACATACGGTATAGAGAAGGTACATTAAAGAAAACTATGATATCGGGCAGAATTTTTACGCGGTGATGCTCGATGTCTTGTACGGTGCCATCACATTTGTAGTCGAGCGAACTGAAGCTAGATGTCCCCTCACTGATATGAGATATTCAAAGTGTATTGTTCACAGTCTGGTGATTTGACATAACACTGATAATGGCTACGCGTGAACGCGTAGTTGGTTTAGATGGCGCTATAGAACTGATTTCACACAGTATCATCGTCATTAATTGGATCACTATGAATATATTGTACAAACAGATCTAATGTGTACTCACACAAACAGGTATACTGTAATGTACACATCTATATCATACAGTGCACACAAACACTTCTTTTTATACACACTGACATAACAGTTTACACATACTGATCCACAAGTGTAAACATACTGATACACTAGCGTGCATGCATAAAATTTCAAAAAGCGTGTATGCACTCTGATATACTGCAACGAACACACTAATACTACAGCGTACACATGCTGATACACTATAGTGCACACACACTGATACATTAGTGCTTATATTGAGATGCTGCAGTGTAAACATTATACATCAGTATGCACACACGGATGCACCAGTTACACACTCTGATATTGCACCGTACCCATGCTGATATTACAGTGTACACACTCTGATATTGCACCGTACTCATGCTGATATTACAGTGTACACACTCTGATATCACGCGCTGGTCACTCCAGCGGTTGATAAAGTTAACACACGTGCCCGTAGACAAGCTAATGTAAGCTGGCTGGCACTAATGTATTCATAATTAAGCGCAACATGAACGTTCTTTTCGATGAATGTCGACGCTCGTATTTTAAGTACCTTCAGCTGTGTCATTTCTCAATTCGCATCGCTCATCAGAAACTCATCTTTTTGTTCATCATGTGATTGGATATTCAGTACGTCAGTATAATTATGCAACAAATTTATATTGAAAGCCTATCGTTGTCTGAGTAGATCTGAAAGTAGACTAAAATTTCTGAAAATCTGTATCAGAGAAGCTACAATTAAAATAATATGTTTTCAGAAAAATGAAGATGACTTTCTATCATTTTGCATTTTGCATTTTTATCATGCAGAATATTCTGCACCACATGTAAGCTGTGTAAACATGTTCAAGGATTATAAATTCATTTTATACCTTCGATTACAGTAAAAAAAAAGAATATCAATAAGAGAAAAAATCTTTGGAAAATCAGAATATTTTTTTCGAATGAGATCCTTTGACAAAATCATGGAATAGAAGGCTTAGAACTTGTCAACTCAGTTCAATCACAAGGCAAATTGAAATACTTTATTTTTAATCGTGCCTTTGAATGTTCTGCGACTCCTTTACCCAGGTTCAATTTTTAATTTTTGTTTGAAAAAATTATATTATGCATCTCGATTAGATTTCGTGTATCAATGAATTTCAGAAAAAAAAAATTTCACGATAATGATACCAATAATATATACCTATACACCAAGTAATTTTTATAAAGCCCTGCCAAATTTAAGTTCATTGATAATTGTTCTGTTCATGTAACTGACACTTTTCTCAGTTACCTTACGTAAAGTCGCAACTGCATTAAAAATTTTCGCGTCTATACGTACGCAATCGAGAAAATGCACTTGAATTATATTTTCCTTCTTGACCAGTCGAGTTCATTTATGCAGCATTCAAGCACTCTTCCGATCCTTCGTCCATTTTGTGCATGCCGAGGGTCGATACAGACAGCTTGAGCCTTCGCTGCGAGGCGCACGCGTGGCCGCCAGCCAATGGCAGCCTTGCGTTTCTCCCTCTCCCCTCGCATGATATCGAGCCAACTTCCCTCTTTGTTCTCAATATTCCTGCGCAATTGTATCTTCTCTCAGGCTAAGACGCAGTTTTGGGGTAGTGCAGGTACTTCATTTTCCAATATCTTGAGGAGAGGCACGAAACCTTAGCTGACGATCAGTTGGGGAATGCCAATTGACGGTCAATTTAGCCCTGACCTGATATCACGACGTTAATGCTAGGCACATCGAAAGAAGATATTTACCTATTCTTTCGCTGCGTTTTTTGGTGTTCTCACGCTAACTAAAATCCAGGGCAATGGAACTCGACATCGAAAAAAATGCGAGAAACATTTCAATACATATACAGGAATTTTATTAGATCCTTCCGCATCACGGAATATATCGCTTAGTCAACTTCAAACTGGAGCAGCTCCTGGTATTTGTCTACACTGCATCTCAGTGGGAAGACAAGTTATTGGCTTGAAAATACACACTCCCAATACTTACATGATGTTTAAAGTGCGAAACTGTCGTGAACTGTTACTGCTTTCTTCGAAAGTATCGTTTAATGTTTTTATATGAGGATAATGGTCACTAACACGAAACGATAAAATGGTGGTGGTGAATCTAGCACAGTAAACATAACGTTCTAAAATATAAGAATCGTATTTAGTACCCAAGAGGGAACAAAAATATTCTGGTAAGGGCTCCAGCAGCTCACCTTTCAGAAAGAATCTTGAGTCGCTCACGCCCAGAAACTGTCGCTACGGACTTGCGCGCTGTCATAAAAATAAATAAAAATCTCTACCCAAGAGCACTCAAATTTTTCAGCTATGTATAGCGTTCTATTGCCATTGGTTAGGTTGGCTTTCAATGTTTCCACACTGAAGTGCGTATTGCAAGTACAAAAAATAATTGCATACATTTCCTGATAACGAAAATCACTCGCTGCGTACAAGTTATGTATAATTAGGAGCGTAGTTTATGTACAACTCAGAGCTCACGCTGCATACCAAGCAGCTGCGCAGAGCGCACGCTTTGTGTCTAGCTTCGAATGAATTGGCCAGCCTTGGCGTTGGTATGAATCAAGGGTTTCTCGTTTAATTGTCACGTAGGCCGTAGTGAGAGTCATTTTGCCGCTGCCCCATCCGACAGTTCCAAGTGTGAACGTAAAATAGAAACCTCGAGAGAACAATAGGGTAACTGAGGAAAGTCTTGAATGCACCTGAATAACACGCATTGCAGGACTGAGAGTACAGCAAAAGATTTTGACATTATCTTAGAACACGTAAGATCACAGCATTCCCTTGCTCCAGCTTAGGCTGCCTGCATTGACGTTCATATCAGCAGAAGTAAAACTAGATGTGCAGATAAATAGGAGGAACACGATATTTACTTAATTGCTTATATCTAGGACACAACGTTCATCATGAATGTCTACATCCTGAAGGAGTAGTATCGGCTCCTGTTATCGCTCGCCATTTAGACAGTTTGCGTTGAAGTCAAACAAGGTCATATCATTCTGTTTCGCTAGTATTTTTTAACCCACAGCACATGGAGTTTTAACATTCGTATTCTTTCAAATGAAGTCACGTAAAGTTACTTCCACATGGCTGGCGATTTAGCCCCCTGTAGTACGAGAAGCCCTTCAGAACGGCGTACTTGTCCAATATGTGCTATAACCATGCTGTGGCATTCATTGCGCGGCTCTCAAAAAATATATAAATTAATCAATTAATGTCTAATTTATACAAACTACGCAAACTTGCACTAGCTGCGGCTGTCTCAGTCAATGCGTTTAACCGAAGTGGCTCGCTTGCAAAAATTAGTGAATAACACTGTGCTAAAGTGTCACCCCCGTCATGCGACGGAGTTCGTACCTCACACGATCGAGTGTTTTGAAGTATAAAATTGCTATTGCGTCTTAACAGCTTTAAGAGTCTCGAATCTCATTATCTCTGATGCAGCTTACCTCGATTTATGAGATCAAGAGAGAGGCTGACTATGAGGATTTAAGAGATGCAAATAACACACTGCGTATGATCAGCAATAAACCAGCGCAGTACTAAATTTGCAATAGAAATGGCATAGGAGCGCCCTGTTTAACATTTTTGGACAATGACATCATGCAATTGGTCATGGTCCGGAGCAATTTAATTGGTTTATATAGGTACAAGTATGGAGTTGGGGAACTTGAAAATTGCGACCATACATACTACGACGTAATTTTGATAAATTCCAATTCTGGAATACTGCAATTCAGAAATGGCGTAATTCAGGAATTGCGTAATTCTGAAATGGCGTAATTCTGGAATGGCGTAATTCTGGAATGGCGTAATTCTGGAATGGCGTAATTCTGGAATGGCGTAATTCTGGAATGGCGTAATTCTGGAATGGCGTAATTCTGGAATGGCGTAATTCTGGAATGGCGTAATTCTAGAATGGCGTAATCCTGGAATGACGTAATTCTGGAATGACGTAATTCTGGAATGACGTAATTCTGGAATGGTGCAATTCTGGGATGGTGCAATTCTGGGATGGTGCAATTCTGGGATGGTGCCATTCTGGGATGGTGCCATTCTGGGATGGTGCAATCAAGATACGGGACAATTAAAGTACGGTGCGTCTATGAAATAGTGTAATTATGTAGAATGCAAAGTAACGCAGATGTGAAATCACAATGGGCTTTACGGTGCGTGGCGCAATCATGAAAAGATGTAATCAGGGTGTGGTGTAATCATGGAGTAGGGTAATATTGTTATAGCTCAACAGTGGTCCCGTGTAACACAGTGTGGTGTAAGTTTTGAGATTGATGCTTTCCTGAAGATAAGTTGAGCCCTGAAAATTGAAGAATTTGAGAAATATTTTAGAGGGATGGACATTAAAAATTTCTAACTAAAGTGTGCTCATTTGTAAAAATACAGAATGAAGAAAACGAACAATTCCTGTCTAATCAATTAAATTTTCAGGAGCGTTTACCCGCTTATCAAAAATTCAAAGTGCGAATGTAAAAGTGTAAAGTTATAGAATTTCATGGATTCCAGCTCATTTAAGGGTTGCCACTCACTGTGTAAGAGTTCCATATGTGCACTGTGTCACGGGCTAGCAAATTATCCTCCTTTACTGAATGTGGTCGGGTCGTTGAGGTGCATAAGCAAGATTTTTCAGAGCCTGCAATCGGAGTCGATGTTAAATGCAGTGAAACAATGGTTTGCAATTTCCTGGATGACCGCGACAGTTATGAAAAAAGGAAATTCAGTGTTAAACCAAAAACAGTTTTTCAGTATCGAGCAGGAAAATTTGAAGGGTTGTTTGTCAAGATAGAAGGAGGAGGCTCTCATCAGATCAAAGCGCACATTGGTGCCAATTGCAGTAGACTGCCATTAAAAGATACCTGAAGCAAAAGGTTTCGAAATAAACGTTGTCTACAATTAGGCATCGTGCGCTTCCACGTCACAAATTCTACTGTTGTGAGTTTGCCACGTAGCATCAAACATGGGACTTTAAAGTTGATAACAAATTTAAGGTAGACGGTCGAAATGGTTTCAACATAACTGGCACGACAAAGAGTCGGCACAACAAAGGCGGCAGTTGCATCATGGTGTGGCGTGTCATTCCTTCATGAGGTGCATCTGAACTCAAAGTTCGTGCAGCGACGTCAAACAACGGCTGGTTATATTTAAACGATACAGAGAGAGCATCTATTGCTCCGCAGAGCCCTCGATAGCGAAGACATGGTTATTCCAACTGAATTATGCGGTGATCCAAAACACCCGCCTAAATAAAACTTTATTTTAACAGAATGGTGTCTGTTTTATGCGTCATCGAGCTCGTTCTCGAGATTTGGATTCGATTTAGAGTCTTTGAGGAAGGATGAGAAGGTATGTTTACGGAAATGAACAACGATTTGAGGTAAATAATTCTCAAAATACCATCTTATCGCTTTACGTAATCTTCTCCCAACCGTATTGGAAGCCTTCATTTCATGTACATTGTATGAAATATTAGACATGGTTCGGTAGTATGGGGCATTGCTCGTTAGTAAATCCTCATTTTGGTAATTGAACTTCGCTGTAAAAATTTCTCTACTCTCTGATTTACCGGTCTTCAATTTGCGATTAATTGGCAAGCAGCTCAATTACTTAAAATGGGATTTCCTAATTAAAGAAATTGAACAGATATTGTTTATCTCTATATCACCTATCTCGACCAATGATGAAGTTTGCTAAGCGAATTATTTGAGCGAATTATTGTAAAATAGTATTTTTGCAGTTTCTCAACTAGTCCTAATCTTATGATCAGGAGCGTGTAGACATGATACCGGAGAACATTCCAAATTATAATGAAATAGCGTGCCAATGGTCAATAGTAAATTGATGATGTAGACCATTGGTCCATGTACTATTGGTCCATGTACTATTGGTCCATATGTACTATTGGTCCATATGTACTATTGGTCCATATGTACTATTGGTCCATGTACTATTGGTCCATATGTACTATTGGTCCATGTACTATTGGTCCATGTACTATTGGTCCATATGTACTATTGGTCCATCTACTATTGGTCCATGTACTATTGGTCCATGTACTATTGGTCCATGTACTATTGGTCCATGTACTATTGGTCCGTGTTCTATTGGTCCATGTACTATTGGTCCATATGTACTATTGGTCTATGTACTATTGGTCCATGTACTATTGGTCCATATGTACTATTGGTCCGTGTACTATTGGTCCGTGTACTATTGGTCCGTGTACTATTGGTCCGTGTACTATTGGTCCGTGTACTATTGGTCCGTGTACTATTGGTCCGTGTACTATTGGTCCATATGTACTATTGGTCCATGTACTATTGGTCCATATGTACTATTGGTCCGTGTACTATTGGTCCGTGTACTATTGGTCCTTATGTACTATTGGTCCATGTACTATTGGTCCATGTACTATTGGTCCATGTACTATTGGTCCATGTACTATTGGTCCATGTACTATTGGTCCATGTACTATTGGTCCGTGTACTATTGGTCCATGTACTATTGGTCCATGTACTATTGGTCCATGTACTATTGGTCCATCCACTATTGGTCCATCCACTATTGGTCCATCCACTATTGGTCCATGTACTATTGGTCCATGTACTATTGGTCCATGTACTATTGGTCCGTGTACTATTGGTCCGTGTACTATTGGTCCATGTACTATTGGTCCGTGTACTATTGGTCCATGTACTATTGGTCCATGTACTATTGGTCCATGTACTATTGGTCCATGCACTATTGGTCCATGTACTATTGGTCCATGTACTATTGGTCCATGCACTATTGGTCCATGTACTATTGGTCCATGTACTATTGGTCCATGTACTATTGGTCCATGTACTATTGGTCCATGTACTATTGGTCCATGTACTATTGGTCCATGTACTATTGGTCCATGTACTATTGGTCCATGTACTATTGGTCCATGTACTATTGGTCCATGTTCTATTGGTCCATGTACTATTGGTCCATATGTACTATTGGTCTATGTACTATTGGTCCATGTACTATTGGTCCATATGTACTATTGGTCCGTGTACTATTGGTCCGTGTACTATTGGTCCGTGTACTATTGGTCCGTGTACTATTGGTCCATGTACTATTGGTCCATATGTACTATTGGTCCATGTACTATTGGTCCATATGTACTATTGGTCCATATGTACTATTGGTCCATGTACTATTGGTCCATGTACTATTGGTCCTTATGTACTATTGGTCCATGTACTATTGGTCCATGTACTATTGGTCCATGTACTATTGGTCCATGTACTATTGGTCCATGTACTATTGGTCCATGTACTATTGGTCCATGTACTATTGGTCCATGTACTATTGGTCCATGTACTATTGGTCCATGTACTATTGGTCCATGTACTATTGGTCCATGTACTATTGGTCCATCCACTATTGGTCCATGTACTATTGGTCCATGTACTATTGGTCCATGTACTATTGGTCCATGTACTATTGGTCCGTGTACTATTGGTCCATGTACTATTGGTCCATGTACTATTGGTCCGTGTACTATTGGTCCATGTACTATTGGTCCATGTACTATTGGTCCATGTACTATTGGTCCATGCACTATTGGTCCATGTACTATTGGTCCATGTACTATTGGTCCATGTACTATTGGTCCATGTACTATTGGTCCATGTACTATTGGTCCATGTACTATTGGTCCATGTACTATTGGTCCATGTACTATTGGTCCATGTACTATTGGTCCATGTACTATTGGTCCATGTACTATTGGTCCATGTACTATTGGTCCATGTACTATTGGTCCATGTACTATTGGTACTCTGTGCTATTTGAGTTGTATGCTGTTGGTGCCGTGTGCTGTTGGTGCCGTGTGCTGTTGGTGCCGTGTGCTGTTGGTGCCGTGTGCTGTTGGTGCAGTGTGCTGTTGGTGCCGTGTGCTGTTGGTGCCGTGTGCTGTTGGTGCCGTGTGCTGTTGGTGCCGTGTGCTGTTGGTGCCGTGTGCTGTTGGTGCCGTGTGCTGTTGGTGCCGTGTGCTGTTGGTGCCGTGTGCTGTTGGTGCCGTGTGCTGTTGGTGCCGTGTGCTGTTGGTGCCGTGTGCTGTTGGTGCCGTGTGCTGTTGGTGCCGTGTGCTGTTGGTGCCGTGTGCTGTTGGTGCCGTGTGCTGTTGGTGCCGTGTACTGTTGGTGCCGTGTACTGTTGGTGCCGTGTACTGTTGGTGCCGTGTACTGTTAGTGCCGTGTACTGTTGGTGCCGTGTGCTGTTGGTGCCGTGTGCTGTTGGTGCCGAGTGTTGTTGGTGCCGAGTGCTGTTAGTGCCGAGTGTTGTTGGTGCCGAGTGCTGTTGGTGCCGAGTGCTGTTGGTGCCGAGTGCTGTTGGTGGCGAGAGAGTAGTGGTGCCGAGTGCTGTTGGTGCCATGTGCTGTTGGTGCCATGTGCTGTTGGTGCCATGTGCTGTTGGTGCCATGTGTTGTTGGTGCCATGTGCTGTTGGTGCCGTGTGCTGTTGGTGCCGTGTGCTGTTGGTGCCGAGTGCTGTTGGTGCCGAGTGCTGTTGGTGCCGAGTGCTGTTTGTGCCGAGTGTTGTTGGTGCCGAGTGCTGTTGGTGCCGAGTGCTGTTGGTGGCGATAGAGTAGTGGTGCCGAGTGCTGTTGGTGCCATGTGCTGTTGGTGCCGTGTGCTGTTGGTGCCGTGTGCTGTTGGTCCCGTGTGCTGTTGGTGCCATATGCTGTTGGTGCCGAGTGCTGTTGGTGCCGAGTGCTGTTGGTGCCGAGTGCTGTTGGTGCCGAGTGCTGTTGGTGCCATGTGCTGTTGGTGCCATGTGCTGTTGGTGCCATGTGCTGTTGGTGCCGAGTGCTGTTGGTGCCGTGTGCTGTTGGTGCCGAGTGTTGTTGGTGCCATGTGCTGTTGGTGCCATGTGCTGTTGGTGCCATGTGCTGTTGGTGCCATGTGCTGTTGGTGCCGAGTGCTGTTGGTGCCGTGTGCTGTTGGTGCCGTGTGCTGTTGGTGCCATGTGCTGTTGGTGCCATGTGCTGTTGGTGCCGAGTGCTGTTGGTGCCGTGTGCTGTTGGTGCCGAGTGCTGTTGGTGCCGTGTGCTGTTGGTGCCATGTGCTGTTGGTGCCGAGTGCTGTTGGTGCCCTGTGCTGTTGGTGCCGAGTGCTGTTGCTGCCATGTGCTGTTGGTGCCGTGTTCTGTTGGTGCCGAGTGCTGTAGGTGTTCTACAGTACTGGCATTTAACATCTACGAGTATATGCAGCTATGGTAACAGACTCAGCCATGGGGCTCTGCACAATAGAAAGCAGAGAAACCTACACCCGTCACCCAAGTCAGGGCAGACTGGAAAGAAAGTTCGAACTACCCATCTGAAGCTGCAAATGTACTTCAGCTAGAGGTTTGAATGCTGTGTGTCGGCACATGATGGTTAGTAAAAATTTTACACGCTCGAGTTCCTTAAAGCTAAATTGGCCGTGTGACTATGAATGTTCTAGCTATTTGATGAATGTGATACATCTCTGCTTCTAACAGCTCGTGCCTGACAGCCCGAAATTTTCGTAACAACCCGAGAATGCGCCATCCGGCTCGCCAGTTCTCATCACCACATTTTAATTTCTTTCTCTGAAACTCGAAAAAGCATCAATATCGAACAGCATGATTCCAAGCAGTCTGATAGCAGCATGACCATCTAGGATGAAGAGCGCGAACTAATGTGACCCTATTTCTGAGGCAGTGACGCAACTCGGGCGCCATTTAGACTTGCACAGTAAACCTCATTGATTTCACCCGACACGGCGCACAGCAGCGAGGCAGCGGGGCACACAGCGACAGCGGGGCGACCCTGGGGAGCTGCGGCCCATTGGTGGCGGTGGGGCGCTGGGGAGGAGTTTGGGGCTGCGCCAGGGGAGGAGTTATTGCCACTCTGGCTGTTGCTGCTGACACTCTGGCTGTTGCTGCTGCCACTCTGGCTGTTGCTGCTGCCACTCTGGCTGTTGCTGCTGCCACTCTGGCTGTTGCTGCTGCCACTCTGGCTGTTGCTGCTGCCACTCTGGCTGTTGCTGCTGCCACTCTGGCTGTTGCTGCTGCCACTCTGGCTGTTGCAGCTGCCACTCTGGCTGTTGCAGCTGGCACTCTGGCTGTTGCAGCTGGCACTCTGGCTGTTGCTGCTGCCACTCTGGCTGTTGCTGCTGCCACTCTGGCTGTTGCTGCTGCCACTCTGGCTGTTGCTGCTGCCACTCTGGCTGTTGCTGCTGCCACTCTGGCTGTTGCTGCTGCCACTCTGGCTGTTGCTGCTGCCACTCTGGCTGTTGCTGCTGCCACTCTGGCTGTTGCTGCTGCCACTCTGGCTGTTGCAGCTGGCACTCTGGCTGTTGCTGCTGGCACTCTGGCTGTTGCTGCTGCCACTCTGGCTGTTGCTGCTGCCACTCTGGCTGTTGCTGCTGCCACTCTGGCTGTTGCTGCTGCCACTCTGGCTGTTGCAGCTGATGACACTCTGGCTGCAGCTGATGACACTCTGGCTGCAGCTGATGACACTCGGGCTGCAGCTGATGACACTCGGGCTGCAACTGATGACACTCGGGCTGCAGCTGATGACACTCGGGCTGCAGCTGATGACACTCGGGCTGCAGCTGATGACACTCGGGCTGCAGCTGATGACACTCGGGCTGCAGCTGATGACACTCGGGTTGCAGCTGATGACACTCGGGTTGCAGCTGATGACACTCGGGTTGCAGCTGATGACACTCGGGCTGCAGCTGATGACACTCTGGCTGCAGCTGATGACACTCTGGCTGCAGCTGATGACACTCTTGCTGCACCTGTTGACACTCTGGCTGCACCTGTCGACACTCTGGCTGCACCTCTGACACTCTGGCTGCACCTCTGACACTCTGGCTGCACCTCTGACACTCTGGCTGCACCTCTGACACTCTGGCTGCAGCTGATGACACTCTGGCTGCAGCTGATGACACTCTGGTTGCAGCTGATGACACTCTGGTTGCAGCTGATGACACTCTGGCTGCCGCTGATGACACATGCTGCAGCTGATGACACTCTGGCTGCCGCTGATGACACTGGCTGCAGCTGATGACACTCTGGCTGCAGCTGATGACACTCTGGCTGCAGCTGATGACACTCTGGCTGCAGCTGATGACACTCTGGCTGCAGCTGATGACACTCTGGCTGCAGCTGATGACACTCTGGCTGCAGCTGATGACACTCTGGCTGCAGCTGATGACACTCTGGCTGCAGCTGATGACACTCTGGCTGCAGCTGATGACACTCTGGCTGCAGCTGATGACACTCTGGCTGCAGCTGATGACACTCTGGCTGCAGCTGATGACACTCTGGCTGCAGCTGATGACACTCTGGCTGCAGCTGAAGACACTCTGGCTGCAGCTGACGACACTCTGGCTGCAGCTGACGACACTCTGGCTGCAGCAGATGACACTCTGGCTGCAGCTGACGACACTCTAGCTGCAGCTGATGACACTCTGGCTGCAGCTGATGACACTCTAGCTGCAGCTGATGACACTCTGGCTGCAGCTGATGACACTCTGGCTGCAGCTGATAACACTCTGGCTGCATCTGATGACACTCTGGCTGCAGCAGATGACACTCTGGCTGTAGCAGATGACACTCTGGCTGCAGCAGATGACACTCTGGCTGCAGCTGATGACACTCTGGCTGCAGCTGATGACACTTTGCAAGTGCTTTTGAAGCTTTTCCTACATCTCTTATCACACACAGTTGCTATCACTGTATCACTGTAATAATTGGCAAGGAGCCTGTTGCTGTCGCGATGCGTGCACATTCCAGTTCTTCGCTCCGTCACCTGAATCGAGCTTCGTATCGATCACGTGAAGAGCGACTGTCGGTGGTGGTGTAACCCTGACTTGATGCTGAGGTATCCGTGAGGGGGTCGACGTCTTCCATGAGATTCTCGGGGCCTCGGGGTTATTGGACGGCTTGCTTTGGGTGGTTACTGAATGTTTTGCTGGTGGTGGTTACGGGACGTTTTGCTGGTGGTGGTTACGGGACGTTTTGCTGGTGGTGGTTACGGGACGTTTTGCTGGTGGTGGTTACTGGACGTTTTGCTGGTGGTGGTTACTGGACGTTTTGCTGGTGGTGGTTACGGGACGTTTTGCTGGTGGTGGTTACGGGACGTTTTGCTGGTGGTGGTTACGGGACGTTTTGCTGGTGGTGGTTACGGGACGTTTTGCTGGTGGTGGTTACGGGACGTTTTGCTGGTGGTGGTTACGGGACGTTTTGCTGGTGGTGGTTACGGGACGTTTTGCTGGTGGTGGTTACTGGACGTTTTGCTGGTGGTGGTTACTGGACGTTTTGCTGGTGGTGGTTACTGGACGTTTTGCTGGTGGTGGTCACTGGACGTTTTGCTGGTGGTGGTTACTGGACGTTTTGCTGGTGGTGGTTACTGGACGTTTTGCCGGTGGTGGTTACTGGACGTTTTGCTGGGGGTGGTTACTGGACGTTTTGCTGGTATTGGTTACTGGACGTTTTGCTGGTGGTGGTTACTGGACGTTTTGCTGGTGGTGGATACTGGACGTTTTGCTGGTGGTGGTTACTGGACGTTTTGCTGGTGGTGGTTACTAGACGTTTTGCTGGTGGTGGTTACGGGACGTTTTGTTGGTGGTGGTTACGGGACGTTTTGCTGGTGGTGGTTACGGGACGTTTTGCTGGTGGTGGTTACGGGACGTTTTGCTGGTGGTGGTTACGGGACGTTTTGCTGGTGGTGGTTACGGGACGTTTTGCTGGTGGTGATTACTGGACGTTTTGCTGGTGGTGGTTACTGGACGTTTTGCTGGTGGTGGTTACTGGACGTTTTGCTGGTGGTGGTTACTGGACGCTTTGCTGGTTGTGGTTACGGGACGTTTTGCTGGTGGTGGTTACGGGACGTTTTGCTGGTGGTGGTTATGGGACGTTTTGCTGGTGGTGGTTACTGGACGTATTGCTGGTGGTGGTTACTGGACGTTTTGCTGGTGGTGGTTACTGGACGTTTTGCTGGTGGTGGTTACTGGACGTTTTGCTGGTGGTGGTTACTGGACGTTTTGCTGGTGGTGGTTACTGGACGTTTTGCTGGGGGTGGTTACTGGACGTTTTGCTGGTATTGGTTACTGGACGTTTTGCTGGTGGTGGTTACTGGACGTTTTGCTGGTGGTGGATACTGGACGTTTTGCTGGTGGTGGTTACTGGACGTTTTGCTGGTGGTGGTTACTAGACGTTTTGCTGGTGGTGGTTACGGGACGTTTTGTTGGTGGTGGTTACGGGACGTTTTGCTGGTGGTGGTTACGGGACGTTTTGCTGGTGGTGGTTACGGGACGTTTTGCTGGTGGTGGTTACGGGACGTTTTGCTGGTGGTGGTTACGGGACGTTTTGCTGGTGGTGATTACTGGACGTTTTGCTGGTGGTGGTTACTGGACGTTTTGCTGGTGGTGGTTACTGGACGTTTTGCTGGTGGTGGTTACTGGACGCTTTGCTGGTTGTGGTTACGGGACGTTTTGCTGGTGGTGGTTACGGGACGTTTTGCTGGTGGTGGTTATGGGACGTTTTGCTGGTGGTGGTTACTGGACGTATTGCTGGTGGTGGTTACTGGACGTTTTGCTGGTGGTGGTTACTGGACGTTTTGCTGGTGGTGGTTACTGGACGTTTTGCTGGTGGTGGTTACTGGACGTTTTCCTGGTGGTGGTTACTGGACGTTTTGCTGGTGGTGGTTACTGGACGTTTTGCTGGTGGTGGTTACGGGACGTTTTGCTGGTGGTGGTTACGGTGTAAGAAATTCTCGCACACTACAACTTCAAAGGATATAGAAACGGTCAATAAACAGATTTAGATTTAACGAATTATATTTTTGTTAGATTTCAATCCAATTCAGATTGAACGGAGAACAAACCTCCGTAAAACGACGGTATAATAAGGTTTACGTTTTAATTTGGAATTCTAAGAATTTCCAGATCTTGATAGTTGTGATCTTAAGTTTATTAAGGTGCGACGCCCCGAATAGGAGGTGCTCGGTCGTTCAAGGTTGCGTCACTGAGAGGCTTCACACGATTAGGTTGCACCACGGTGCACGTCTCTTTTGGGTCCACTGTTAATCGTTAAAGAAGCCAGCACGGGAACCGGAGGGAGCTAGTTAGCCCGCAAACTAACCATCAACACCTGCAACGAGCAACAACACGATAATTACTAAGCCCCACCTGGTCGAATTATAGCAATCACTAACGAGCTTATATCTCAACACTATACCACAGTTATTTAAGGCAAGAAGCACCCTAGCATAACGCACCCAGAGAGCAACGCAGAATATGATCGGATCGGAGGCACCAGACACTTCAGGTTCGGCGAAAAACCAGACAAAGAACGGCCAGCAGACGGACGCCCAGACGGAAGCGGAGCTGACTTTAGATTCGTATACTAAAGAAACAAAAGAAAGACGGTAAGTTGAGAACCAAACAACCCGATATACCAATAGTGTGAATATGAAAAACAATTTTGACCACGAAACTCACCCAAGTATATTGCCATACTCGGTGGGCCGCAAAACCACTTTAAGAGGTAATTTAGAAATTTAGTGGAAAACAGTACAAGGTAGATGTTCGGTCAAAGGACAGAAAGGATAGTAGGGAGATGTTTTTAACTTTTGAAAAGCATAGCCCAGAAGAAAATTACCGCTGGGAGGTTCGCAGAGCAGGCGGTAGCCCACCTCTTAAGATTAGAAACCACACCAGCTCAATTCAAGAATAATTTAAATACTGATCATAAAGATCTTTAATGGCAGCGCCTACATTCAGGTCGCAACCCATAAATTTAAGGTAAGTTTAGTTTCAAGATTCAACGCAGTAGGCCGTAGCCTTACTACAGTTTAATATAACAGGCCGTAGCCTAATTAATTTTAAGTAGACCGAACACCTTTAAGAGTGTAAAATTTAATACCCGAACAAAAGATTTAAATGAAAGAAAACCGCATTCACACAAACTTAAAAACAGTTAAAAGATAAAAGTAGCAGCAAGAGCATAGGAAGTCGAGGGTCAGTGGCAGATCACGGCAGAGTTACGTTATTAGCAACCATCACAAGAGCCCGTCCACAAAGCCAACCGGCCACACAACCATCTCACGTGGTAGCAAGAGAAGGAGCTGAACAGCACACTAATTTTCCAAAAACTAGGACCATCCGAACACACCGCCCGAACCCCGATGAAATCGGCAAAAAAAACAAAATCCCACCGGCCCACAGTACAGGCTCAAAATAAAAAGCCACGCGAGGCGTATGTGGGAAGAATTTCCCACAACGGGACGTTTTGCTGGTGGTGGATACGGGACGTTTTGCTGGTGGTGGTTACTGGACGTTTTGCTGGTGGTGGTTACTGGACGTTTTGCTGGTGGTGGATACGGGACGTTTTGCTGGTGGTGGATACTGGACGTCTTACTATGGGTGGATGCTGAACATCTTCTTGTGAAGTTTACAGGACGTTTTGTTAATGGTGGTTACTGGGCCCCTTAGCATATTATAATAACTGAACGCCTTGTTCATGTTGAGTGAGGCGTTCTAGGCACTGCGCGCACGGCATCAGTGGGGACATAAATACACAGTAATGCTTAACTAACTGGATGTTGTATTCTCTGTCCCATGTTCCTTCATTCATTTTTGAATAATTAAAGCACTGTATACCAGAAACAATATTTACTGGATGCGTTGGCATGCAAATTTTACTTGGCAATATACCACACTTGGTACTTCGACGCTTTAAGAAGACTGCCGCTGATTACATGACCGATGTAATTTGTGTTAATATGTTCTCTTAGAAGTTGGTAATTATCAAATTCCATCCACTACATTACTCAGAGTGCAGTAACCCACACCTGCATGACGCGTTAACTTCATCATGCATAAAACGCTTATATCACCGAATAATGCTATGTTATACTATGAAATACTATCTATTAGTACTATGTAAATACTATGCATATGTACCATGTTACTCGAGACAGCATGTTCGTCGATCTTCCAGCTTATTTTCTCCATAATAATTGAAAACTTCTCTCTTCAATGAATACGACGTCACATGAAATATATAAAAAAGTTTCAGCGATCACGGAATAAGCAATTAATAGAAAACGTGAGGTGGCTATTCTATCGCGACAGAGATATAAGAAACACCACAACAACAATATTGTTTCAAATGAAATGCGGACCAAAACACACGAGTGACAAAACGCAGTCGCGCGCGCAGTTACTAGCATGAGGGAAGCGAGCGCACGCACCCCCTCTGTAGCTATACACTGCCCTGCCCTTTCACGCCGTAAACTGGCTCCAGTAACCTTTTCACGCGATGCTATTTTATTGAGGGCATTTTCATCGTAAAAGTTTAGGTCATGAATATAGGGGACTTCGAGACAAAAGAATTCATTACAGGTACATACGTGCAGCCTTAAGCAGCCCTAGCCACAGAGTCGTAAGCAAAGGGAACACAGCCGAGCTTCCTTCCGATGCGCTCACACTACACACACGTGCTTATTTTACCCCCATGCTCGTCCCTCATCTTGCGGGGACAAAAATGAAAAACTATTAACTCTCTACGGAGGATAAAGCAAGGACGAAAGAAACGCACATCTGTTGAAAGTCTCAGTGGTGGTCAAGCGCACAACTTGGCTTCAACGATTTTCTAAGTTATTATACCGACAAGAGGGTATTTTACATCAAATTGATATTCAAATATTAGACGAAGACAACATGACAGCCTAAAGAGGAATCTGAAACTTAATACTTTACGAATCCTTCAACCTTTTATGGCTACGTTCGCAATTTTCTTTGATCATCACGTGTAGTTTCAAAAACCCATAATGAATTTTCCTTACAAGCTTACCACATACTCACGTCTCTAAATCTTATGGAAACAATAATTGCAGTCATCTCTATTTTGCACCATTTGTTATGCTGCAGACAGTTGAACAGGTTCTTTGTTCATACAGGGTAAATGAATGTTTGATATTATATTTTGGGTAATTCCATCTAGGAATTTTCTAGGAAATCTAGGAATTTTCTAGGAAAGAATTTTCAAGAGCGATCACGGACAATCTGTTGGGTCTATTTTAACACGCCCGAGCATTGAGTTAGTTAACTTTGATTTGCATTTATTCTTTCATAAATTTCGGAGCTCCTAAACTTGACTAACAACTTCAGCAGCGCAAGCCTTCCTACAAAGCCAATTCGAGTTTATTTTGTAGGCTGCTCCCATGCGTAAGGTATTCAAATGTTCTATTCGACTGTGCTCTGAAGTCTACGGCGTAATGCTTCAGTACCGTTGGAATATTTTAACAGATCATCAACACTCCTTTTCCACCTAATTGAGAAGAATAAAACTCGAACAAACAGGAGTGACGCTGATTTAACTGCAAACTTGAATTACTATTTTAATTGAATGCGAGTCTGAATCAGAGTGACCATGAACTCCTTATTTTGTCTTTCAATTGCACCTTACGAAGATATTAACACGCACGCGCTCATTTGCGAACAACATGAAAATGCGTTGGACTTAATAAACATTTACCTAGATTATAGGTCTCCTGGAAGGCTAGGTACTTGAGGAGCTGACGTGCAGCCGTAATGGCTGCCAGTCCAACTACAGTAAAAACCTGCGGTTTTGCGCCTTTGCCCTGCAAGTTCGTGCACTTTAGCCTGGTATGTCGAGGAAGTAGACAGTTCGTCTTCCTTTGAACATTTAAAAAAAAACTTTCCACGGCGCTTGAAGAACCTGTCGGCTAGAGTGCAAGAATAGAACCTTTGAGTTCAACAAAATTTGCTGCTAAAATAAAAGTAAGTTGAACTAGAATTAACTCACACGTAGTCCAAGCTACAAAGTTTTGGTCTGCCTCATTATTTACTTGGGTAGAACACACTAGTACACAGCGAGACTACGACCCCGAGAAAAGTTTTCCGTCGGCCACATCAGTTAAAATTTGCTGTCAAGACCTAACCTATTCCGAAGACAGCAAATCTGGATAAGGTGGAGCACTTTCAAGAAGCGATATAATTGTGCACACATCCCCTGTGGGAAATCAAGCTTTTAAATCAAATAGGATGAGAGTATTGGTTCTCAATAAACATGCGTTGAGGACTAATAGTCATGCAATAGAAGAAGTAAACCAAAAATTAAAAAATGAAATCTGACTAATAAACAAAAAAGTCAGGACTGCAAGAACAAATCGAGAAGGGAAGGACAAAGACTGGGGAGGGGGAAGGGCGAGAAGGAAGAAATACACGCGTGTGTGTGTATATATATGTTCAAAAGGCCTGAGGCAGGAAACCGCACCCGTCGGGATGGAAGAAACTTTCGGTTTCGACAGAAAGAGAGCGAGGCGCAGGCGCGGTATGCAGCAGACGAATGCGAGCACGGCGAGCAAGGCGTTCCGGGGGGGCAAGATATTCAGTCAGCACTGCTGAACTACTGTAACTGAATGTTGAATTGTTGTATTAGATGTTGAATTGTTGTATTAGATGTCGAATTGCTGTAATTGGATGTTGAATTACTGTAATTGGATGTTGAATTACTATACTTGGTTGTTGAATTACTGTAATTGGATGTTGAATTACTATAATTGGAATGCTGAATTATTGTAAATGGATGTCGAATTACTGGAATTGGATGCTGAATTATTGTAATTGGATATTGAATTACTGTAATTGGATGTTGAATTACTATTATTGGATGTTGAATTACAATTATTGGATGTTGAATTATTGTAATTGGATGTTGAATTATTGTAATTGGATGTTGAATTACTATAATTGGATGTTGAATTACTATAATTGGATGTTGAATTCCTGTAATTGGATGTCATATCCTCATCCTTACAATGTTAGAGTTCGTTCAGTTAGCAGTGTTGAATTATTTGGATACTGTATAATCATTGCCACGTTTTTACCGTTTGCTTTCATCACTCAAAGCACTGTTCACATATGAATTGCATAACGTTCAAGTAGGTATGGAATTTTTAACATGTATGCCTTCAATGAAAGCGTTAATATCCCGCACTGTAGGGAGAAGTTAACTCCTAAGAATTAGTCATGAAAATCCGCGGTGATGTCACTTTGTAGCTCTTCGATCAAAGTAAATTCGGTAACACCTTTGAATGTGAATTAATTTGCTCTGCGACATACGTCGCATGTTCAATTATTCGTATGTTCGATCAGTAATTATTATTGCCATAGGAATACATGTTAAACCATCTAATTCGTTCCACACCCTAAAAACCTGCCATAACTGATAAATACATAAATAAATACATAAATAAACACGTACTTAAACACGTACCTAAACACGTACCTAAACACGTACCTAAACACGTACCTAAACACGTACCTAAACACGTACCTAAACACGTACCTAAACACGTACCTAAACACGTACCTAAACACGTACCTAAACACGTACCTAAACACGTACCTAAACACGTACCTAAACACGTACCTAAACACGTACCTAAACACGTACCTAAACACGTACCTAAACACGTACCTAAACACGTACCTAAACACGTACCTAAACACGTACCTAAACACGTACCTAAACACGTACCTAAACACGTACCTAAACACGTACCTAAACACGTACCTAAACACGTACCTAAACACGTACCTAAACACGTACCTAAACACGTACCTAAACACGTACCTAAACACGTACCTAAACACGTACCTAAACACGTACCTAAACACGTACCTAAACACGTACCTAAACACGTACCTAAACACGTACCTAAACACGTACCTAAACACGTACCTAAACACGTACCTAAACACGTACCTAAACACGTACCTAAACACGTACCTAAACACGTACCTAAACACGTACCTAAACACGTACCTAAACACGTACCTAAACACGTACCTAAACACGTACCTAAACACGTACCTAAACACGTACCTAAACACGTACCTAAACACGTACCTAAACACGTACCTAAACACGTACCTAAACACGTACCTAAACACGTACCTAAACACGTACCTAAACACGTACCTAAACACGTACCTAAACACGTACCTAAACACGTACCTAAACACGTACCTAAACACGTACCTAAACACGTACCTAAACACGTACCTAAACACGTACCTAAACACGTACCTAAACACGTACCTAAACACGTACCTAAACACGTACCTAAACACGTACCTAAACACGTACCTAAACACGTACCTAAACACGTACCTAAACACGTACCTAAACACGTACCTAAACACGTACCTAAACACGTACCTAAACACGTACCTAAACACGTACCTAAACACGTACCTAAACACGTACCTAAACACGTACCTAAACACGTACCTAAACACGTACCTAAACACGTACCTAAACACGTACCTAAACACGTACCTAAACACGTACCTAAACACGTACCTAAACACGTACCTAAACACGTACCTAAACACGTACCTAAACACGTACCTAAACACGTACCTAAACACGTACCTAAACACGTACCTAAACACGTACCTAAACACGTACCTAAACACGTACCTAAACACGTACCTAAACACGTACCTAAACACGTACCTAAACACGTACCTAAACACGTACCTAAACACGTACCTAAACACGTACCTAAACACGTACCTAAACACGTACCTAAACACGTACCTAAACACGTACCTAAACACGTACCTAAACACGTACCTAAACACGTACCTAAACACGTACCTAAACACGTACCTAAACACGTACCTAAACACGTACCTAAACACGTACCTAAACACGTACCTAAACACGTACCTAAACACGTACCTAAACACGTACCTAAACACGTACCTAAACACGTACCTAAACACGTACCTAAACACGTACCTAAACAAAGACCTAAATCAAGACCTAAATCAAGACCTAAATCAAGACCTAAATCAAGACCTAAATCAAGACCTAAATCAAGACCTAAATCAAGACCTAAATCAAGACCTAAATCAAGACCTAAATCAAGACCTAAATCAAGACCTAAATCAAGACCTAAATCAAGACCTAAATCAAGACCTAAATCAAGACCTAAATCAAGACCTAAATCAAGACCTAAATCAAGACCTAAATCAAGACCTAAATCAAGACCTAAATCAAGACCTAAATCAAGACCTAAATCAAGACCTAAATCAAGACCTAAATCAAGACCTAAA